>CM053026.1:671951616-672469116 GCA_028564925.1 Lithobates sylvaticus | reverse complement strand
CCCAGACCCCACGATAAACCCTCCCTCCCTCGCCTCAAACCTCCCCCCCCCACACCCTCCCTCTCCCTGACCCTTGTATTATCCAACCACGCAAAATCTGTCCCCCTGAAAGTTGGAACACTAAACCAACTGGTACATTTCACGGTCTGAACCCCACCCAAACACTACCCAGCCCACCACAACCAGTCACCCAGGGCGCTTAGAAACGTCACAACATGGCATACTCCCAACTAGGGAAGTCACCGACTCTTGTATCACACAACGTTAATGGCCTCAACCAGCCTGAAAAAAGATCTAAGTTACTAAGGGAACTTAAAAAAACCCGCCCGATGATAGTGTACCTACAAGAAACTCATTTCAAGACTAAGCACATACCCAAAATCACAGACAACATATACACAGAAATACACCACGCCTCTAACCCCCTAGCTAAGACGAAAGGTGTCTCAATCCTCATTAACAAAGAAGCCCCTTTCAAACTCCAGCACAAACTTATAGACCCGGAAGGTCGTTACTTGTTCCTCAAAGGAGACTGGGCCGGAACACCTGTCACACTAGCTAATGTTTACTTCCCAAACAAGACACACGTCCCTTTCTGCAGAAAACTCATAGACGAACTGAAAGGGTTTACAGACGGATGCATTATCATAGGCGGGGACTTCAATATCCCCCTCTCGCCCCTCAGAGACACCTCCACAGGTCACACGACAGTGACATATAGAATACTCAGGCGCATCAAATTACTGATCAGTTCTCTCTCTCTAGTTGACACTTACAGAGCTGTCCATACCACAGGAAAGGACTACACCTTCTTTTCCCACCCCCACAAAAAATACTCACGTATTGACCTCATATTTGTCACACAACGAGACATCCAAAACGTCAGGTCAGCAGACATAGGCATTATATCGCTCTCGGAACATGCCACCACAGCAATCTCTATACAACTTGATACCCCTAAACGACCATTCTTCAACTGGAGACTGAACACCTCTCTACTAACAGACCAGGAGATAAAAGACGACATACACAACGCTATCAATGACTATTTCAGGATTAACACTGACTTAGACACTGACCCCCTGACTAACTGGGAGGCCCATAAGAGCGTCATAAGAGGACACCTAATGAAATGGGGTGCAAGGAAGAAGAAAGAGAGGGAGAAGGAAATAACCAGTCTGACCACACAAATACATAAACTAGAAATGCTGCACAAACAATCACTCTCTATTCTAGTTGAGGAAGAGCTTACAAGATGCAGGACTGCACTAAAACAAATACTAGACATCAGGGTTAGGAAAGCACTCTTCTTTAAGAAGGGCATCTACTTTGAACACAGCGACAAAAGTGGGAAATTACTGGCCAAGGCCCTCAAAGACGCACAGATGACAAACACAATACATGCAATAAAAGATGCAGACGGCACGCCCAGACACAGCCCTGCTGAGATTGCGGACCTCTTCCATAAATTTTACACGAAACTCTATAACCTACCGAACCAACATAAACCCCATCACCTTACACTTACAAAACAAGAAACAATAGATCAGTTTCTAAAAGACAGCAAACGACCCCAACTATCCCAAGAAGACGTGCAACAACTAGAGGAGCCCATATCTGCTACAGAGATTTTGGGTGCAATTAAAGGACTAAAATCAGGTAAGAGTCCTGGCCCCGACGGCTTCACTTCTCAATATTATAAGACCTACGTACACCAACTAACTAAACCCTTACTAACGGCATTCAACTACTTAGCTAAACACAGACACCACCAAGACCCCTTTCTAATGGCACACATAGCAGTGATCCCAAAACCAGACAAGGACCATACAGACTGCGCAAACTATAGGCCAATCTCCCTACTAAATACCGATCTAAAACTCCTAGCCAAAATACTGGCCAATAGAATGAAACCCCTTTTAGCAAAGATTATCGGTCCCGAACAGGTGGGATTCATGCCGGGGAGGGAGGCAAGAGACAATATCACCAAAGCACTTAACCTGATACATTTTACCAAACTCTCCAAGAATGACAAACTCATACTCTCCACCGACGCCGAAAAGGCTTTTGACAGAGTCTCTTGGGACTACATGATACGTACCTGTTCCCATATCGGTCTAGATAAAAATATGATGTCTTGGATATCAGCACTCTACCAAAATCCTCAGGCCAGAATCAAAGTTAATAACACACTCTCTGACCCGATAAAAATACGAAACGGTACGAGACAGGGATGCCCCCCTTTCCCCCCTCCTTTTCATCATCTCACTGGAACCCCTAATTAGAATGATCAACATTAACAAGGACATAAAGGGTTTCAAGGTTGGGGATGGAGAATATAAGACCGCGGCATATGCAGACGATCTCCTATTCTTCCTTACAGAGCCACACATCTCCATCCCCAACCTTGAAAAAACATTTGAAACCTTCGGTTACATCTCTAATTTTAAAATTAATAGCGCAAAATCCGAAGCCCTGAACATTAATCTACCACCAGACCAACTGAGATTACTAAAAGACAACCATACCTACACATGGGTAACACATACGTTAAAGTATTTAGGGATTAAGCTAACCAAGGATATAGACTCTCTATATCATCACAATTATGAACCACTACTAAAAACATTAATTAGAGATCTCCAAAAATGGCAATCGAAAACATTTTCATGGTTCGGTAGAGCTGCCATACTCAAAATGACGGTACTACCCAGACTCCTCTACTTCTTCAATGCCCTCCCCATTAAAATACCTGAGACCTTTTTCTCCACCCTAACCAGAGCGCAGAGACGATTTTTATGGGCAGACAAAAAACCTAGAATACAGATCAGACTACTGCAACTCCCCAAGAACAGAGGCGGTATAGGCCTTCCAAATTTTAGGAAATACCACCAAGCATCCCACATCACACGCATAATAGACTGGCACTGCCATAAGACAAATAAAGACTGGATACAATTGGAACAATACCTCACACCATACAACCTCTCCTTCTACCCCTGGACTAGACACTCCAAAACAGACAAAGAACTAGATCACCCACTGGTATCAACCACGCTAAAGATCTGGCACAAAATAGCGGGGAAGCACAAACTTGCATCAATTCCAGGCCCACTTACACCAATCACAAACAATCCAGAATTCCTTCCAGGCCTACACCTCAAACACATACAGGCACGAACGACGACTCAATGCGTGACAAACTCACAAATAAAAACACTAGATGACTTACGTACAGAATGGGATGGTCCATTTCCTGGTTTTTGGTTCTATTTACAACTAAAAGATTTCTTGTTGAACAGTAAATATAGAGCATCATACTGCCTCCCACTACTCCCTATAGAAGAAATATGTCTCAAAGGATCCCCTGTTAATAACACTACCTCGTTAGCTTATAACTGGCTAAGCCAGACTGAGAAAACAGACAATGATGAACACAAAAAGAGATGGGAAAGGGACCTGAATATTACAATAACGGATGCACAATGGGAGAAGGCATGTATCATAACCCACAAAAGTTCCTTGAGTTCCAGATATCAAGAAATATCGTACAAAATATTAACTCAATGGTACATCACACCCCTCCAAACCAGGAAATGGTCCTCCACAGGTACTGACTCCTGTTGGAGATGCAACAGACACAGAGGCACCTTCCTCCATATCTGGTGGACATGCCCCCCTATCCTAACATTCTGGACAGAAGTGATAACATGGATTAAAGCCATAACAGATACCAAATTAGAACTCACACCTGCAGCCTGTCTGATAAATGTAAACAACGCCACTATAAGCAGATACAAAAGATCCCTTACCAGACACCTTTTGCTAGCAGCCAAAACACTTATCCCCCTCCACTGGAAGACCGCACACACACCCACCATCAAAGATTGGATCGACAGAACAAACTATATTCACAAAATGGAAGAAATAGCCGCAATAAAACAAGAAAACAACCCCCGCTTCAATGAAACATGGCAACCATGGTTACTATTTAAGTACTCATCTGACTACATCTCGCTCACCGACTCAAATGACTCAGATAATCCCACATCATCTAGCCCCACATCTCCTCACCACCCAGACTGATATGTGGACCCCTAACAGGACACAAAGATATACAACAACCAGACCCTCATAATCTGCCAGACCTCAATTTGGCTAATCGATACTCTTGAACCAACACCAGAGATCTCCACACTATACAATATAATGAAATGTGACCCAATTGGCCTACCCCAACACCCTGAAACCCACCAATACCCCCCCCCCTCACCCCTCCCACACCTCCCCCTTATAAACACTAACTCAGTGAAAATGTTTAAGTTTGCCCTATTATCCATTCATACTGCTATATTTGCAATATCATATGTATATCCACGCTGTTAATGTAACCCCATTCAATATTGTATGCCTATGGAAAATCACATGTTATATTATTTGTTCTGTTTCAATTCTTAATAAAAATTTTGATTGAGAAAAAAAAAAAAAGAGTGTGTCTATGGGAATGTTTGACCATTCTTCCAGGAGCACATTTGTGAGGTCAGGCACTGATGTTGGACGAGAAGGCATCTGCTGTAATTCATCCCAAAGATGTTCTATTGGGTTGAGGTCAGGAATTTGTGCAGGCCAGTCAATTTCCTCTACCCCAAACTTGCTTATCCATGTCCTTGTTTGTGTACAGGTGTGTAGTCGTGTTGGAACAGGAAAGAGCCATCCCCAAGCTGTTCCCACAAAGTTGGGAGCATAAAATTGTCCAAAATGTCTTGGTATGCTGATGCCTTAAGAGTTCCCTTCACTGGAACTAAGGGGCCAAGCCCAACCCCTGAAAAACAACCCCATACCATAAACCCTCTTCACCAAATTTTTTGGACAGATGCACAAAGCAAGGTCCATAAATACATGGATGAGTGAGTTTGGAGTGGAGGAACTTGTCTGGCCAGTCCAGACATCAACCCAATAGAACACCTTTGGGATGAATTAGAGTGGAGACTGTAAAAATGGCCTTCTCGCCCAACATCAGTGCCTGACCTCACAAATGCGCTTATGGAAAAATGGTCAAACATTTATATAGACACACTCCTAAACCTTGTGGACAGCCTTCCCAGAAGATTTGAAGTGATTATAGCTGCAAAGAGTGGGCCAAATCAATGTTGAACCCTACGGACGAAGACTGGGATACCATTAAAGTTCATGTGCGTGTAAAGGCAATACTTTTGACAATGTACTGTAATATTTATTTATTTATATATATATATATATATATATATATATATATATATATATATATATATATATATATATATATATATATATATATACAGTATCTCACAAAAGGGAGTACACCCCTCACATTTTTGTAACTATTTTATTGCATCTTTTCATGTGACATACTGAAGCAGAGCATGATCCCCTCCCTTCGGAGACTGAGCTGCAGGGCAGTATTCCCAAACACACCTCCAAGAAGATCACTGCCTTGCTAAAGAAGCTGAGGGTAAAGATGATGGACTGGCCAAGCAAGTCACCAGACCTTATTGAGCATCTGTGGAGTATCCTCAAATGGAAGGTGGAGGATCTCAAGGTCTCTAACATCCACCAGCTCTGTGTTGTCGTCTTGGAGGAGTGGAAGAGGACTCCAGTGGCAACCTTTGAAGTTCTGGTGAACTCCATGCCCAAGAGGGTTAAAGCGGAGTTCCAACCTAAAGTGGAACTTCTGCTCTGCTGGATTCCCCCCCCCTCCGGTGCCACAATTGGCACCTTTCAGGGGGGAGGGGGTGCAGATACCTGTATAATTCAGGTATCTGCACCCACTTCCGGGAATAGCTAGCCACAGATGCCTGCCCCCCCCCCATTGTGTTCTGGGAAACACACAGTTCCCAGAACGCAACGGGGACCAGTGAAGACACGCAGCGCGACTTGCGCATGTGCAGTAGATAACCGGGCAGTGCAGCAACAACTCTTCAATTCCTGATTCCCTGACAGAGGATGGTGGCGGGGGCAGTCGAGAGACGAACGATTGCTCATCATCTGCTGCCGACATCGCGGGCACCCTGGACAGGTAAGTGTCCATTTATTAAAAGTCAGCGGCTACAGTATTTGTAGCTGCTGACTTTTAATAGATTTTTTTTAAGGTAGCCCTCCTCTTTAAGGCTTTAACCCTCTTGGGCATGGAGTTCACCAGAGCTTCACAGGTTGCCACTGGAGTCCTCTTCCACTCCTCCATGACGACATCACGGAGCTGGTCGATGTTAGAGACCTTGCGCTCCTCCACCTTTTGTTTGAGGATGCCTCACAGATGCTCAACAGGATTTAGGTCTGGAGACATGCTTGGCCAGTCCATAACCCTTACCCTCAGTTTCTTTAGCAAGGCAGTGGTTGTCTTGAAGGTGTTTGGAGTCATTATCATGTTGGAATACTGCCCTACGGCCCTGTCTCCAAAGGGAGGGGATCATGCTCTGCTTCAGTATGTCACAGTACATGTTGGCATTCATGCTTCCCTCAACGAACTGTAGCACTCCAGTGCCGGCAGCACTCATGACCATGACACTCCCACCACCATGTTTGACTATAGGCAAGACACACTTGTCTTTGTACTCCTCACCTGGTGGCCGCCACACACGCTTGACACCATCTGAACCTAATAAGTTTATCTTGGTCTCATTAGACCACAGGACATGGTTCCAGTAATCCATTACCTTAGTCTGCTTGTATTTCTTGTGCATCATCTTTAGAAGAGGCTTCCTTTTGGGCACACCAATTTGATGCAGTGTGTGGCATATGGACTGAGCACTGACAGGCTGACCCCCCACCCCACAACCTCTGCAGCAATGCTGGCAGCACTCATATGTCTATTTCCCATAGACAACCTCTGAATATGACGCTGAGCATGTGCACTCAACTTCTTTGGTCGACCATGGTGAGACCTGTCCTGAGTGGAACCTGTCCTGTTTTTTTTTTAATTCTTTATTTTCAAAATTTTCAACATAAACAAAAATATATCCGTAAAAGGAAAGAAATACAACCGACAGATTATATTCATTTTATTCCCCCTCAAGCATAGGAGGATTACTTCATTACATATTTATTACCCTGTTCTTTCCTCCTATTTCCCCTCCGCCCCCCCCTCCCCCCCTAGACCCCTCTTCCCCCCCTCCTCACTACCCTGTCACCTCCAAATATTCCTTTGTTGATTTGAACTTTTTCCATCTTTCCCATCTCTTTGTATATACCTCTTTCTTCCACCTCGTTTGTTCTAAGTCCCTCCATATATAAGTCTCATCTATTCTCTCGAACCATTCCTTCATTGTGGGGCCATCTAGTTCTCTCCATTTTCTCGGGATCACACTTTTTGCTGCTTTTATCAAATGTATCACCATTGAACTCCTATATTCTCTCTTGGGCATGTCCATTCCGTGGAATAGGCATACCCAAGGGTCCTCTGGCACCTCAGTATCAGTAATCACCCTAATATACCTTATTACTTTCTTCCAGTAGATTTCAATCTTGGGGCACTTCCACCAAATGTGGGCCATGGTCCCTCTTTCTTTACACCCCCTCCAACAATCTGTTGATTGCCCCGCTATGTATTTCCCTACTATGTCCGGCGTTCTATACCACCTAGTTATGCACTTATAGTTCATTTCTGCAACCTTTATATTAACTGACGATCCATGTACCCAACCCATTATTTTTCCTATTTCCTGATTTTTTCCCCTGTGTCCTATTTCCTTCTCCCAATTTTTTATGAATATCAGGACTTCCAACTCATCCCCCACTGTGAGCTTTTTATAGATCAACGAGGTATAGCCCCGCTTTGGTTCTGTGTCACATAAACGCTCAAAGGGGGTCAGATCCTCCGCTCCTCTTATCGGTTGTGGTAGAGCTGCGACAAAATGTTTAAGCTGGAAGTATCGCCATTCATTAATTTCAAACAATTCGTGTTTCATTTTTAACTCGTGTAGCGTGCTAATTTTCCCTCTGTGAGTCATGTGCCTTAACTGTACATTCTCTTTTTTTATCCATTTCCCTCCTATCGATTTTTTCCCCGGTGCAAAATAGTTATTTTCACTTAATATCATCAGTGGGGAATTATAATCCCATTTCTTTTTTTTGTGAAGATTATCCCAATTCCTTAATACATTTTATGTGTCTCCTCCCCGACCCTTACCCCTCCAATATCAACGTTTCCTCGCACCGTTGACAACAAAGGTTCCAATGCCAATATAAATAGTAATGGGGACAGTGGGCACCCTTGCCTTGTCCTGTTATGCATAGTAAAGGGTGCTGACAGAATTCCATTTACCTTTATGGCAGCTGACGGGCTGTTATACAGGACCTGTACCCACTCCCTCATCCTTGGTCCAATTCCAAACCCTTTCAGGGCTCCCATCATGAATCCCCAGTCTACTCTGTCAAAAGCCTTCTCAGCATCTATAGACAAGAGTAGACTGGGGATTCCTCCCTCTCTAACTTTTTTCAAGAGCAGGAGTGGAACTTGTCCTGTTAAACAGCTGTATGGTCTTGGCCACTGTGCTGCAGCTCAGTTTCAGGGTCTTGGCAATCTTCTCATAGCCTAGGCCATCTTTATGTAGAGCAACAATTCATTTTTTTTCAGATCCTCAGAGAGTTCTTTGCCATGAGGTGCCATGTTGAACTTCTAGTGACCAGTATGAGAGAGTGAGAGTAATAACACCAAATTTAACACACCTGCTCCCCATTTACATCTGAGACCTTGTAACACTAACAAGTCACATGACACCGGGGAGGGAAAAAGGCTAATTGGGCCCAATTTGGACATTTTCACTTAGGAGTGTACTCACTTTTGTTGCCAGCGGTTTAGACATTAATAGCTGTGTGTTGAGTTATTTAGAGCGTACAGCAAATTTACACTGTTATACAAGCTGTAAACTCACTACTTTACAAGGTGGCAACATGTAATTTCTTCATATAATATATATATATATATATATATATATACAAAAATAAAATATTTACAAAAATGTGAGGGGTGTACTCACTTTTGTGAGATACTGTACATGTCTAGAGACAGTTCTATTTTAGATATTTTGTCACTTCTGTGCCTTATACAGTATATTGTTTGCTGTTCTTACTACTTCTTTGTCATTTTATAGCTAGAGGTGTATTTTGAACTTTGCTCCATTCTGTTGCAATCATCTGAGATGCCAAAGAGTGGCATCCCATATTAAAAGAAATTTTTGAGGGATGAACTCCTAAGCTAAGTTTTATGTTTTCTACCTAGTAATTGCCTATATTGTGTATAGTTGTTCAGTCACATCATTTACACGATCCAAGCAAATGCCATACTTGCTATATTTGTCTGTCATCACCTTCTTCTCAGTTCCTAGGATTTCACGCTCATTTCTTCAGAAATATTATCTATTTATATCAATATTAGCCTCTGCCACTGACTTTATTTTTTCTTCAAACTTCTCCAGCATCAAAGCCTTGCCTAATGAATCCTAAGTATTTGAATACTTGACTTAATCCTAACTACCAGGCCTTCTACCGGACAGCCTTATTTTTTTTCCTGTATTATTGACAGGTTTGATCTTCTTGAAGTCCAGGGAATTCTCAGCAGTTTTTCCCAGGACTGCAATTCAAAAGCATTAAATCTGCAGGACACAGCCTTCCTTCTAGTTTACCTCTCAGAGCTGCATGTTACCACTAAAAAAAGACCATATCTTTAATTACATGACCATTTTTCTGATAAGTTATGTCCATAACCCTTTATATTCTGTCCAGTCCTTTCATAGCTTTCCACCCAAACACCATATGTCTTTTCATTCTGTGATTGAATTTCCCTTTTAGCATAGATTTTGGTTGTCACTTTAAGTATCACTGTGAATATTTGTCTGTGATATATGTTATTTAGAATCTGTTCTGTAGTATTGGTGGCATGTTTCCCTGATACTGTTATAATCCTGTACCTGCACTTTTAATTCTTAAGATAATATTACACAAATCCATACTTTCTGATCGGAGACTGAGCTGTTTATTTTAATTCTGGGTACAAAATAATATTTGTTGCCTACAGCTTGTGTTGTGTGTTTCATTGCTTACCTACCCCTAAAAAGAATGGTGAGAAGTGGGCATGGATTAATAATATTTATTGATATATATATTATTTGTGTAATCCACCCCCCCCCCTAATTTTCTTACAATAGCAATAAAGAAGAAAACATTTATAATATTAATAACACCATTCGGAATAATAATAATCATAATAATAATTGCACAGCACCACTGTCTCTACAACACAAAAAAACTTTCCCTCAGACTCTTTTCCTCAACATCACACAACTTCACTTCCCCTCCACCGTTGTGCAGCACTCACCCTAAAATAAAAGAAAAGCAAATTAGTGACACACAGCAAACATCAAAACAACCAACAAGGATATTTCTTTCAAAACAATAGGGGACTTTAAAGACATGGTACTGAAACTGATGACACACTTAAATAAAACAAAGATTTATTATAACCCTTTAAAAAACAGTGGAGTATAACATAAGGATCGCATAAAAATGATATGCATATAAGATAAAAAATTGTACAAATGCATAATTAGACTAGTTGCTAACAAATCCTGCTCATCTGTGCTGATGTGTTTTACAGTCCAAAACTGCTTCATCAGGGGGACTGCAGAAACATCTGAAAGGTTAAAAAACATTTTGATAGTACAAAAAATCATCCTCAATTTACTCATGTAGAATACATAGAGTCACCATACATATTCAAGGGCTTACCATAGCATTTGTCATCTATATAGTATCAGCTGACTTTCAAAAGTATGTCACAACCAAGGTCTAAAACTATAGATCTCCAACAACACAACAGGGGGAGGGGAGGTGGGCTATACACTGGACCAGTCAGAGGGGAGACACTGGCCACAGAAAGCCACCCAGTCATAGCTGCAAAAGACAACAATGGCATACCATTTAATATATATACAGTATTTACACAAAATCCAAATAGTATCCATATGAGATGATAAAGAAGGGAGGAAAGCCCAGCCACACACACACACCCCTCAAAATATATGTATAATTCTCATTCCTCCAAGCCAAACACACCAATTTGGGTGTTACCATTGTAACAACCGCATATCCAAACTATCCTAGCTACCAATAAATCTCCATAGCCTGCACCTAAATACAACCATAAGGACCATCATCCAAAAACATTACAACCCCATATACAAAACCAACCACCTCCTACACACCTACATCCTGCATACACACCCAAAACATAACCCACAATACAACCCCCCCCCCCCCAAAAAAGGACAAACTCCACCCAGGAAAGCAGGCCAATTAACGCCAGCCAAATCTGGAAACCTAGTCTTCCAAATGGTTCCCCTATGCATCAGCACAATACATTCAAACCAACCTCCCTACCAAACAAAATCCGGCCCAATAGAGGACCCCAGTATGAAGTCAACAAACATATAGTCACCTCTTAAAAGAACCTTCACAGATACAGCAGGTCTTCATAAGATTTACAGCATGCAGCAGCACACACTGAGGCCCCCACCATCTCCCTAAATAATCCCGTCAGGCAGGACGCTAATGGACCAATATCTGACATCACAGGACGTGGATACACAAGTGTTTGAAGTCATACCTGTGTGGATGCCCAGCTGCTGAGAATGCGTCCGCCAAGCAACAAGGCATGCAACGCATGGTGGCTGGGAGCAGCAATCACACCTCTGCCCATCAGGGGAGGGAGAACCTCCCCTCTCCAGCTGGGCAATCAAGAGTTTGGCCAGATACACGGCTAAGGTGAAGCATAGCATCCCCTAAAGAGCAGAAATAGATGACAAAAAAACACTACACAAAGAAAAATATAGATCATAAAACAGCCCAAATAAACTGCATTATACATATTACAATGCAAAACATGATTTTGTCAACAATAGAGATTCCACCCCTGAACACAAAAAAGGGACATATAAATAGTTGAGAATATATTCCTCAGACAACATATTATCACACAGAAAACCTCAAGTATTATATATATATATATATATATATATATATATATATATATATATATATATACTGTATATAGATGCAAAATAACCATCACCAACAATATACTCCTCCCACACCTCTTTCAATAGTAAGACTTTCCACCTCCCCATCCACAGAAAAATTGCATACTTTATCATAACAGATCAGCTATTATCAACCCTCATCCAGAAAAAAATCTGAATTACTCCATTCCTCCCACCTCCCAAAACCACCCACTTCAACAGCAAAGCATAGTACAAAACCTCCCACCTCCCTATTCATACAACTTACACCATTTGCCCATTCACTCCCACAACAACATTATCATAATCTTATCTACACCACTACCTCTTCCCACGTGGTTTCCAAATCTTTTGTGCTTCTTCATACCCATAATTCTTACAATCACAATATGCATATACAGTGGTGTGAAAAAGTGTTTGCCCCCTTCCTCATTTCCTGTTCCTTTGCATGTTTGTCACACTTAAGTGTTTCGGAACATCAAACCAATTTAAACAATAGTCAAGGACAACACAAGTAAACACAAAATGCAATTTGTAAATGAAGGTGTATATTATTAAAGGTGAAAAAAAATCCAAACCATCATGGCCCTGTGTGAAAAAGTGATTGCCCCCTAAACCTAATAACTGGTTGGGCCACCCTTAGCAGCAACAACTGCAACCAAGCGTTTGCGATAACGTGCAATGAGGCTTTTACAGCGTCCTGGAGGAATTTTGGCCCACTCATCTTTGCAGAATTGTCCTAATTCAGTTACATTAGAGGGTTTTCGAGCATGAACGGCCTTTTTAAGGTCATACCACAACATCTCAATAGGATTCAGGTCTGGACTTTGGCTAGGCCACTCCAAAGTCTTCATTTTGTTTTTCTTCAGCCATTCGGTGGTGGACTTGCTGGTGTGTTTAGGATCATTGTCCTGCTGCAGAACCCAAGTTCGTTTCAGCTTGAGTACACGAACAGATGGTCGGACATTCTCCTTCAGGATTTCTTGGTAGACAGCAGAATTCATAGTTCCTTTTATCACGGCAAGTCTTCCAGTCCTGAAGCAGCAAAACAGCCCCAGACCATCACACTACCACCACCATATTTTACTGTTGGTATAATGTTCTTTTTCTGAAATGCAGTGTTCCTTCTACGCCAGATATACTTGGACACACACCTTCCAAAGAGTTCCACTTTTGTCTCATCGGTCCACAGAATGTTGTCCCAAAAGTCTTGGGGATCATCAAGATGTGTTGTGGAGAAATTGAGACGAGCTTTGATGTTCATTTTGCTCAGCAGTGGTTTTCTCCTTGGAACTCTGCCATGCAGGCCATTTTTGCCCAGTCTTTTCCTGATGGTGGAGGCATGAACGCTGACCTTAACTGAGGCAAGTGAGGCCTGCAGTTCCTTGGACGTTGTTGTGGGGTCTTTTTTGACCTCTTGGATGAGTCGTCGCTGCGCTCTTGGGGTAATTTTGGGTGGCCGGCCACTCCTGGGAAGGTTCACCACTGTTCCATGTCTTCGCCATTTGTGGATAATGGCTCTCACTGTTGTTCGCTGGATTCCCAAAGCTTTGGAAATGGCTTTATAACCCTTTCCAGACTGATAGATCTCAATTACTTTCTTTCTCAATTGTTCCTGAATTTCTTTGGGTCTCGGCATGATGTGTAGCTTTTAAGGATCTTCTGGTGGACCTTACTGTGTCAAGCAGCTCCTATTTAAGTGATGCCTTGATTGTGAACAGGTGTGGCAATAATCAGGCCTGGGTGTGGCTAGAGAAATTTAACTCAGGTGTGGACAACCACAGTTATAGTATGTTTTAACAAGGGGGGCAATCACTTTTTCACACAGGGCCATGATGGTTTGGATTTTTTTTCACCTTTAATAATAAACACCTTCATTTACAAATTGCATTTTGTGTTTACTTGTGTTGTCCTTGACTATTGTTTAAATTGGTTTTATGTTCCGAAACACTTAAGTGTGACAAACATGCAAAGGAACAGGAAATGAGGAAGGGGGCAAACACTTTTTCACACCACTGTACATATAGCCTTCCGAAGACCCTGGATACTCATTCCTTTATACTCAATTCCTCCTTTCTAAAGAATAAAATATTATGAGCATTCCACAAAATTTCTTTTACACAATTTACCAACATCCATAAAACCCTTTCTTCATATTTCCCAATCTTACACAATCCAAACATCATTATTTCAAACATCATCTTCTCCACTGCATTGAAATCTTTCACCATTTTCATTAAACTTTTCCACACCTCTTTTGCATATTCACACTTCCAAAATAAATGCACCACACTCTCCACCCTCCTGCATCCCTCCCTCAAACATATACTATGTTGTCAAAAGTATTGGGACACCTGTCTTTACAGGCACATGAACTTTAATGGCATCCCAGTCTTATGCCCCGTACACACGGTCGGAAAATCCGACCACAAAATCCATCGGATTTGTCCGTCACTGGTGTTGCATACACACGGTCGGACAAAGTTGTCGGAAAATACGATCACTCTGAACGTGGTGACGTTTGTTGCCTACGACGGGACTACGCAGAGGCTAGTAGCCAATAGCTTTGGTCTTGTAATGTGATCTGAGCATGCGTGGCACTTTGTCCGTCGGAATTCGCTACACACGATCGGAAAAAGTCCGATAGGACTTTGTTGTCAGAAAATTTGAGAGCAGGAGATAAAACTTTGTCCGTCGGAACATCCGACGGAAAAAGTCCGATGGAGCCTACACACCTACACAATTTCCGACAACATTGTCCGATAGGACATTTTCCGTCGGAAAATCCGACTGTGTGTATGGGGCATTAGTCTGTAGGGTTCAATGTTGAGTTGGCCCACCCTTTGCAGCTATACCAGCTTCAACTCTTCTGGGAAGGCTGTCCTCAAGGTTTAGGAGCATGTCTATAGGAATGTTTGACCATTCTTCCAGAAGTGCATTTGTGAGGTCAGGCATTGATGTGGTACGAGAAGGCCTGGCTTGCAATCTACACTCCAATTCATCCCACTGGATTGAGATTAGGACTCTTTTTGGACCTTGCTTTGTGCACTGGTGCCAGGTTATGTTGAAACAGGAAGGGGCAACCTCCAAACTGTTCCCACAAAGTTGGAAGCATGGAATTGTCTAAAATGTCTTGGTATGCTGATGCCTCAAGAGTTCCATTCAGTGGAACTAAGGGGCCAAGTCCAACTCCTGAAAAACAACCCAACATCATAATCCCCCTCCACCAAATGATTTGGATCAGTGCACAAAGCAAGGTCCATAAAGACATGGATGAGCGAGTTTGGGGTGAAGGAACTTGACTGGCCTGCGCAGAGTCCTGACCTCGACCCGATAGAACACCTTTGGGATGAATTAGAGCAGAGACTGCCAGCCAGGCCTTCTCATCCAACAATAGTGCCTGACCTCACAAATACGTTTCTGGAAGAATGTTCAAACATTCCCATAGACACATGCCTAAACCTTGTGGACAGCCTT
Source organism: Lithobates sylvaticus (assembly GCA_028564925.1). Classification (NCBI taxonomy): domain Eukaryota; kingdom Metazoa; phylum Chordata; class Amphibia; order Anura; family Ranidae; genus Lithobates; species Lithobates sylvaticus. The sequence goes on along the minus strand of CM053026.1, from coordinate 672,453,589 downwards.
CCCAGAAGAGTTGAAGCTGTTAGAGCTGCAAAGGGTGGGCCAACACAATATTGAACCCTACGAACTAAGTCTGGAATGCCATGAAAGTGCATGTGCATGTAAAGGCAGGTGTCCCAACACGTTTGACAATATAGTGTATGTACCTCACTATCAACCAGCCTTCTCCAGCACTGAAACTCTCTTGTTGGCAAACACCTAAGCACAGCCACCCATGCAACATCTTTCTGCCTATTTTCAAGTTCTTTATTACATACATTCTTATATACTTTCCTACTCTGCACCTCACTCAATCCATCTATCACCTCTAAAGCCTCATTTTTTTTCTAACATGCCCATCCCATCATTACTTTCACACAACACCTCTCTAATTACTTCATGCAATTCATATATCCTCATACACCTTCCAATCCTCACATAAAACCATAGCACTCTAAAACGCACTGGCTTTCGTATATCAATCCCACACAACTTATATTTTCTAAACACACACTCACTTGCATATTTTAACATAGAGTACATCCCGCTGCATTCTCCATTTTACTAATCCACACACATACTTACGTACCAAAAATCACTAAATGTTCACCACAACTTTTCCTCTATTTACCATTCTTAACAACCACACAAACAAAGCACTCCTTTATTATTATCTTCAGCTCTCTGTGAGAAGCAGGAAAAACATAAAATATGACCAGAAGTTATTTTTTCTGTACTTATTCATATACCTCCTCTCAGATTACTCTCCTATACAAATTACTATTGATTCTTACACCCAATGTATTTATTTATGTATTACAGGTACTTATATAGCACCATCAATTTATGCAGCACTTACATGTTTTTATCATACATTAACTCAAGGAGCTTACAATATAAGATCCCCAAATCACATTCATTCATACACATATTAGAGCCAATTTGGACAGGGGCCAATTAACCTACCAACATGTCTTTGGAGTATGAGTACAAGCCGGTGTACCCGGAAGAAACTCGCACAGGCACAAAGAGAGCATGCAAACTCCAGGCAGGTACTGCTGTTGTTGAAATTCAACACTTTACATTTCCCTTACTCGCCTTCCATATCGCTCCATTCATCAAAAACTTACATACACTCTTTACCATATTTATTTCAAACCCACTCACAGAACATAAAATATCAATCAACTACTTCACTCTTCTCAAACCAGCCATAATTTGACATATTACTGTCACATCATCCATATAACCAAACATACTTAGATTTCTCCCACCACTCCCAGGAACTTTCACCCATTTCACAAATGTATCCTTTACAAGCATCCACAATAGCAGTTCAATTATACATACAAAAAATGCTAATAAAGGCAGCAATACACCCCAAAATGCAATATTAAACACAACAATAAATAAAGATGTGCAAAAAAATGGATGTTTGATATAACCCGCCCTCCTAAAACAAACACCAGTCTGCGCCTATGGGTTTTGAAAAAATTGTGAAGAAAGACTTTAAAATATATAAAATAAAAGAAAGTACTAATGGTGCAGATATATACTAAAATATATAACACTCAAAAGCAGCCGCTTAAAATAATGATCAAAATAAAAATACAATAAATGAAGAGAAATATGTGCAAAGTCTCTTGGAATATTGTAGCAGCGCTAATGTTCAGACATGGACGTCCGATAAATAAATAAATAGAATCAATAAAAGTTCAATAGTATCAGAAAGTGGGGAAACAGTTCTATATCATTGCTGTGCAGTCTGTCAGAGGCATCCACCAGCACACTTCACCACGTGCGCCGAAAGGAGGAAGTGTTCCGCTGCTGTACACAGCGGAACTCATCTAACCACAGTTCCGGCGAGGAGACACAGGCGATTCAGGCATAGTGCAATATTTACATTTGCAATCCTGCAATTTGGAGAACTGGTATTGTGGAGGAGGAGTGGAGAATTTGGTGATTACAGGCATATATTATTGTGTATCTGGTGAGTGTACCCCCATAGGGGAAAGGCATCGCACGTGGTGAAGTGTGCTGGTGGATGGCTCTGACAGACTGCACAGCAATGATATTGAACTGTTTCCCCACTTTCTGATACTATTACATTTTATTGATTCTATTTATTTATTTATCGGACGTCCATGTCTGAACATTAGCACTGCTACAATATTCCAAGAGACTTTGCACATATTTCTCTTAATTTATTGTATTTTTAATAAATGAAGATGAAAAAAATATTATGAATAAATAACAAACAATGTAACAAATTTACATAAATTAAAATGAACAATATCCACCCACACACTATTGCAACTGGTGAAAAAAGTCCAAATACTTCAATATAAAGTCCAGTGTAATTGTGACATACCACTCATTAAAGTTTGCAATACTCTACTGTGAAATCTTTCACCATTCCACCTTGCTCAAAATGCTCTTAAACTCTTACCAGAACATCATGACCCTCAGAGTAGCTGAGTAGCTACGAACTTCACTTCCAGGTATAATATAAGGGGTTTATATATATATAAAAAAAAAACAAGCCTGAAATAGTGTGAAATCCTTAAAACCACATTTATTTAAACCATCAAATACACTTAAATGTTGAAAGTAGTAACATTTCTTTAAGATGTATCCAGCCAGCATCCAGGTTAGAGACAGTACAATCAGCGTGTGTGATGATGTCCCCGTGTAAGACAACTTGCTGTTGTGCTTCGTCAGAAGCTGATGTTTTCATAGACCGCATACTGGACCTCCATCATATACTTACATACAGTGAAAGAAAGATGTCTGGAATTCCAAGAACCGGCCATCGGCAACTGGACTGGAAGTCAGACATCAAAAAATATACTCACAGTACTTAATAGAGCCATCTTGAGGGAAATTAGAATATTATACCAACAAAAATGTGTTAAAACAACCCAACTAAATGAAACAAAATATATATAACCGAGGTCCAGGTTAAGAACATTATTTAAAATTTATGTACAACAAATGAAAATAAAAATAATGAAAAATATGTAAAAAGATATAAACAATATATATATATATATATATATATATATATATATTAATGTATTATTTGTTAGAAAATGTGCCACCAGCTACTCCTCAGTATATACAGTATTACAAAATATGATATCATACATAATAATGAGGACTCTTGTATAATAAAACATATACCATTATGAGATGTTCAATAAGACTATAACTATTAACTATTGTTAATGAATGCATTAATTAATTAATTAATTACCAAAAAAAAAAAAGTTGCTTAAAAATGTAAAAAATTATTGGAAAAAAAAAAAGAAATTACTCACCTCTAAATGCCTGTTGCTAGGGGGTCCCTCGTTGTCTGCCACCTTCAGTGCCCGGGCACTAACATCACTTCCCCTCGGCGGCGCACAGTCATCTGGGACCTGTCACGTGTTCCAGATGACTGATCGCCGTATCACGGCTCACGGCGCCGCTCGCGCATGCGCAGTGGGTGCCCGGCTGTGAAGCCACAGCCGGGTTCCCACAGTAAAAATTCCGGCACCGCGAGTGGAGCGGGGAATGAGGGGGTGCCTCGTTTCCCTGCCTCGTTGGACCCTGGGACAGGTAAGTGTCCGATTATTAAAAGTCAGCAGCTGCAGTATTTGTAGCTGCTGACTTTTAATACATTTTTTTCAGGTGGACTCCCTCTTTAAGTCCAAAGGGGGAAAACATATGTCAATTAAAAATCCACCTGGTCTCCTAGATCTACCTCTTTTCACATGGCTACCTCTCCAGCGGGAATAAATTATCAATACCCATAAATCAATTAGTTCTTATTATGGCACAGTATGTAATGTTTTGATACGCTGTGCCCCTTACAGCATCTGCAAATATTACCTATATGTTCATCTAGTGTATGGTGAAATAAATGCGCTGCCCCAAACCTTTAAAAAAAAAGTATGTGTATATATATATATATATATATATATATATATGATATGATCATATATATATATTAGTGAAAAAGTGAAAAAAAAGGAGAGATTTAAAAAAATCGAATGACAAAATCAAATATGACTGTGTGCCAGGTGCTGCAACTCAAATAGCCTGAATATTCAGCTCATAAGTTTGTGGATAAAGTAAAATTGCACAACCAAATACAATAATATATATGAAAAAAATATTTAAATACAATTTAACTGGTGTATATATGCAAGTCCATATTGTGCTCAAATAAATAAACCGTGATGTTGAATGGAGGCCTCCATTCCCAGACGATGCCTTTTACGGGGAAGTGCGTCGGGTGGAGCACCAGTTTTAGACGTCACCACTCACCAGCTGGCTGGCTTGAGCCACGGCTGTTTGAAAAATATAGTTTCCTTGTCTTTGGATGTCAGTGCCTGTGAAGTTTTTATTAAATCTTTTAAAAATGGGAGTACTGCACCATGAAGCCTCTTTTTTTAATTTTGTGATATATCCCAATGATGGAGATTACTGAGAAAGAGTTGCCATCGCATTTGTGAGGAATATTACATGAATTTAGGAGCCCGCTGTACTGAAAATGATACCTGCATTGGAGGAGTCCCTGAAGGAGTATTTACAAGCTGAATGATCCCTGGATGAGCGAATTTGATCTCTATAATTTGAGATCCACCCTATCTGGTAAGCGGCCTTTCTTATCACAGTTTCTGAACAGAAGTTCCAAGCCTTATTTTGAGTTTTCAACATCATGGTTTATTTATTGAAGCACAATATGGACTTGAATATATACACCAGTAAAATTGTATTTAAATATTTTTTCATATATATTATTGTATTTGGTTGCGCAATTTTACTTTTATATGTTCATTTAATCTCACCTATTGTATCCAACAATCTCAGACCTTGTGCAGTTGAGAGGAGAAGGGAAGCTGTTGCTATCTATGTGAACCTTCTTCCTGATCAACTCAATCTTTTGAGTTTACTTTTTCTTCTTCTTCCTGGTCAACTTAATCTTATGTTTTGGCAGGAAGATAGAAGCATTGGTTGTGTTGAGGAGGGCTCCCAAGTAGTCAGGCAAAGTTGGCTTTTTTTGTAGTTGATTATCTACCCAAATGACTGCAATGCTTTTATTAAATTCTCCCTGTGACTAAGCATCTGTTTCCTGCTGCCAGCCAAGAAGACAACATCATTTGCTTAGGTAGGCATCTTGTAATCTACTGAAAGTTTCCAGTCTCCAGGCTGTACTGCTCATCCTAATGTCTGGAAGGATTGCATTTGATATCTTCCGAGAAAATGCACTGAATTAGCTTCTTGAAATCTATGACTGGTTGTGAACTGAAGTTCCTTTTTTTGGCCAGCAAGAGAGTTGAATAAAACCTGGTGAGGAAATTGTCAGGCAGTGGATGTGCAAACAATCCATACATGGCCATGCATAATTGTTTGCTTCCACAGAGGGAATTTCCATCAAAGGGAATGCCAACTTTGTTTTGATAATGCATCCGCAGACCCTGTTTCCAACCAGAGGGCTTTCTTGGCTCTCATGCAAAGGAGCATAGTACTTACTGAACAAATGAAGGTGTCTATGACTGTCTCGCCTGACTGACTGCAAACATCTGTATTTCCTTTATTACCAGGATAATATCCTCCCATAAGAGTCCCTTATTGATGGCCGTGTTTTGAGTCCATATTTTGGTCTCATTTGCCACTGAGGTCAACTTGACCAATTGTTTTCATGCTGATCCGGCCAACTGGAAACCTTCCTGAGGTCCAGATCAAACCTTCTATCGACGATGTCCAAAAAAGCAGCTAAATCCCCATTGGGAGGGTGACATTTCTAGTCAATAATATCACTGCAGTATCCACCATCTTCTGGTGTGTTCAGGCAGTCGCATCTCAGACCTACAAAGGGTAACTTTCTCAGTCTGTACAGTGAAAAACACTTTCTATCTTTTTGCCCTTGATCAGATAAGACTTTAAACTCTTCTATAAATGGAAAATAGGACAGCAATTTCTGTAGGCTCTTTGTCTTATTTAAAGCAACCTTTTCCCAACCAACCACCTGCTTACTTCCACAAGATAGGGCTGCACTAGGGCAAAGTTGAACAATAATTGCTCAGCATACTCTCTCTATGACATGGAGAGCTCTCCTCCCACCCGAGGCACCCCACTGAATGACAGCCCTGAAGATATCAAGTTATGGAACAACATTTTGCCCATGGGACTTTAAATGAGGTGATCATAATGGTCAAAACCAGTAAATGGAATAAGTTGAGTAAGTAAAACCTCAAAATTTATTGGTGTAAAAAAATACATAGACATGAATAGTAAACCTCATTAAAACATTATATTTCAAGTTGTAAATAGCCATACACATGGTAATATGCAATGGTAGTAATACAATAAATGCATGTACATCTGTATACTCGACGTGTTTTGCAAGCTCAGCTTGCTTCTTAAGGAGTTGATGTCTTCTTATGCAAATTTGTCTGTGAAGTAAATATCAATGAGATAGGACATACACTATTGATTGTGGTCCGACAAAAAGCAGGGGGCCTAATATGACATCCCATACCTACATCGGAAGATTGGGTCCGGGGGCTACCCCCCACATGGCAGCAGCAAAAGTCATTCCAACCCGGGACCCAACACACCCAGACAGAGACCAGGCGGAGGGCAAACATGGCAGGAAAATGTGTGAAAGAAGAGTGTCCCTTGTAGTCCCCCTTTAGCCATATGCAGCATAACAACTGTAACAAAAATTTGTATGAGTATATGTAACTGAGTCCATTAATAACTACTAAACTGGGTTAGCTAGGAGTCAAAGTATATGAAAGTATCCATGTAATGTACTGAAGTCCACAACAATATGGGCAGGGATACACAAGGGAAAGAAAAAGTGAGAAAGAGGGTGGTGTAAGAAAAAGTAACAGGGGAAAGTCAGAAAATAATAGGAGTCATCATGAAGAAAAAGATACATGATTGAATGATGTAGGTAGTATACGTGTCTGATTTACACAACATGTGTACATCAGTGGAAAGTGTAGTAATATTGCCATCAGTGACCACTGTAATAAGGGTTCCATTGTGCTGTTCCCCACTGGTGGTTGCGGCTTGCTTTCCCTTCTGGGAGCTGCGATGTACACATGGATGGTTTTCTCCCCTGCTGTCCCCCCTCTCCACGACCTGGAGGGGTGGGGCCATCAGTACATTGGCGTCATGCTTCTACACCCATCGTGGGACCTCCACCCACGGCATCACTGTGCTTGGGAAGTAGTACATCATCCAGCTGGCTGAGGGAGTTAGCGCATGCATGTTCCCACTTGGGGGTGAGCACACTGCGTACTCGCATCATAGCCACCTGATGCATGGCGTCTGACTTTCCCCTGTTACTTTTTCTTACACCACTCTCTTTCTTACTTTTTCTTTCCCTTGTGCATCCCTGCCCATATTGTTGTGGACTTCAGTACATTACATGAATACTTTCATACACATTGACTCCTAGCTAACCCTTTAGTAGTTATAAATGGCCAGTGGGGGACTTCAAGGGACACTCTCTTTTCACACATTTTCCTGCCATGTTCGCCCTCCACCTGGTCTCTGTCTGGGTGTGTTGGGTCCCGCTTCTTCAGCTCCCGGTTGGAATGCCTTTCGCTGCTGCCATGTGGGGGATAGCCCCCAGACCTAATCTTCCGATGTAAGTATGGGATGTCATATTAGGCCCCCTGCTTTTTGTCTGTACACAACCAATATTGTATGTCCTATCACATTGATATTTACTTTACAGACAAATTTGCATAAACAGACATCAACTCCTGAAGAAGCGAGCTGAGTTTGTGAAACACGTTGAGTATACAGATGTACATGCCTTTTTTGTATTACTACCATTGCATATTACCATGTGTATGGCTGTTTACAACTTGCGATATAATGTTTCAATAAGGTTTACTATTCATGTTTATGTATATTTTTTACGCCAATAAATCCTGAGATTTTACTTACTCAACTTACTTCATTTACTAGTTTTGACCATTATGATCACCTCATTTAAAGTCCCATGGGCAAAATGTTGTTGTACTGCATGCTATTTGGAGATGGAGTTGTGTCATAACAAAGATACAGCTGTCAGATTGCTTCTTTTTGAATATATCAAGTTAGTAGGGCAAGAGCGTGAGGGTGACCTTGGCTGGTCCTCCTGTGGGACACTTCAGGCTGTCTGTGAAAGTCCTGCTTGGAAGGCATTCCTCTCTGTATCCACTAGCATCTCAGCCCCTACAGCATAATTTGTTTGGTGTCAGAGTTTCTCCACTGATCCAGCAAGCTTTATACCTGGATGGTGTGGATGCTCTGGTGAAAAGGACAAGCGTTGTCTATCCCTAGATTGAAGCCTGGTAGACTCTGAGGAGGGACTATCATTGGCTGGCTGAACATAATGCTTGATAATCTCTTAGATCTCTTTTAGCATGACTGGGCAGGGATGAAAGCAGACAAAGGAGCCTGTCAGATGCACTCTTTTTTGAAGTAAGTCCACCTTACCTGACCATAGGTCCCTTACCTATTATTCAAGTGAGGGTCTTGTAATGGTGAAGACTGGCTCATGGCTTCGAGATACTGCCCTTATGGCCAACACAGGAGTCATCTACCCTTTCTCGAGCTACCTTCGTGTCTTGCCAGGTGGACCCTATTACCACATACTGTATGTGACACTTCTGACCTTCGTGACATTTTGTGCCCTGGTTTGAAACAGTTATGGCACACCTGCCCAATATTCACACTCCTCCTTCATATGGCCAAAATAAAAGCAGAACCTGAAAAACAAAGGTTTATTCCAATGGGGAACACCCGCTGGGGGTGTGGAACCCCCCATCCCATCCTGGTCATCCTTAAACTGCAAGCAAAACCTTCTGTGGTTATTAATTAATTAGTCAGTTTAATTCATGTCAACACAAAATCGCAATACCGCAGCAAGAACACTCAGATCTTCTTGTTTTGCACATTGGTGTTGTACATATGAACTATTACCCATTGTTAACCTGCTGCTTTAACTTGATGCAAAGAAGGGTAAACCCCTTTGTTGGATTCAATATCGCTTACTACACCCCTCCAGCAGTGGATCCTCTGCCTTCTCACCCTTCCATAGAAAACATTTCTGCCAGTAGAAAATATATCGCTACTGAATTAAATATGAAAAAGAACTGTTGAAAACACCCCCTTCTGCCAGTCTTCCATTTCCTCTGCTCTTTCTACTCTTCTCCTTCAACTGTCTCCTCTTTCCCCTCCACCTCCTTATCCTAAGTGGTTATGGCACAGGAGGAGGCCCTATGAAGCTGTGGTTATATCTGGTAAATATCGCCTAGTGAATTATGTTTAATGAAGAACTGATGACAACAGCCCCCTTCCCCCAGTACACCACCTCTTCCTCCCTTTAGCAAGCTAGAGTTTTATATAGAGGACATTGCTTTACTTAATCACACATGATGAAAAACTGTTGAAAATATTTTTGTACGTAATTTCATTTAAAAAATTGCTCTTTTTTTTTTTTAAATGAATTATTATTTAAAAAAAAAATTCTGAAAGGTGATTGTTGCCCTCCACAAGCAAATACAGGCAGAGATGACAATAATAATTGGGTATAATAGTGGCAACTAGGAAAGGGAACTTTCTCTTTGTCCTTAATTAGCCTTACCTCTGATCATTTTTCAAGGATAAAGAGGGGTAGGCAGGCAGCAGCAAAAATTAAGCATACCATCCTATGGATTACAATCTTCTGGACTCCACTTCGACTTTCGGCCCTTCCCCAGAGTAAAACCTCGAACGCAAAGCAGCACTTACCAGCAGCCAGCACCCACCCCACTGCCATAGGTAAAACCTTCCTGTGTATACCAGATTATCACATCAACTGCTTCTATACCAGTTAGTCATCAGAAGTCATTGCCGTAGTAGGTATTTTTTGCAATAATGAAGAAATATGCCCTGTGAAAAACACATTCAGCCTGTCTTAATAGTAGTGCCTGTGGACAGGCTGCAAAGAAGCTGCACAACATTAGCAGTATTGAGATGGAACAAAGAATGAAAAAAGTTAAAAAACCCTTCTATGCCACCATTCCCAAATTCTCCAAGGTACACAGCATTTTGCTACCCAATGGCATTCAATAAAAGATTACATTTATTTTATCACCCTCCTAGAATAGGCTGCTAGAGAGTTTCGGGCAAATTTAGTTTTTTGCTCCTCTGTAAACAGCGGATCAGTGTTTGATTGTTTAGCTGTTCTGGGTTTCACAGGCTGCAGTCTCAGCTATTTCTCCCTGCCTTCTAGTAGGTTCTAGAATGTAGTGGGCTGGAAGAGGCTGACCCTGGATCTGCATATTTATGGGTTCTCAGCCAATCCCTGAGAATGAGTGCCCATTAGGTGGCTGAGGAGATACATAGCCTGAGGCAGAGAGCAGCAGGGTTCTTGTCCTGAAGGAGGAGAACCCAGTCTGGAAGGACTGCTACCCTTCTGGGCAAGTCATCTGAAGCATTCAGAGAATTAATCGAGGTCCCATCTATGCTAGAGCTGAAGGGACTATTTTCCTGGAAGCAGTTCAGAGCCAATTAAGGGGGTGCACTGAGGATCTGGCCTGAAGATTCATGGTACAGTGTCTAGCCAATATTGGACAGGAGATATCCAAGTATCTGCAGACATAGTGGGTAGAGGCCTGGAAGTGGGGTCCTAGTGACTGTTTGCTGTTAACCCTTTGTGTGACTGCATCAGTTTTGCTAAAGTGGGATCTGCTATGCCAGAAGTCCCAGAAGTGCTTGTGATTCTAGTCTCTGCAAAGAGGGGGATATTCTCCCCAAAGAGCATATACAGACTAGAAAGAGTCCTCCAAATGTTTGTGCACTAAATTAAGTAAATTCCCCAATACTTTCCCTACACCCCATCCAAGTTTTACCAGAAATAAAACTAAGAAAAGACATCTACTTTCCGATTATTGCAAGAGACTGTGCAAATGTTGTATGCCTGGCTGCCTGGGGACCCAGAAGGGAATAGAACCGGGGATAAAACAGCGAGACCAGTCAGAGGGTTTGTGCTACAAACAGACCTGTCAGTCTCTACACACCCTACACTAATTTCTCTCTATACACTTTATTATCAGCACTTCCTATGCTTTCGCTATCACAGCTAAAGAACATTATAAGTATAGCTGCTGTGAGCTCACCCTTTTATAGCAAGGGTCCTTGCTTATCCAAAAGCCCCCTTGACCTTTGGACCTTTAAGCCAGATAGCCTAAATTCAAAGACTAGGCAGTGAATTATAGTTACTATAGTGAATTTCCACATTATTTTGCCAGGTTCCATAAATCATGAACACGCAGGATTTGCCACAAACCCATGGCAGTTGGGTCATTCCTCATTCCTAATCCTGAATAATCAGTATTATTTACATCTGTAAATACACACAGATTCTTGAAAAAGCCATCAACAAAACACATTATGCAAAATATCCCCTAATATTTCTACTGACAGTACTACGACCATTGTTGATTCTTGCAATTAATATAAATTCTATTCTATATTTGCAAAGCTCAACTTCTAAACCAGTAATGTTTATTGCACGTCAAAAGTCTGTGTAAAAAAAAAAATAATAATTAAAACAAAACATTGTTTTTGTTATTCTATATTTCAGTTTAGTATCCAGTTCTGAGGCGTATTAATTAAGGTTGCTATACCAACTCCCTAGCCTGACAGATTAATTGTCAGTAAGACTGTACAACTTGTCCAATAGGACTCATTATGGAAGCACTCCAAACAGAATCCAGAAATAGCATCCTCCTGAGTTGTCAACATAAAAATGAATCACTTTACAACAGTATCTGATTCAGAATCTGCTGCTGGCATTGGTAAACAGAATGAGAAGCAAATAAAATATGTTTACAGAAGTTTGGCAGTTCACTTTGCCTTGAGGCTTGGACTGTTAAATATCCATGTAGACAAGAAATAAATATGTTCTAATTATTGCATACCATTCTTGATGTCCCATATTTTAAATTCTTGTTATTTTAAAGTTAATCTGACATCTTTTTTAACTAGATACTGTATGTTGACAAAACGGTATGCTTTCAAAATATTGTTTGATCTATAGTTTTAAATAGGTAAGTAGTTGGGTCAGCCACAAGTAGGCTGTCGTCAAAGAGTCAATTATACCACAGGTGATAAAGTCTTAATAATTGCGGCATCACCAAGGTAAGCGGACAAACTGCCACCAGTAACAGGACACTCATTTGATACCATACATTATACAATTTTCTTGTTACATTTTTTTTTTAGATTTACCTTCAACTATGTAGTGCAAGGGCCTGCCTGATTGCATACAAATTTAAACTGTTTAGGTTTGACCTCATATTATATGGTTTTGGAAAATTGTACAAGAAAATTGTATAATGTACTGTATGGCCGGCCTAAAGCCTAGTACACATGATGATGAGATTATCGGACGAATGATCGTCCATTTAGGTTACACAAATAGGTTACTAAAGTACAAAAATTCTCATATGACAGAATAAAAATTTGAAAGTGATATAATGGGGGTTATTTACGAAAGGCAAATCCACTTTGCACTACAAGTGCAAACTACAAGTGCAAAGTGCACTTGAAATTGCACTGAAAGTGCCCTTGGATCTACAGCAGTCGCTGTATCCAAGGGGGACATGCAAGGAAAATAAAAAACAGCATTTTAGCTTGCACATGATTGGATGATAAAATCAGCAGAGCTTCCCTTCATTTGAGATCTACTCCTCAGATTTACAGCGACTGCACTTCCAAGTGCACTTGCAGTGCAATTTCAAGTGCATTTTGCACTTGTAGTTTGCACTTGTATTGCAAAGTTTGAAATTTTATAAATAACCCCCAATGTAATGTATTTGTATTGTATTTTTGGATGAAAACTGTACTGATTAAACAAAAATCATACGATCTGATATTGTACGAGAAAGATTTTCGTGTTTGTTACTTCATAAAATATCGAATGATAGCTGTGTACTCACGATCAGATTAACATTGATCGCTTTGAAAGCGGAACTTTTTGTAATATATTTTTTTTTTTTTGTTTACAAACAATTTGTATTTGCAAAATAAAGAAAAAGAACAAGATACAACATATATACAAATAATGCATATGCAATATCAACTTAATTCAAACATAACAAACTGGTAAATCAGATACATAAAATATTGGTAATTTTTAATTAAAGAGATAATAATACAAATCATCTGAAAGACTGTCAAAACACGATGGCCATAACAGTAGGGGACTTAATGTCTTGGACAAACAGCCAAAACTGAGACCAAATGAAAAATTATAAAGGAGAAAAGAAGAATAAGGAAAAGGGATAGATTTGTACGATATTCTGATCGTGTACGGGGCTTTAGTCTTCGCATACAAAAGCTGTACTTCATGTTTGGAGCATGTAGCATCATAATGAGGATATGTCTGTTTAGCTGTGTAGGAAAGTTTCAACAAATAGCCAACTGTTCTTCCTGGAATTAGCATGTGCATTGAACATATCTACTATATAAATATGTCTTTTATGTACTGTATTTATTATATATATATATATATATATATATATATATATATATATATATATATATATATATATATATATATGCAAGTTCTCACAGTCTCGTACTTAGCGATGACAGAGTGTCAAAATCAATTGTGTCAGGTATTTGATAAATTGCTTCCAGGATCCAATCTACTAAGTTTTATAAGTTTTAATATACCATTTATTTATTGTTCTTTCTAAATTACTTTTTTTTTATTATTAAACAAAGACATATAGGGGTTGATTTACTAAAGGGAAAAAGACTGTGCCCTCTCCAAGAGCGGTTGCTCCAGAGCTTTATCATCCATGCGCAAGCAAAAATGCTGTTTCTTTTTTTTTTCCTTGCACGGGATTGGGTACTATTTGCCAAGTCAAGCCTTACCTCATTCATATTAAGCTCTGGAGCAATTGCACTTGCAGAGGGCAACTGCACTCTGCAAAGTGCACAGTCTATTTGCCTTTAGTAAATCAACCCCATAGTCACCACAAAGACAGATATATATATATATATATATATATATATATATATATATATATATATATATATATAGTAATATTGGGGGTGAGCTGAGACTCAGTGAGCTGAGTCTGTGCCAGATATACAGGCTAAGGGCTTTTTTTGGTCCATGTTTATTGAAGTAAAAGAAAAAACAGTCCCACGGAGGGGTTTTAACTTCAAAGCAATAATGAAATAACGAATGGAAAATACAGAGCCACCTGGCTCTCTGGTCAGCACTGCTGTTCAGGCGTTGACCTCGGTCCTCTTGGCTTTCTGGCTGCTACAGCCCACCGGCTTGTGCCCTCCATCTGCTCTGTCAGACTGTCCTGTGCCAACAGGCAAACTTCTCCCTTGCACGCCTGGACTGCACAGGAGGGTAGAGCCCAGAACCCTGGTCCTGGCTCTGTTATAAGCCCAGGACCCACCTGTACAATCAACAAGCCAGACTCCTGGCTGTTCCCAAAACCCGGTCCCAGGATTGGAGATTCCTTCCCACCCAGATCGCTATGAAATCTCTAGGCTCCAGGTCCCCAAATGGATTTTACCAACCACAGAGGAAACTGATAAAACAGTTTCCTCCAAATTAAATAATCTTCCTGGAGCCTCTCAACCTACCTATTTGGGAATCCTGGCTGACAATCACTAGGACAGAAATCCATACTGTCACATTATATATATCAAATAACAGTATACCTTATTATTTATATAAGGTATATTTCTGTTTCTGTTTATAGAGAATTTCCCTCACTTCCTGTTCTGAGACGAAGCAATTGGAAATCTTCACAACAAGGAAACTGATGACTGGCAGAGTATCTAACACTTCCCAATTTGATTGAAAAGCTGGATGTTGACAAATGGGACCCATTTTGGAAAAACTTCAAATAGAATTCAAAAACAGCATCCAGTTGAAATTGATAATAACCTCAGCTAATGCATTTGTGATTGCATAGTAAGAATGGCCTTAGTTTGTGATTTTCTTTAAAGGTTTTCTTTAATGGTCTTTTTAACATATAGTTTAATGTGCCCTCCCATGGAATCAGCATTTAACACAAAACACAAAACACACATAAAAATGTGAAATCATGTTGAATTGTTTTGATTAACAGCACATACAAATGCTTACAGAACAAGCACAAAATGGTTTTCCTTCAGTAACCAGCAATATTTTCTGTGTTCTACCAAGAGCTAAACAATCTTTGATATGTAAAATACAAATAACTTGAGAAGTTATGCTTTTAGGGTGTTTTCCATAATTTGACCTCTTTTGTTATTATATTTCATTTTAACCAAGCTTTTTTATTCCGCAGTTTATAAGATGAAGAGTAATTTTCTGCTTGACATTTGATTTCAGCTGAAACTTTCTGTGAATATGATTGAGACAATGAAATGAGGAAACAAAAGATACAGTTGTTGAAGTCTGATTTTCTGAATGCTTCCTAATTTGTTTTGTTATGTGTCATGCGGGTTTCTCACCCACACATAGTGAGGACCTTTATGTCTGTTGTAATGAAAACTGGTCCACACTGGGTCTTCTAATCTGGAGGCTTTGTAGAGCTTTGGGTTTGCCACTTGCCAACTATAGCAGTTTTAATGCTACAGGGATCCTGCACTTCCGGCTATCAGGTGCAAGTGCATGCTCCCAGAGGCCCACTCCCACTGATTCTACACAGCGGGAGCTGATCAGCGGGTCACATAGGCCTTATTCACACCGGCATACGCTGATCGTTCAGGACTATGTAAACAAGGCAGATCACCATTCTGTCAGTAAGGAAGGCATGGATCCTGTGTTCCTGCTAAGGGACATGGATCTATGCCTTCCCCTAGTACAAGCACCTCCCCCACTACAGTAAAACACCAGCTAGGCACACATTTAACCATTTGCTTGCCCCTGATGTTAACCCCTTCCCAGCCAGTGTCAGTGCAGTGACAGTGCATATTTTTAGCACTGATCACTGTATTCATGTCACTGGTCTCCAAAAAAGTGTCAAAAGTGTCAGTGTTCAATTTTTGTCTGCTGCAATATCACAGTCCTGCTATAAGTCACTGATTGCCGCTATTACTAGTAAAATAAAAAAAATAAAAATATGTAGCAGAATACATATTGGCCTAAATTTAAGAAGAAATTCAATTTTTTTAATTTTTTTTATTGCACATGTTTTATAGCAGAAAGTAAAAAATATTGTTAATTTTTTTTCTAAATTGTCGGTCCTTTGTTTATAGCGCAAAAAATAAAAAACGTAGAGGTGATCAAATAAAGAAAGCTCTATTTGTGGGAAAAAAAGGACAGACATTTTATTTGGGTACAATGTTGCACGACCGTGCAATTGTCAGTTAAAGTAAAGCAGGGCCTAATCCAGACGTCCCAGATAGTCTATCCTACGAACGTATGTTGCATTGGACTCAGGCAGGGATCTTTCAATTGCGCCATTTGGTTAACCCCGGTTTCTAGACACCTGCTATCTTTCTCTGAGCTGCAAAAGAAGCACCAAATCCCTAAGACACTCCTTTACTCGTATTTGCAAATCAGACACTTCTTCTTCACCAGGTCCCCTTCCTTATCCCTAGAGAAACCAACAGAATTTGAGATGCTATGTGCTAATGGTCCGCACCTAGTTTCCTCTTTATATAAGATATTACACGAGGCTGCTCCACTAACAGTTGATTCCCACCATTACATGAAGAAATGGTCCCAAGTCTTACAGCATGACATTTCCTTGTTAGACTGGGAGAAAATATGGACTCCACCTCTAAAATCTCCCGTTGTGTAAATCATAAGGAAACTGCTTACAAAGTCCTGCAAAGAATTTTTGCACGCCTGTAACCCGACGATTCCTAAACAATGCTGGAGATGTAATAATGCAACGGGTTCACACTTTCATATTTTTTGGGCGTGCCCTCCAATTACTCAGTTTTGGATCCAGATTCAATTACTTTTGAAAAAACTTCTGGAATATCCCATCCCCTTGAACCCCATGCATTATATTTTAGGGCTCCCTCTACCAGGTATCCCCAAAACTAAACAGAGACTGATGTCTTTTATATTACTAGCTGCCAAACGTGCTATTCCAAAACTATGGCTCTCTACCTCTCCCCCTACAATCCCACAAACCCTCTCAATATTAGCCGACATCCATAGAATGGAACATTTAACTGTTATAATTGATGATTCAGTTATGAAATTTTCCAAAATCTGGCAGATTTGGGATGACTTTGAAACTGACCCTGATGTGCACGCTCCCAGCTAATCTATGATTGACTGCTCCAACATCTCCCACAATATCTCCTCCATAGATCTATCTCAACCTAATAGTTGTCCACGGAATCTCTGCTATGGTTGCCTTGTTAAAATTCTCGCAAATATGATATAACCTATGGATATGGAATTCTGTGTCCTATAACCATAATAATCCTTTGTTCATCTGACTCACGACTTTATTGTTATTAGTGTTTATGAGTCATGTTATGCCTCGCATCCTACTGAAGACAGTGTAAACTTCTTATTTCCTTTTTATTGTATGAATACTCGTGATACTCATGTGATTTTGTAATACCCTGTAAAACTCTTTAAATAAACAATAAAAAAAAAAGTAAGGCAGTGCCGTATAGCAAAAACGGCCTGGTCAGGAAGGGGGGTAAATCTTCTGGAGCTGAAGTTGTTAATAAAGTCTCTATCCCTAGGTTCTCTTCTTACCTAGACAAATCTCATTATATAGTTTCCACTGTCCACATGTTGTGAACTGACTGATGCTTAGAGCTCTCTTTCTCACTCTGTCTCTGCTGTGAGAGCGTGCTACTGGGTGAAAAATCTGACTGCTGACAAACATTAGCCAGGAATTTACAGAAGTATAGTTAGTAGTTCTGACAAGCAGATTTTTGTATGTTTTATGGACTTGTTGTACAAAGTCCTCCTGATTTAAACTGTGTTCTTTTCCTAATTGCCTAACTGAAAAAAAGTGCAGGGCAAAAATGTAATGTTCACTGGTGTCCCTGTTTTGTCTATGGTTTACCACTGCCACTAACAGTTGAGCTTGTCTCCTTTACAATATGTATAATCATTTTACATTTTCTGAATTATTTATTCAGGTAAATGTTAGTTTTATAACATGACCATTTAACTGCTTCCCACCCGTCCTATAAACAAATGACAGCCAGGCATGGAGCTCTCCAATCCTGGG
Source organism: Lithobates sylvaticus (assembly GCA_028564925.1). Taxonomy (NCBI): domain Eukaryota; kingdom Metazoa; phylum Chordata; class Amphibia; order Anura; family Ranidae; genus Lithobates; species Lithobates sylvaticus. The sequence continues at coordinate 672,435,398 of CM053026.1, read as the reverse complement.
TGGACATCACATGATGTCCTTTCAGGATCATGCTTCGCACGTGCCCCAAAGGCCACACTTCGGCATGATCTGTCAGCCGCTGTGCCCACTGGACACAATAGATGACAGATTAGTGTACCAGGCTGCTTCCAGTACCATGTGATCGCTGTGACCAATCACAGCAAATCACATGACAATTGTACACAATGGATGGCTTAGATTGCCATCCGTTGTGTACTATTGTGTTAATCTCTGTGATTGGTCACAGTGATCACATGGTACAGACATGGCTAATTGCAGCCCATTTGTACCATGTGATTAACTGTGGCCAATCATAGCTAATCACAATAGTACACGCTGAAAGAATGAATTTCATTCAGAAAAAATGGTTGCTTATAACCATACCATTATTATCTTGCATTTGTAAAGCTCAAAGGTACAACTATGTTGGTGTCCCTTGTTAATTTGACATTGTATTTTTGAAATGTACCTGCCTACTCACAAACAAACTGTCCCTTTTTAAGTAAAACACATAGCCAAGTACTTTGCAAACAAACATTTTTTTATTCAATAAGGAGCACAATGTCATATAAAAATCAAGAGGAAGGCAACGGTGGAGAAACAGTTGGAATTGGTGAAGCATTTGTACCCCAGGGCAGACATCAATTATTTGAATTTCATAATTGGTAACCTGAGGAGTCCATTTAATAGAGAGCACAATATGGTGCTGGACTCCAAGAGATTGGGAGCAGCAGCAGATGACATATATGTCCCCAGGCTGTGGTCTTACAACAGCCTGTGTTTTTTGCCAGACCAGACTGAACCCAGGCCATCGCTCTCAACACTTCCTTCAACACAAATTAAAGAAATTAAATCAAAAAATGCATTCTCTGCACCAAAAAAATAAAAATAAAAACTCAAATTAAATCAAAATAAAATTATAAATTATAGTGATGATAATCCCCAGCCCAGTGGCCTTGTTGGGGGTGTTGTTGCTGCATTGGCCATGGTCCGCCATGCTGCTGTGTTGGGTGGGGTGGCTGTTGTGTTGGTGGAGGTGGTGGAGGAGGATGGTTAAATTCGCAGAGGTGCATTTTAGGGGTGATTTGGCCCTTCTTACCCTTGTTCAGGACCTTAAGTATTATTGGCATGCCGGAGAAATGAGGCTGTGACCTCATCCAGGTTTCTGGACTTCCTGGCCTTTTTTTGGAGGGCGGAGGGGAAGAACCTGTGACTCAGTCTGGCTGCTATGCACAGCCTCCTCCTGGCTGAAACTTTCCTGTGTATGAAAATGGTACATAGTTTTAGTTTTTTTTCTCATAAATCACACACAATTTTTAGCTCATGACTGTTGCAAATTGAATGTTAATTTATAGAATAGACTATCATTCTGACCCCAGCATTTTTCATTCTTGTCCCAATCATTTTTGGCCACTACTGTCTATTGATATGTAAACCACTTTGTTAACCACTTCCCACCCGGCCACTGTATATGTACGACCGGGTGGGCGCTCTCTCCTTCTGAGTGGATGTTCAGTAACATCCCTCAGAAGGAGGTGGAACACGCACGCATGCCTGCGCAGAAGCGCGATCCCAATGTGCTCATTTCACCCGGACACATCGCATCTCTGATTGGCAGGAGAGCTCTGTGATTGGCCCTCCTGATCACATGATGACCGTGTCCAATCATAGCCATCATGTGATGTAAACAGAGAGCTGGTTGCTAGGCGATTGGCTCGCCTCTCCTCACACAGAAGTTGTCAGTGAGGAGAGCGGATCGCTGCAGACGGCTGGTGATCAGTGAGTATGAGCTGTTTTTCACAGCTTTTTACACACTGATCACCAGTAAAACACACGTCCCCAAAACACATGTCCCCTCACACATGTTCCCGCATAGTAAAAACATTTTTTTTTACCAAAGACATGTAGCAGAATACATTTTGGCTTAAATTTACAACAAAATTAGATTTTATTGGATTTCTTTTAAAATAGAAAAAAAAAACAAATATTGTTTTTTTTTTTTCCAAATTTCCTCTCTTTTTTCGCTTATATCACAAAAAAAAAGCAGAGTCATGAATAAATACCACCAAAAGAAAGCTCTATTTGTGCGAACAAAATTATAAAAATGTCATTTGTGTACAGCGTAGCATGACCGCGCAATTATCATTGAAAGTGCGAGAGTGCTTAAAGCTGAAAATTGGTCTGGGAAGGAAGGGGGTGAAAGTGCCCAGTATTGATGTGGTTAAAGCAGAAATTTGTGATCAATAACATCTAGTTGACAGCATTAAATTTTTGCCCACAAATATGTTCAACAATGCTATACCTTGGTAAAGCTGGGCTCCTCTACATCTTCTTCCTGTGTTGAAGGCCCGGGGTGGACCTTAGGAGCCTCAGCTGATGTGGAAGGAAGTGTTGAGAGTGATGGCCTGGGTTCGGTCTGGACTGACAAAAAACGCAGGCTGGGGACATATATCTCATCTGCTGATGCTCCGGATCTCTGGATCTCTGGGAATCCTGGTCCTTCTTGCGCTCTTGAGTTTGTTGGAATAATGACTGCATTTACTATTTTATTCACTTGCCAAATACATGGCAGCTCCCAGTATTGTTGGATAAAATCAGGGAGGAAGTCAGGGACAGTAAATTTATCCACCATTTTATCTGCAAGACACAACACAAGACAAACCCTAATGTCAGGCTCAACTCTCATAATCTGGTCCCAATATAGGCCTCAATATAGAAGCAGTATAGGTCACTAACCACTGATGCCCCAATTTACAATTGTACCTTTGTTTGAATGTCCCTTTGTGCGATAATGATCTTACGTCCTCCACTCACAGATCGTTACTACGGCCATTACATTCTTTCTAGTGTATTCCCTGCCTCTTCTCTTTCGGGGCAGTGGGAGAGCACATGGCGAAGAGACAGCAGGTGCATGCTGAGAGCAGCAATGAGGAAAGCCCAGAGCAAGGCAGTTCCAGATCCAGAAGGAGATTTAAAATGTCAAGTTTTATGTTCGTGGACACAGGAATCATTCATGGTACATCATACGTTTGACCACTATATATGTTGTTTTTGGGAGACTCAGGTTAACTACATTTGTTCAGGCCTATTTTGATTAAAATTAGTTCATTAGATTGTTGTCTAGTTTAATCAGTGTCAGAAGAGGACTGTGTGTTTATGCATCTGGATGCAGGAGCACTAGTGTGAGACACCATAACACCCTTGTTATGGTGTCCCACCCAGGTGCTCCCGTGGATACTAAGAGTTTCTCCATGTGTGAAACTTGCACAAAACAGGTAAGTATTCCAGCTTTTGAAAGGGAAAAAAATGATATATTCAGCTTGGAACTCTGCCAAAACAGACAACTGGAAGACACTAATTTTTAGCCTAACATATCTGTCTGCTAAGTATACTTTTTTAGGATTCACATAGGATAGAAAAGAAGAGGGACTTCTGAGGACACCAGTAACCCCACACCTGCTGAAAAAAGGCAACTCACCACACACCCTGAAGATGTTGATGCTGATGTGCAGTAAGTAATGGGTGAAGTTGTAGAAATGGTGTCGACCACAGGTCAGTGTCTGAGACCACAGCTTCAGGTAATAGATGGATGCCTGCATATTTTTAATACATGGTGTGTTTTTTTTATTTTTAGGTGATGTGGATGTTGTGGAAGAAGAAACTCACTTCAGCAGTGCAAGTGCACAAATCCTGATCAGTGAGATCATGGTTTGTAATTGTGATTTGGTCCAAATGAAACAAAACATCCATGATGTTCAAAAAAGACTGAGCAACGCCATAGATATTTTAGGAAAAATCTAAACAAAAATAACATTTTATAGTTGTCATGTTGTACGAGTTTTTACAGTTTTAAATGAATTGTAAAGCCAAATTTTTAAAGATGCACACAGTGTGTCAACATGGGATATCAATGTACGCTTTTTGTGGGTGCAACCCCTTCCTCCAAAATAAAGTAGGTGAGAGGAAGGGGTTGCACCCCCAAAACATGTCCATTGATCCCCTCTGATGGGAGCTAGCACATGTTGACACACTGGGGCTTATTTCAAAAAAAGCAAAACCCCTTTTCACTACAAGTGCAATGCAAGTGCACTTGAAAGTGCACTTGTAGGGCAAAGGGGATTGGCCTTTCTGAAATAAGCAGAAGAAGAGGTTGCACCCACAGAACATGTACATTGATATCCCATGATGGGAGATAGCACATGTTGACACACTATGTTTTGGGGCTTTAGAAAAATAGTAGGGAAAAGACACACATTTTAGGCATGGGATCATGAGGGAAATCCAAATTTTGAGTCCCAATTTGTGTGCATCTTCAAAATTTGTCTTTTAGAAGGGTGAGATCACCCCATCTGATGAAGGCAAGATCTACACAGTTTTCACATACTATTGTATCATATGGCCTTCACTTTAGCAAAGTCAGACTTTGTAAGTTCCTGAGTTGGGGATGTGTATGTTATGTTTTGTTGGTTTGTTCAAAAAACGTTTATAACGTACAAGTGAACGTGCTTGGAGTAAAATGTTTTATACTCAACAATGTGTGGCTTCTTATTTCAATGCTCAATACCAGTGTATTTGTTAAGTCAGTGTAGTTACAGTCACAATGTGCGTTCAAATGTGCCAAAATCAGGCCATTTTAGGGACTCCAAGCAATTAATTCAAGGAGTTGAAAAGGATGAATATTTTTATCATTAACGCATTACATACATTAACAACAATAACATTGTGTGTGTGTAGCAGACCCACAGCACAACATAATAGTTAGCTGAAGAAGAGATTGTCACCTCATGTATCAAATAAGTTCCGTTTGCCCTATTCAAGAAAATGGCCAAAATTTAAAGGCCATATGAGAACCTAGGAGACAGATAAGAAACACAAACAGTAATTCAAATGAAATCTGAGTTTAGTTTTCAAAAAAAGTTTTATTAGACACCTGCCACATTTTGCTGTAAAGCAATTGCCCCTCCACCCACAAAGTAATCCACATATTTTTGTCTGACTTCGCAGGCACTTTGGGCGGGTAAGCCAGCACGGCCACTTTCTAGAGCCATCATCAATGCTGTTTCTGCTACAAAGTCGGCCTCAGTCAAAACTGAGGCCAGATAGCTGGCTGCATTCTTCCTTAAATAGTTGTGTAGAATGCAGCAGCACAACACCACATGGTTGAGTTTACATTCTGCAAGGTTCATTGCTGTCATGAAAATTTGGAAACGACTTGCCATGATGCCAAAGGCCTTCTCCACCACTGTTCTGGCATGAGACAGCCGGTAATTGAAAATTTTCTGCTCTGGGGTCAGGTTCCTCATGGGGAACAGCCTCATGAGATGTTCTACCAGAGCAAAGGCCTCATTGGCTACAAAAACAAAGTTGAGGACCTCCACATTCTCCTCAGGAGGTGGCAACTGCAAGGTGCAATTTTGAATGGAGTGGAGTCGAGTTGAGTGGTGGACAATCCTCACATGCTTCCCATCAATAGCACCATCACAATTGGGAAAATTCAACTGGTGGTGAAATTGGGAAGCCACAGTCTGCCATTCCTATGGGTTTGTAGGAAACTGTGGAGTCAAACAAGAAAACAAAAATTTTACTTTTGCACATAACATTGCAAGCAGATTAGACACAAACATTATTGGCCAACATAAGTATTAGATTTATTGAAATGAGTATTTAAAGACAAAAGTATAAGGTCAATTTATCAGATTCCTCACCCCCTCTGGTGGCCCATTGGAAACATTTTATGGTGGGGGGATTGGTAGATTTTTTGGCCAGGTAACAACTTCATTTACAGCTGAATGCATAAATAATGTGTGTTACTTTGGCCAGCCCCTCCTTACTTACACTATTGGCAGCCCACTGGACAGGTAAGAAGTGTCATAATCCAAAAATATGGATACACACTGTCCAAATTGAAGCACATTTTTACATTCTGAAATTATCTATCAAGATAATAGGAGAACAAAACTTTCAACAGTACCATTTTAAAGTATTCAGGCAGGCCCTTGCACTACATGCTTTTGTGAATTCATCTAGAAATATGACCACAAAAGAGGTATAGTGTGTATGGGTTTGGCAAAGTCAGCAGATAGAGTGTTGGTATTAGTTGACTTAGCGGTTGAGGGGGTGGGAGAGTTCAAAATGAGTTTGGGCCCCAAAAAATAGCCTCTTGCACTCTGCCTGAACTTGAGGACAACAATAACATTTGTACATGTTAGTGGGTGTTTAGGTTAAGCACAAAAATGTAGCTGACAAAATACATTGTTAAGTTACTAGGCTAGGTGTGTATGGGCCCAGGATAGCATGCTGGGGAGGTTAGTGAAGGCAAATATGCATGAAGAACAAAAAAGGAGCATTAAAAGCTTACAGCATGCATGAGGACAAAGAGGACATTCACAGCATATTACAATAATGGTAATTATGGAATGAAGAAATTAATACAATATATTAGCTAACATTAAATACATAGAATGTGATGTTAAAGGCTAAAACATACCCACATATAGTCCTACTGCAGAATCTGGATGATGGTAGAAGAGGTCTCTAGAATAATGATTCCCAGAGCCTGGGGGAGATCCCAGTCGTGAACTTCAGATCCTGGAGACTTCTCCTAGTTGCAAGTACCACAAGGTGGCAATCAGCCTTCATTCAGGAGTGATGGCTTGCTGCATGCATGTGTCCTGTTTAGTAATTTAGGGAGACAGCAAAGCCAATAGATGGTAAAAGCACGGGTCCATCATCTGGAGATAATTCCTGAAATCATCAGGATTATTCTCCTGGAGCTCCCGCAACAAAGGCATATGACATAATTGTTCACGATTAAGCAACCAATTCTTGGTCCAAGAACTCCTCCTGTTCCTGGGCTGGACTTGGCTCAAAGCAAGAACTCCTAGCCCAACAATAGCATGATCTCTCCGACGAGAACGCCACATGGCTAGTAAACCAACGGCGGTTCAGATTGTACTGACAGAACACACTGAAATTTAGAAAGGACCTGACAAGCATGACCTGTAAATCAGAAACAATCTGACAAGCACGCAATGAAAATCAGAAGTGAACCAAAAAGAACACACTGAAAAACAGAAACGGACTGAGAAGCACGCACTGAAAAACAGAAATGAACCGACAAGCACAACCTGAAAAACAGAAATGAACTGACAAGCATGAGGCTGAAAAGCATGAATCGACACTGACCAAACTTCTACTAACACGAGATTAGCATAAGGAGCCCAAAGGGTGGCGCATGACTATTTAACTTGCTTTTTATCGGCTCATAGTAGGTCTAGTACATCACTACGTTCGTAATTGTTGGCCAACATTTGTTTTGCCGTGTGTATGTAAGACAAATTTTGGCCAACGCCCTTCCAGAGAAAATTTCATGGTTTTGTTTGCCAACAATCCGATCGTGTGTATGAGGCATTAGAATTAAAATTGGTGTTTGCGGAACAGGCCTTTGTGGTGGCTAGGTAATAGAGCAGATATAGATAATGGTGGTAGTGGTGGTAGCGATTGAGGTGCTGGCTCCAGTCAATAAAGACACTTTCTTACCAGCTATTGGTTAGCGGAAACTGACAATGACCATAATGGTAGTTATGGAGTTCTGTTATTTGACATTAGGATATTGTTTTATTCATTTTCACAGTAAGCAACAAAGTTGAGGCCATTATCACTATCCAGGGACCATCAGGAGGAAGTGGAGAAGGACACAAATTTGCCCACTATACTTGCCCTGGTCCATCATGAAGATGTATTAACTCTCAGTGTCTGCCCTTTTAGAAAATTTCTAAATAAATGGTTCAAAATCCCCATGAAAATGTGTACTGTCTTTTGCTTTGGTTGCTGCAGCATATGTTGGCAGTAACCTTGGAAAAGTGAGAAGCCCAGGAATGCTGATACTTTGAGGCACTATGGTCATCAAATACAAGGGCATCTTTTCTGAAATAGTGGTGGCTGGGTATTGCCCATGGGCAAAACTCACTCAATGGGTTTTGTTGGAGGAGGCAATGGAGAAGCTGTTGAAAGGAGCAAACCGTACACTACTTGTTTTTGGACACAATTCTATGGCCCATCTTTTTCCCTCCACCCTCCTCCAGTATTATCCATTCCTCCTCAACCCAAAGCATTTCCTATGTCTTATACATTTCATTATCAATGCCATTATGACCTAAACCATGATCCAGAGTCGTATCATTTTCCAGGTCTCTCTGTCATGGTGTGTTAAATAGATGACAATATGACATGGCTGCATTTGATCAATACCAATTGCCCTTGAAATGGTGTTAAACTAGTGAGTACACCTGACAAATCTTTTGGAGCATCCTGAAACCTCCACTGCTTAAGGTACCAGGAAAATGACTTATTCCTTGCTCCCTCAGCAGTTGGTGCTGAACTCTTCTCTCTCTGATGCTGTGAGTTGTGGGTGGTCTCTGAGCATCCTCACATACATAGCAAGACTATTTCCCTGCATTTTATTTGACAATGTCAATGTGCCTGCAACCACTGGACTGCCTTAGAGAAGAGGCTTAAAGTGGATGTAAACCACCAAAAAATGTTTGATGTCATAATGTAGAGAATACAATTTCCTTTCATTTGAGCCCAGTCTTGCCACACAGATTTACTCCAGCCCTGAGAAATCCTCTTTTATTGTCCAGTTAGAAAGATCTTGACAAAGTGCTGAAAACTTTGTCAAAACCCCCCTTTGCTGTGAGTGACAGGTGATTTACATATCTCATGCACTAGCCTAAAAGAGGCACATCCTGTGTAATTATAAAAAGTGAGAAATCCACCCCTCCCCCACATAACAAATCCTGTGATCAATGTATCCTCAGACACACACACACTGCACTATAACAATCATCAGATCACTGCATGTTCTACTCTGCCCAGCTCTGACTACATACATCTCCCCTATATTCTTCTTGCTGTTCACTAAATGTATTTTCACTCTCGTCTGTGGATATGTGGTCTGTGCCTGTCTCAGGCTAGTGCATGAGATATGTAAATTACCTGTCACTCACAGCAAGGTGACCTGTTTTTGTGTGATTCCATATTTTACCAATAAAGGCTTTTGAATTTTTCTTGGAGTGAAGCCGTTTAGAGTCCTTAATTTGCATCTTCTTCGAGCTGAACTATGTTATAGAATTTGCAGATGACACTACGTCAGTTGGGAGAATAAGGGATAGTGACAAGGTTGCATATTGGCAGGAAATAGGAAACCTAGTGGGTTGGTGCAGAGATAATAATTTAAAACTAAATGTGGATAAGACAAAGGAAATAATTGTAGATTTTAGGAAACAGAGAGACCGGCTATGAGCCAGTTGTGATTGATGGGGTAAAGGTCGAGAGGGTACAGGAGTTCCGTTTCTTGGAAACAATTATTAGGGAGGATCTCTTATGGACAGGGAACATATCCTGCTTGGTGGGCAGATCTTATCAAAGATTGTAATTCTTGAGAAAGCTGTGGAGGGCAGGCTTTTCTGAGTGGGTCCGTTGACTTGTCACAACCTTTCTGTGGCAAGATATGTGCACAGTCCATGACAAAAATGCCTTACAGAGGGTGTTAAAACAGCACAGAAGATTATTAGGGGCCATATTTACTGAGCATTGAAGAACTGGGAAAGAGAAGATGCCCCCAGAGAGCTATTAATATCCCTAAGGATAGCTCCCATCCTGCGAATGTTTTGTTTAGAGTGTTGCCCTCTGGCAGGCGATTTAGGAGTATTATAAAAAACAAAATAAAATACAAAACAAATGCAGCCCAATATTAGAATAATGAGTCTGTAGACGCAATATATTTTTGCAGAGGAACCACACGTCCCAGCATAGAGGATGGAGAAAACCTTGTGAGGAATACTGCAGGATGCTGAATGACACCACCTCCACCAGCTGATAAAATAGGCACTTACCCGATCCGATGGACCTCTGAGTTAACAGAAGGTCAAACGAGCATGTATCCTCAATAGGATGATGGTAACCAGCACTCCAAATGGAACAGGACAGCCGAAGATGGTGTAAAAGAAAGAAACACGATCTAAGTGCTCTCCATTGAATCAATAGTAGATTATTAAAAGCCGTGAATAGGCTCAATATAGCAATGTAGATAAAAAAGACATCTGACATAGACGTCCCACATTAGCAGCAGTACATAGCAGCAAATAAGTAAACAATGGCATTGGGTGATGTCCGCTAGGTAGCTCCTTCCCCACATTACGTCCAACGGGATTTCGTCAGCAATGGCGGGGCTACCACATAACCCGTGAGATTAAATAGACGGCACATCACCTAGGAGACCGCCAAAACCAGGAAATACCTGCCGGAAGCCACGATCACTAATAACAATGGGGACATTAGCTTGATATGTTCAGAGACAAGAAGAAGGACATACAATGCCTCAAGTGGAGTATTTCCTCTCGTACCACCAGGCAGCAAAACCGCTTCCTTCCACAGTCCATACATTTTTGAATGCTGGAGGCTTTTTAGGGTTAAATTAAATGTGTAGTAAATATTTTTTATGTAATATATGTGTTGTTTTTATGAACATAATGACCATGTTAGGTATGTGATGTCTTTTATGTAAGCAGACTGCATCTGCATTTAATTTTCAGATTTTTATTGTAAAATTAAAATAAATTATTCTGATTCTGATTTCAGACTATTCCAAAGGTATCTTTACTTAGTTTGCTATTGGTCCAATGAACATTTGCCGCTCTATCGGGGATATCTGTTAACATTACTCAATCCTCTGTTCTACCAATTTATATACCCTCTGCTCAGTGTGAGACACATGACAGATCTCTTAACTAGGGGTCACCTTCACACCCAATATTTCCTCAATTTTTGCTGACAATAATCTCCCCTGTGTGTCCTGGATTTGTAATATTATAATGGCGATCATATCAGCTAAAGTCATGGCTGTTCGTCATCTGGAAGACGTCATCTGTGACGAAACGGCGTAGGGATGAGCGGCGTACTGACGTCACCGCATACCACGTCTGACCTGGGAGGAACGGGCAGCAACTGAGAGCCGGCCGGCTTGAATATTATATAGACACTTTATATTCACAGCAATATTGTAAGTACAATGTTTTTTGTTTTTAATTAATAAATGTTTTTAAAATATCACACTATGGAAGCTTTTCTGTCCTTACATGGGGAATGTGTGAATACCATCTGTATTGTGGATACCTTGAGCGGAGTGTCTGAGAACTTCTAGCTATCCAAGCACAGAGACCCGGGGGTGGAGAAAAAGACACAGGTACCCGTGATCTCCTTAAAAAGAGATCTTGGAAGCTGGTAAGTGGCAGTAATATTAGTGGTGGAGGATCTATCCTGCTATACCTTGTCACTTATTCCTGGGTGTCGTTATTACAAGTCACTAATGTTTGAAGGGTGGAGGAACCATCATTTTTGAACTGTCCTTTTTGAGTTCTATTTTTGGGGACAAATTATTTTCAGTAACCCACTGGAGTGGATTGGACATTTGGAGTTATTTCCAATTTCCATCTCTTTTCATTTGTTAATTTATTGCACACCTTAGGAGTGTTGTACCTTTTGATGCAGCATTGGCATATACGGAGAGTTTGTACCTCTGTTGTATACATATATGTTTTTTTTTGTGTTTGATATATTGTCATTTTCACTAGTCACTATACTATGTTTCACATTAAATCTATTAGCGCAGCTATTTTTTTCCTGTTTTGATTATTGTGTGTGTCTCACATTTTAGTTGCAGCTGCTATTTCATTTTTTGTTGTCACCTTTGAGTGCTATTAAGACAGTGCTTTAAAAATACATTTTATTGTTGCAAGTACAATATGGTTGTAGAAAACTTCACACCTCCTAGACCCAAGATTCCTCCCCTGATAGGTGTGATAGAACTATCATTTATATATTGAGGCTTCATGCACACTATATTCAATATTTTTTTCTCCCACAGGCAGCAGCAAAAAGCCAAGTTTTTGTATTGGCACTTTCTGCGCATTCCCACGTCTAGCTTTAATACAATTTATTGGCCAGAATTCTGGATCATTAGAATACATTAACACGGGAACACACCTAAACACATCTAGAGTTAATGCTAGAGTTAATGCTCATTTAGGCTTGTTATAGTGTTTTGTATGCTCAAAAGCTCCTCTCCTGAATGCACAAATGACCTTTTTCTTTTAAATGCCCTTGCTTCTAAATGTCCCTACCTCTAAAACCCTCTAAACTCCTATGTGTGCATGGACAAAGGTTAACATGGAGGGGAGTTTAGAGGAAGAAAAAGAAAAGCTAAAATGCCTGTAAAAGCAGTGTTTTGAACTCAAGTGTGCATGAGGCCTAACTTTGTAAAATGCGTGTTGTTGTAATTAATTTTTTTATACAGAAGAAAAAGATTATTGAATGTTATGAAAAAAAATGCCCTATTGCTGTGTGATTATTACATCATTTTATTCAAGATCTTGAAGCAGTGCTTATATCTGGAGTTAGGTGCATTAGGAACTACTACATATTTTATATATTTAAAATTTATATTTATAATGCTTTTATTCATAAATCCTAATGGTTTTGTACTTCAGTTTTGCTTTAACTGCTGGTGAAGAAGGAGGGCTGAAGAAGTGTGTGCCTAGCCTGATAATTGTACTGATGTCATAGTTGCAGTTTGTGTATGTGAAGGCAACAAAAATTGGTGTACTCTCTTTTTTATTGGTTGGCTGTTGTGCTGGCATATTTTCAGGAACAAGATCCCTCCTCCAATATGTGATAGTATTGCAACCTAACATATTTGCATAATTAATACACAATTGCAGTTCAGGAACCGAAGGGGGGAAGGAATCACTGCTCCAGGTGGATACAGTGCCTTGCGAAAGTATTCAGCCCCTTTGAACTTTTCAACCTTTTGCCACATTTCAGGCTTCAAACATAAAGATATAAATTTTTTATTTTTTGTGAAGAATCACCAACAAGTGGGACACAATTGTGAAGTGGAACGAAATCTATTGGATTGTTGAAACTTTTTTAAATAATAAAAAACTGAAAAGTGGTGCGTGCAAAATTATTCGGCCCTTTACTTTCAGGGCAGCAAACTCACTCCAGAAGTTCAGCGAGGATCTCTGAATGATCCAATGTTGTCCTAAATGACTGATGGTGATAAATAGAATCCACCTGTGTGTAATAAAGTCTCTGTATAAATGCACCTGCTCTGTGATAGTCTCAGGGTTCTGTTGAAAGTGCAGAGAGCATCATGAAGACCAAGGAACACACCAGGCAGGTCCGTAATACTGTTGTGGAGAAGTTTAAAGCCGGATTTGGATACAAAAAGATTTCCCAAGCTTTAAACATCCCAAGGAGCACTGTGCAAGCGATCATTTTGAAATGGAAGGAGTATCAGACCACTGCAAATCTACCAAGACCTGGCTGTCCCTCTAAACTTTCAGCTCAGACAAGGAGAAGACTGATCAGAGATGCAGCCAAGAGGCCCATGATCACTCTGGATGAACTGCAGAGAACTACAGCTGAGGTGGGAGAGTCTGTCCATAGGACAACAATCAGTCGTACACTGCACAAATCTGGCCTTTATGGAAGAGTGGCAAGAAGAAAGCCATTTCTCAAAGATATTCATACAAAGTCTCGTCTAAAGTTTGCCACAAGCCACCTGGGAGACACACCAAACATGTGGAAGAAGGTGCTCTGGTCCGATGAAACCAAAATCGAACTTTTTGGCCACAATGCAAAACACTATGTTTGCCGTAAAAGAAACACAGCTCATCACCCTCAACACACCATCCCCACTGTCAAACATGCTGGTGGCAGCATCATGGTTTGGGCCTGCTTTTCTTCAGCGGGGACAGGGAAGATGGTTAAAATTGAGGGGAAGATGGATGCAGCCAAATACAGGACCATTCTGGATGAAAACCTGTTGGAGTCTGCAAAAGACCTGAAAGTGAGACGTAGATTTATCTTCCAACAAGACAATGATCCCAAACATACAGCAAAATCTACAAAGGAATGGTTCACAAATAAACGTATCCAGGTGTTAGAATGGCCAAGTCAAAGTCCAGACCTGAATCCAATCGAGAATCTGTGGAAAGAGCTGAAAACTGCTGTTCACAAATGCTCTCCATCCAACCTCACTGAGCTCAAGCTGTTTTGCAAGGAAGAATGGGCAAGAATTTCAGTCTCTCGATGTGCAAAACTGATAGAGACATACCCCAAGCGACTTGCAGCTGTAATTGCAGCAAAAGGTGGCTCTACAAAGTAACGCAAGGGGGCCGAATAATTTTGCACGCCCCACTTTTCATTTTTTTATTAGTTAAAAAGGTTTCAACAATCCAATAGATTTCGTTCCACTTCACAACTGTGTCCCACTTGTTGGTGATTCTTCACAAAAAATTAAAATTTTATATCTTTATGTTTGAAGCCTGAAATGTGGCAAAAGGTTGAAAAGATCAAGGGGGCCGAATACTTTCGCAAGGCACTGTATATGGAAAAAAGACTCTCCTCAGAATTGAAGAATTAGAACTCCTAAGCATTTAGCAAATGAGGTAAGGAAAGGTTCTGGACAGCCGCCTTATGGAATATAGCCTTTATTGTAAAATCAAAAATCAAAAATACAAGCCACAGCATACAATGGGACAAGTGAACTGACGCATTTCACACTTAACAGTGCTTATTAATAGCAGTCCCGGTAAATTGTTGGCCCAGCAAGAAAGATATATTTTTTTCTAACAGCAAAGTTACAATTAGGAACATACAGATATTCAAAATGTCTATTAATCCAACAAGGTAAGGATTTTCAAGTTAAGTATTTTTTTCAGAAAAGGAGAAGATGCTAAAAATGTTTCTTATTATTGGGATAGTGTAAGTCTATGTATCCCAGGGATGATCTGTAGAGTTTTTTATTTACCAACTCTATCCAAAGAATCCTAATTCTTCTTAAAAAAATAAAATACAGCTTATTGAAGGTGCTCCTTGACTTTAGACCCTAGTTGTCTGTTTGGTTTGATTTTGACAAGCTCAGACAACATATAGGCTCTCCACTGGGCTTCTTAAGTTGCAACTGATAACCTTGGGTGTCCCACATGAGAAAAAACATTTTGACAGATTTTACATGCAGGTTCTCATCGGCTTATTTTCTCTGATTGTACTGATAAAAGTATGACACAGTCTATATCAAATAATTATCTATTTATTTATGCCCAACATATCATATCCAAGCTAAAGAAAAAAATCTGAATACAATTTTAATTAAAATACTCTACATAATAAAACAACTGTAACATTTTCTAAAGCATACCTTTGAGATAAAAAATACTTACTATTTTTAGTTTTTCTGATAATCTGAGTGTATCAGGGAGCTGGCTATCTTACCTGCAGTATCAGAAGACACTCTGCAACATTGTGCCAGCTAAGACTCTGTAGAATAGGGATTTGGAGGTCTGGTCCCCAGCCAGAACCACCAAAAGAGGGGAGCTAGTAGACTATCACGGTACGTTTTGAAAATAACATATAAATGAATATTTAGACAGATATATAAAAAAATATACATCAATTTATTAATACATAAACCATTTCAACAATAAAAACAGGTACAGGTATTTCAATTAGTTTCGCTATTAATACATTTTTTTTTAGAAAATAAATGCATAATAAACCATTGTACAGCATATTCAACAAGTTGTCTCAGATGTTTAATGTGTATCACATTGTGACCTCTATGCATCCCTCACCCTATCACCAAACCCCAAAGCCTTGGGGTCTCAGAGATCAAGGTAAGGGAGGTATTTACCCCTAACAATGAGGTGTGATCTGGAAAAGGTTCCAGATGTATCTAAAACTGATATCTAAAAAACAACCACTAAACAATTAAACAATCAGTCAACCTCTGGGCACCAGATCACCACCACGCTACATATAGTGTTTTTAGTATAGTTGGGAAGAAAATATTAATTATATGTCGACTGCCCGTCAATACATATAATTCGGCTTTAGTGAGTAAGGCTACAATAATGCGGAAGAGGTCACCCCCCCCAAGAATTCTGTTGCAAACTAACTGAACTGGAGCCAAGCCTGGGATGTCCAACCAGACATCCCATATATGTTCACATTTTGTCGGGCTACCCCTATGCTGGTAGGTCAATTTCTTGCTTAGGAATCCTTTGTTTACAGCTTTAACCCATTCTGCTTGTGTAGGAGGTGCTGCAGAATGCCATTTTCGTGCAATACGTTTTCTGGCAAGAAATAAGACTCAGAGTATAGTATAACATACTCATGTGGGGTATACAATTCTTCATTCAACCATCCCAACCAACAGAGTTTATGATCTAATTTAAATTTAAGGTTCCAAATGCTATTAATAGAACCTATTACTTCTGTCCAATATCTAACCAATTTTGGACACCTCCATAGCATGTGAATGAGTGGGGAGTCCCTTCTATGCCATTTGTGTAAGTTATGGGGAGTGCGATATTTGTGATGTATGATAAAGAGCTGGGTACATTTTTGAGCTGAGGAGAGGGACAATTTGAGTACATTATCCAATATACAGGACCATTACTCATCAGTAACCTGACCTATGCTTCTGATCATCCATCTCTTCAATTCCCAAGTAGATATCTTAGATTGCGAGGAGATGGCGTGCCTAAGTTGTAGATATTGAAAAAATAGATGATTCAGTAAACCAAATTCCTCCCGTAAAGATTGAAAATCTTTTAGTAGGTTACCATTATATTGCTGCAATATGTAGACCAGTCCACATCTAGACCATGCAGAGAAGCCCTGTAGCTTACCAAGTTCTGTATAATTGCCTTTATTCAGGATACGAGAGTAACTAGTGTACCCTGCATAATGAAAATCATGTTTTGTTTTACTCCAGATCTTATCAATTAGTGCCGGTGTGGGATATTGTGACATCATTCTAAATTCTCCTGCCTCTATGCATGCAACCAGATTATCATTGTAGAGCAATTTTTAAGGATGCTACTGAAAGGCTCAGAGGACTCAGGGTTGCCCCATCCCATGAGATGTTGCAATTGAGCCGCCATATAATAGTAATATGGATTAGGTACAGCCAGCCCACCCGAATCCTTTGATTCCTGCAGCGTCTCCAATTTAATACGGGGAGTTTGCTTCCTCCTTATTAACGCACAAAATATAGTGTTGCATTTTTTAAAAATATGAATTTGAATCCATATGGGAACATTATGAAGCACATATAAGAGCTGTGGACTCCAGATCATCTTGATCAAGTAACATCGCCTTATTACCAAGTAATTTTTTAGCAGTAATTTAATCCAGCTAGCTGTTTTTTCTTAGAATTTACAAATTAGTGGGTCAATATTGAGCTTAACGTATAAGTTTAGGCTGGTGTGTATGACTATTCCAAAATAGCGAAACTTGTCTCCATTTTTATCAGTGTTGCCACGTGTGATAAAAGGGAGTTAATATGACCTAATGGCAGGAGAGTGGACTTGTCCCAAAATATTTTGAAACCTGAGAAGGATCCAAACCTTTGTATTAGTTCCATGAGGTTTGTCAAGGAGTCTGAAGTGTTGCCCAGGAAGTGCATCCTCAGCATGGAATATTAATTTGTCCTCCGAATCACCTCTTCTAAATCCCTTGATATTAGGGTTACCTCTAATGGCAGCAATCAAGGGTTCAATTGCCAGGGCAAATAATAGCGGAGACAAAGGGCAGCCCTGTCTCATCCCTCTAAATAATTCAAAGAAAGGAGATAAGTTATTATTTATCCTGGTGCCTTATATAACAATTTTATCCAAGAGATGAAGACATGACTAAGGTTAGATTTCTCCAAAACCTGCCATAAGTAGTCCCATTCTACGCAGTCAAAAGCTTTGGCAGTGTTCATCGATAGTATGGCTCTATTGCCTTGATCTGTATGAACTTGCATATTTAAATATAATCTACATAAAGTGTCCCTGATGGATAATGTTAGCTATAATCTTTGAGAGTCTCATGGCAAGAACTTTAGTAAGTAATTTCAGATCAGTGGTCAAAAGCAAAATGGGTCTATATGATTTTTTATTGTTCAGGATCCTTCCCTGGCTTCAAAAAAACAACCACCACTGCCTCATACATGGGCGCATTCAATTGTTCCTTATCTGACCCTTCAAGGTATGGAAGTTGGATGCCATCAAGAAACCAAGACAGTTCATCTAGAGGGTATGACACTTTTGAGGAATAAACATCCTCAAAAAAGGAGCGAAACCCTTGCATAATAGAGGGTTTATCTGCTACAACCTGGGTTGGTAACACAGCTATTCTATGTATAATAGACGGTGGCTGCTGCAATCTGGCTATCATGGATAACATGTGTTCTCTCCCTCTTCAAAATACATTTGGGAGATGAAAAACCTTTTATTTTCAGCCTGCTGATGCTGTATAGTGTGGGAAAACTGCTGTACCTCCACCCATTTCCTCTCATTATCTGCAGTAGGCCTGTAAAAATTCCTGTTCTGCCCTATCCACCACATTACTAGCATCCAAAGCCCATCATCTGCTATTGGTTTTAATACAAGATATCTCCTGAATGCATAAGCCTCAAACAAAAGCCTTGAAGGCATCCCACATAACAATTGAAGTGGTCGCATGTCTGTTATCAGTTAAAAAAATCCTAAACTGTAGTCGCATATGTTCTGTATTAGTAAATAGGGGGAGCCAAAAAGGGTTTAGCTTCCAATGAATAGGAAGCCTGTTAGTATTCAGTACCAGGGATAATAGTATGGGTGAATGGTTAGAGAGGCCTCTGGTAAGATTGGTAACTTTGGGTGTAAAAGAGAACGCTAGAGCTGTGCCTAATGCAAGATCAATACGATAAAGGGCAAAGTGAGTTACCTTGTGACACAAAAATGTTTGCTTGTAAAGGGAACTTGCATCGCTAGAGATCAGTGCAACTTTTTTTTAGATTTGGATATAATGGTAAAAGATGAGAAATACTGTTGCATTTCTATAGCTGTCCATGTCCCGGTTAGGAAGATTCACTCTCTCTAATTGCTCTGATCATCAGTGTCACAGGGAATGAAAGTGAGAGTGAATCCAAAAAAATTGTTTCCAACAGAAAATGAATGGTAGGGAAACTTACTAGTGGGGACACTTGTTCCCATAACAACCATCCAACATTTGCAGTAAACAGATGTCGCACAGACCTAGGACTGGTCTGGCTGTTTGGTTCTAACCCCTGATAGGCACATATCAGCCAGGCACACGGTAGTTCACAGTCACTCTAGTCATAAAACAGTCTGTATATGTATTTTTGCAGTTTTTGCAGTTTGCAATCTTTGCACAAAACTATAATGGTGGACTATAATATGCTCCTTCATGGTGAGAACCATCCTCTTGAACATGAAGGGTAACTAGATTCCAAACAGGAACTCCTCAACAGGAGTACAATCCTGGATGTACTGCTGTAAGCTCTCCCAAATAGGGCAAAGACAAGTCTCTGGAATCCACATGGCAGGTACTCACTGTGTACTGTTGCCACCTGCAGTACAAGTCAGCTTCTGTACTTGTTGCCTGTGTCCTGGATCCTCAGATGAGCTTTCTGCATGCTTTCAGGTGGCTAGGTCAGAGGTTACTGAGCCCAAGCAGGAGCTGGGACCCAAAAAAGTTGAAGCTTTTTTGGAAGTTGCAGGTAGTCTCCCAGGGATGCCTCAGCCCTCAGGCTGGGCTTTAGTAACCCAGGAACAAGAGGAAGCTGTTCCAGGCCCCAGCCTATTTATACCTCTCTTAGGCCCCTACTGGTTACTCATTCTTGTGACAAGGGATTGAATGAATGATTTGTATAGCGCTGCAACTTCGAACTGAATTGCCTCGAGGTGCTTTTGGCTGAAGTGGCATGAATATGCAGGCCAGGTTCAAAGCTCTTTCAAAGCTCAGCTGGCCCACCACTTTAAGTAGGCCTAAAATACAGCATAAAGAACATGTATGCGCTGCAGATCCTGCAGTTTTCAGATGGACCAACCTGACCCTGCTGGTCCACAGCTAAGTTGCTGCATTGTAAATAGCTAAAAGTTTAGCAACTTGTAATGTTCTCTTTTAAAAATGATAAGTACAGGGGGTCCCCGACTTACGAACGCCCGACCTACGAACAACCCCTACTTTCGAACGGGGCGCTGCGGGGACCCTCCACCATTTTTCACTGTTTTTTGCCATCTTCCGTCCGTTCTGCGCATGCGCGGCCATACGGAGCCTCGGAAAATGCCGGAAATGTCCGTAATTTGCCACGCATGCGCAGAACTGCATTAGACGGAACATCGGAAATGTCCGGAAATGTCCGTATTTGTCGGTCTGCGCGTGTGGGCCGACTTACGAACATTTCCGACTTCCGTACAGGCGGGCAGTCCCTAACGAGTTCATAACTCGGGGACCCCCTGTATATTTTTAAAGTATACTTACCATTTACTAACTCTTCCCCCCTCAGCTGCATACTTAGTGTTCTTGTGGCCAACTACAATGTTTTTTTGTCCTGCCATCCTGGATCTTCTTCTGGATGATGCTGCCTACACAGTAGCTCCCCATTAGGGAGAAGAATGTCAGGAGAATTCTAAGAGGAGCAAATGTTCAGGTGCTGACAGGAAGAAGACCAAGGCTGACAGGACACAACCAATTGCAGTGGGCTGCAGCTCTAAGAGCTTCTTAGGTTTGCAGCTTGAAGTATTGGTTAATTAAGGTCAGGGTGGGGAAACAGGGTAAGTATGCTTACCAATTTAAAGTAATTTAATTTGTATAATTTGAAAAAAGTGGAGAATTCCCCATGGGGCTTTTTAGCAGCAAATATGAGTCAAAGAAAATTCATAAACAATTCACAAATTTTATTCACAAAAAACAGTTGGACAATGGTTAAGTACAAAAGTTAAAATATGAGCCCTGGTATGTACAATGCGAGACCGTTTGAGCTAGGAAAGAAGAAACGGTAATACTCTATGGAATAGTTTGGAAATATACATCAATGGGTGTTAGCCCACAATATTTAGTTATACCATCCGATGTTAAGAAAAGCCCCAATGCATTTCGACCTTAAAGATTTTGGTCTTCTTCAGGGGGTTCTTACATTTCTATAAATACAGGACAAATTGCCATATTTTATGACATGTGAACACGTTTCATTGAACACTATCATACATTCAGCTTGATAACCACAGTATATTTACCCTTTCCACCCAATGGGCTTGCTTATCCAGAGACTTCTTTTTGTTTAAAATGAGAGACAGAAGATTCCACCCCAGAGATGATCCTGGACCCTGCCAGGAAATTGTCCCCATCTGAGCCCAGAGGAGGAAGACGGCCCATGAGGCTTACAAGTGGTCACATGATAAATGCCCCCGCGCAGGGGAAGCAAAACACCTGAAAGTTTTTATAATTATAAAAATTAGTACACTATATTGTATTCAATTATCTTTATGTATAGGGGCCAAGGTGAAAACAGTCATTTATGGCTATTGTGGAAGAGGGAAAATCTCAGAGGGGAGTATCCCCTTATAGATACTGTCTGGAATGAGGATTACATAGTATTTCAATATATTACGTGCTGATCTTCAAATTAGGAGATCCGCAGGGGATGCATTCTATCTCCACTTTTGAGCACGCACTTAGCCAGATATACATAAAAAGATTTTGTTTATTATTTAATTTAATATTGTATAATAAGTAAAATACTAAAATGTGTGATGTGTGTGTTGCCGTGCATGTGTGTTAAAAAAGTGAACTAAGGAGGAGGGGTGCTAACTACATATATCATCCTGCCTGAGATAGTCAAAACTTAAAAAATGTAAGGTAATTGCATATATGCCTATAAAGTATGTGTGTAAAACAGTGGAGTGAATGATTATAATAATACAAATGATAATACTGAAATCAAATTTAAATTAATATTAAAAATTAAGAATCAAGTACATAATAAAAGGAATTAGTGAAAAAGAGAAGATATATTTGTATAACGTGATAAACCACCATCTGATGAATCTGATACAGAACTTGAATATTAAAGCTAAATGCTACAATGAGTAAATGTGCTAAAGGGTGTAATTATTTAGGTATCCGTCAAAGAGGGAATGCCCAAAATCAATAATGGTGCTATGTGTCAATCTGACCTCAGTAATAAAAATATAGTAAATACCTTATTATTATGTTGAAATACTAGGGATGCTGTAAAGTCCACAGATGAATAAGCAGTGCCTGTGAATTCAGGTCAGAAGCATATAAGTGCTGCATCTAAATTGGGGAGAAGTTCGTAATGAGCTGTTTTTTGATCAAGTTTAAAATAATAGCCCCGCAGTATGCTAATGTTCATGCCTTACCCAGTCCTTATAGAGTGCATCTTGCTGTTATTGTAAAAAAAAAAAAAAAAACATGGGGAATTTTTATCCTGTCCATATTTAAATAAAAGAATGTATATTTGTATTTATATGACCACGGAGAAAAATAATGATTTCATACACAGGTTTGGGAGGAACATTGTCTCATATATAGTGTATGCATGCCAAAAGATGCCCTCTACATAAAGGAGTGACATTTAATAGCTTAGTTCCCCATCCTCTCACTCCATCCCAGTACTTCCCTGTCCCCACCATCCTAACTTGTCTTCCCTGAGTTAAAGCCCTTTAGAAAAGGTATGTAAGAGATTGACTCATTGAGGTCAGGGTATACAGTGGCTCCCAATCTATATATCCATTTCTGTTCTATCTGTAATAACTTTTTTTTCCAATTGCCGCCTCGACCGGGAATATGAATCCGGTCTAAGGCAGCAAAATAAATTTTTGGCATTTTCTAGTGATGCTCTGTGACCACATGTCTCCCCAGGGGGAGGTGGATGTTACCTATCTCCATGCTATAGACATGCTGATACATTCTACACCAAATCCTCTGCCGGGTTTTGCCCACATAAAATTGACCACATTCGCAGGTCATTAGTTAGACTACTGCACTAGTTTGGCAGTTTACAAAGTGCTTTGGTTTGAACACCTGACCATTGGGGAGAGTAAATACTTTCTCCTTCCTAATCAATGGACAGTGGGCACAATGTCCACATGGAAAGGTGCCAAACACTGAGCAATGTTTTTTGTTAAACTTGTGGTATTAGCTTTTTACCAGTTTGTCTTTAAGGGACAAGGCCTGTTTGAAGATAACAGAGGGAACTGCGGGACGAAATGCTTTATTTTGCCGTCATCTGTCAAAATCGACCAATGTTTTTCAATAGTATTGCGAATCTGCTTGTGTTGTTGTGAATATCGCATGATAATGTGCATTCAGTCTGCCTTTTTCCCACTCTTTGTTTGCGGCCTGAATAGCAAAGTTTCACAGGCTTGTTGGATCGTTCGGTTATAAGCCTTGCGCAAACAGCAACGGCTATAACCTCTATCCAACAAGTGATCTTGGAGCTTGCCAGCTTCCATTTTAAATAAAGTCTCATTGGAGCAATTCCTCCACAGGCGGAGGTATTGTTCATACGGCATGGAGTCCTTTAGGGGAGTTGGATGGAAACTATCCGCATGTAAAACCATGTTCCCTGCGGTGAATTTCCTATATAGGGTACTGGTTTAATTTGCCCTCTATGTCACACTCTACCTTCACGTCTAAAAAGGTTACGGATCTGATATCATGGTTCATGGTGAGTATGAGATTGAAACGGTTTACATTTATAAGGTCAAAAAAACGAATCAATGCTTCCTCAGGACCTTCCCAGATGACAAAGATGTCATTGATGTACCCGAGCCATGTTGTGACATGGCTCAGGTACTCGACGAGGACCTCATCACTGAAAAGGAACCGCTTCCACTCCACCAGGTACAGATTGGCGTAGGATGGGGCACAGCATGTCCCCATCGCTACACCCTGCACCTGGAGGTAGTGGGAGCCGTCAAAGGAAAAATTGTTGTTATTAAGAATATGATCAAGTCCACTCAAAATGAAATTGAGGGCCTTGTCATAAGGTGAACCCTGTCTTAGTGTATTTTGAACAGCCAGAAGTCCTTTCCCATGTGGGATTGAGCAGTATAGGGCTTTTAAGTCTATTGTAACCAAAATAGAATTTAGAGATAATGTTAGTTTGTTTATTGTCTGCAAAAAATGAATGGTGTCTTTTGTGAATGATGGTAATGCTGTCACAAACGGTTGTAGACAGGAGTCGATCACCCTACTTAAATTCTCCAAAATTCCGCTATTGCCAGACACTATTGGTCACCCTGTCGGTTGAATGGGGTTTTTGTGAATTTTAGGGAGGCTGTAGAACGTTGGTGTTCTCGGATGTTTGGTTCTAATAAAGTCATATAGAGTTTTGTTGATTGTCCCATTTCTATGGGCATTATCAATCAGATTATAGAAGGCTTGATTAGATTTGTCTATGTGTCTGATATGGATAGTTTTGTACCATTCCTTATTATCAAGGATATTACGACACATTTGTTTGTACATTATGTTGTGTTTTAGGACAACATTGCCTCCTTTATCTGATGGCTTAACTACAATTGAGTGATTCCTACGTAGGGACTTGAATGCCTTATTTTCATCAGCCGATAAATTCTAAGGGATGTTAGTGCCACAGGATATTCTGGCAATATCTTTCAATGTCTGTCTAAGGAATAATGCATTGAATTGTTGTGCAATGGCAGGAATTTAGTTGAGGGTTTTTTGAAAAGAGTTATTGGATTTTGGATAGACTTATTTACCTCTTCAAATAATTTGTCTAAATCCAATTGATCGATTAGATCATCTGAATTACTTTCTTGAAAAAGCAGGGTCAAATCCCTCAAAGCCTTAAATTCTCTCATAGTATATTTGGATCAATCTGTGGTGTCTATTTCATTCTGTGTAAATTCATATTGACATTTTAATAGTAATTTTCGAGCGAATAGGTGCAGGTCCGTAACCAGTTCGAACAAATCAAAATTTTGTTGAGGGCAGAAACTGAAACCCTTAGATTGACACATAGGACCACATAGCACCATTATTGATTTTGGGCATTCCCTCTTTGACGGATACCTAAATAATTACACCCTTTAGCACATTTACTCATTGTAGCATTGGAGCTTTTCTTAACATCGGATGGTATAACTAAATATTGTGGGCTAACACCCATTGATGCATATTTCCAAACTACTATTACTGTTTCTTCTTTCCTAGCTCAAACAGTCTCACATTGTACATACCAGAGCCCATATTTTAACTTTTGTACTTAACCAACTGTTTTTTGTGAATAAAATTAGTGAATTTTTAATGAATTTTCTTTGACTCAAATTTGCTGCTAAAAAGCCCCATGGGGAATTCTCCACTTTTTTCAAATACTTGAATCGGGGTGTGCAGCCCTATCAGTACTCCTACAAATGTGTTGTTCTATGTTATAGCTTTTCATTTTTATTTAATAATGCATGTTAAAAACTTTACTTTGAAACTAGAAAAGTTTTACTAGTAACCTTATCATCGGTTTGTTTCTCTGGGCATTCTATACAGAGCATTCAATGTGGATTTAATTTATTATTGTCACGCTCAGTCAAACCTTGTCTCCATGTGGTGCAAAATGCCTGCAAGAAGAATTTTGCAGATGACACTTTGCCCCACAGAGCTGTCAGAGTTAACACAATAATTAGCTTAGCACAAGCATAAATGTGATGCTAGAAAAAAAGTGGATTGATAGCACTATAGGCTTGTGTAATACATTTCAAAGGAGACATCACTGCCAACCATGTAGGTATGTATTCTCCTGGCTTGGTGGACAGTGGAATGATTACAGGCAGCATAAACAAAAATCTTCTATTAGGACTTTGAATATTTTGTCTAATGATCACTTTTGTTTCTCTTTCCTAATTTTCTTTAGCTCTTTTTTCTTGTTATATAAAAATCAGTCTTTCTCTCTCTCTATCTCGCCCCCTCTCTCCATAGTCATGCTCATTTAAATGGTATGTTTGTTAATTATTGTATTTTTAAATGTATATTTACTTAATATATACAGTATCTCACAAAAGTGAATACACCTCTCACATTTTTGTAAATATTTTATTATATCTTTTCATGTGACAACACTAAAGAAATTACACTTTGCTACAATGTAAAGTAGTGAGTGTACAGCTTGTATAACAGTGTCAATTTGCTGTCCCCTCAAAATAACTCACAGCCATTAATTTCTAAACCTCTGGCAAAAAAAGTGACTACACCCCTAAGTGAAAATGTCCAAATTGTGTCAATATTTTGTGTGGCCACCATTGTTTTCCAGCAGGGCCTTAACCCTCTTGGGCATGGAGTTCACCAGAGCTTCACAGGTTGTCAGGTTGTCTTCACAGGGAGCTGGTGGATGTTAGAGACCTTGCGCTCCTCCACCTTCTATTTGAGAATGCCCCACAGATGCTCAATAGGGTTTAGGTCTGGAGACATGCTTGGCCAGTCCATCACCTTTACCCTCAGCTTCTTTAGCAAGGTAGGGGTCGTCTTGGATGTGTGTTTGGGGTCATTATCATGTTGGAATACCGCCATGCGGCCCAGTCTCTGAAGGGAGGGGATCATGCTCTACCTCAGTATGTCACAGTACATGTTGGTATTCATGCTTCCCAGTGTCGGTAGCACTCATGCAGCCCCAGACCATGACACTCCCACCACCATGCTTGACTGTAAGCAAGACACACGTGTCTTTGTACTCCTCACCTGGTTGCCACCACACACACTTGACTCCATCTGTACCAAATAATTTTATCTTGGTCTCATCAGACCACAGGACATGGTTCCAGTAATCCATGTCCTTAGTTTGCCTGTCTTCAGCAAACTGTTTTCAGGCTTTCTTGTGCATCATCTTTAGAAAAGGCCTCCTTCTGGCATGACAGCCATGCAGACCAATTTGATGCAGTGTGCGGCGTATGATCTGAGCACTGACAGGCTGACCCCCCAACCCCTTCAACCTCTGCAGCAATGCTGGCAGCACTCGTACGTCTATTTTCCAAAGATAACCTCTGGATATGATGCTGAGCACGTGCACTCAACTACCTTGGTCGACCATGGCGAGGCCTGTTCTGAGTGGAACCTGTCCTGTTAAACTACTGTATGGTCTTGGCCACCATGCTGCAGCTATTTTTCAGGGTCTTGGTAATCATCTTATAGCCTAGGCCATCTTTATGTAGAGCAACAATTATTTTTTTCAGATCCTCAGAGAGTTCTTTGCCATGAGGTGCCATGTTGAACTTCCAGTGACTAGTATGAGAGAGTGAGAGCAATAACACCAAATTTAACACATCTGCTCCCCATTCACACCTGAGACCTTGTAACACTAACAAGTCACATGACATTGGGGAGGGGATGCAAAATAGCTAATTGGGCCTAATTTGGACATTTTTACCTAGGGATGTACTAACTTTTTTTGCCAGTGGTTTAACCATTAAAGGCTGTGTGTTTAGATATTTGGAGGGAACAGAAAATGTACACTGTTATACAAGCTGTACACCCACTACTTTACATTGTAGCAAAGTGTAATTTCTTCAGTGATGTCACATGAAAAGATATTATAAAATATTTACAAAAATGTGAGGGGTGTACTCACTTTTGTGAGATACAGTATCTAATACAGTGTGTACAGTTTCTACTACACTTCTGGTGGTGTACACAGTACACAATACAGTGCAGCTGTAGTACAGTATCTTATACAGTGCAAGTAGTGTACACAATATGTAATACAGTGTGTACAGTTTATACTACACTTCTGGTGGTGAACACAGTATAAAATACAGTGCAGCAATTGTAAAGTTTCTAATACAGTTCAGGCAGTGCACACAGTATCTAATATAGTGTGTACAGTTTCTACTACTTTTCTGGTGGTGTACACAATATCTAATACAGTGTGTACAATTTCTAATACACTTCTGGCGGTGTACACAGTATAAAATACAGTGTAGTGTGGTGTTGCAAAAAAAAAAAAAATACATCATGTCCAGGAGCCCACAAAGGAGAGGCAAATGCTCACAGGCCACTAAAAGGGGGCAACCAGCCTCTGTGTCTAACATCAATAGTGGTGGTCGTGGACATGGTGCATCCTCTGCAGGTGGCCGTGGGGCACGCTTGTACTTTTTTTCTGCTGCTGGCCATGTAATTGAGTCAGAACATGCATACAGTGGTGTGAAAAAGTGTTTGCCCCCTTCCTCATTTCCTGTTCCTTTGCATGTTTGTCACACTTAAGTGTTTCGGAACATAAAACCAATTTAAACAATAGTCAAGGACAACACAAGTAAACACAAAATGCAATTTGTAAATGAAGGTGTTTATTATTAAAGGTGAAAAAAAATCCAAACCATCATGGCCCTGTGTGAAAAAGTGATTGCCCCCTAAACCTAATAACTGGTTGGGCCACCCTTAGCAGCAACAACTGCAACCAAGCGTTTGCGATAACGTGCAATGAGGCTTTTACAGCGTCCTGGAGGAATTTTGGCCCACTCATCTTTGCAGAATTGTCCTAATTCAGTTACATTAGAGGGTTTTCAAGCATGAACGG
Source organism: Lithobates sylvaticus (assembly GCA_028564925.1). Classification (NCBI taxonomy): domain Eukaryota; kingdom Metazoa; phylum Chordata; class Amphibia; order Anura; family Ranidae; genus Lithobates; species Lithobates sylvaticus. Next base: position 672,406,951 of record CM053026.1, on the reverse strand, counting down.
CCTTTTTCAGGTCATACCACAACATCTCAATAGGATTCAGGTCTGGACTTTGGCTAGGCCACTCCAAAGTCTTCATTTTGTTTTTCTTCAGCCATTCGGTGGTGGACTTGCTGGTGTGTTTAGGATCATTGTCCTGCTGCAGAACCCAAGTTTGTTTCAGCTTGAGTACACGAACAGATGGTCGGACATTCTCCTTCAGGATCTCTTGGTAGACAGCAGAATTCATAGTTCCTTTTATCACGGCAAGTCTTCCAGGTCCTGAAGCAGCAAAACAGCCCCAGACCATCACACTACCACCACCATATTTTGCTGTTGGTATAATGTTCTTTTTCTGAAATGCAGTGTTCCTTCTACGCCAGATATACTTGGACACACACCTTCCAAAGAGTTCCACTTTTGTCTCATCGGTCCACAGAATGTTGTCCCAAAAGTCTTGGGGATCATCAAGATGTGTTGTGGAGAAATTGAGACGAGCTTTGATGTTCTTTTTGCTCAGCAGTGGTTTTCTCCTTGGAACTCTGCCATGCAGGCCATTTTTGCCCAGTCTTTTCCTGATGGTGGAGGCATGAACGCTGACCTTAACTGAGGCAAGTGAGGCCTGCAGTTCCTTGGACGTTGTTGTGGGGTCTTTTGTGACCTCTTGGATGAGTCGTCGCTGCGCTCTTGGGGTAATTTTGGGCGGCCGGCCACTCCTGGGAAGGTTCACCACTGTTCCATGTCTTCGCCATTTGTGGATAATGGCTCTCACTGTGGTTCGCTGGATTCCCAGAGCTTTGGAAATGGCTTTATAACCCTTTCCAGACTGATAGATCTCAATCACTTTCTTTCTCAATTGTTCCTGAATTTCTTTGGGTCTCGGCATGATGTGTAGCTTTTAAGGATCTTCTGGTGGACCTTACTGTGTCAAGCAGCTCCTATTTAAGTGATGCCTTGATTGTGAACAGGTGTGGCAATAATCAGGCCTGGGTGTGGCTAGAGAAATTGAACTCAGGTGTGCACAACCACAGTTATAGTATGTTTTAACAAGGGGGGCAATCACTTTTTCACACAGGGCCATGATGGTTTGGATTTTTTTTCACCTTTAATAATAAACACCTTCATTTACAAATTGCATTTTGTGTTTACTTGTGTTGTCCTTGACTATTGTTTAAATTGGTTTTATGTTCCGAAACACTTAAGTGTGACAAACATGCAAAGGAACAGGAAATGAGGAAGGGGGCAAACACTTTTTCACACCACTGTAAGAGTTGGTGGAGTGGATAACAAAGCCGTCCTCATCCTCCTCATCCTCTGTCACCCAGGCTCAGAGGAGTTTGCCTTCCAACACAGCTGCCAAAGTGGCCTATTCCTTCAAGTCCTTGTCCACAGTTACTCCTTCCATAGTTACACAGTTACTCCTCCTTCCATAGCCCCACCATCACGGAGGAGTCCCCAGAATTATTCAACTACAGTTTCGGGTACATGCTGCTGCAGGATGCGCATCAATTTGAAGGTTCCGATGTTGGTTCCCAGGTTGAGGAAGGGAGTAAAGTGAGCCTATAGAGAGGGGGTGCCACAGAAGGACAATAAACTGTCAGTCATGTTCCCCCATGTCATGAAGATCCTGCCAGAAACTCAAACCCGGGCCGTCCCAGCCCTCAGATTCCACTGCGCATGCGCATGCGCATGCGCGCCCGGGCGCGTGCACGTGTACAACCGCGCACAGGGAGACGGGCGCGCCCTAGTTAACACCAGCCGGCCTATTTAAGCCTGACCTGTGCAGACGGTCTTTGCTGTCTGCAGTCTGATCCCTGTAAACGAACCTGATCACCTGTCTGTCTCCAGCCCATTCAGTGGTTCTGTTTCCTGCTTCCAGTTCCTGTCAGCTCTGCTATCCAGTTTACCTGTGAACCTGCTTGCCAAGCCGCTGTCCAGTTCCTGTCAGCTCTGCTATCCAGTTTACCTGTGTACCTGCTTGCCAAGCCGTTGTCCAGTTCCTGTCAGCTCTGCTATCCAGTTTACCTGTGAACCTGCTTGCCAAGCCGCTGTCCAGTTCCTGTCAGCTCTGCTATCCAGTTTACCTGTGAACCTGCTTGCCAAGCCGCTGTCCAGTTCCTGTCAGCTCTGCTATCCAGTTTACCTGTGAGCCTGCTTACCAAAGATCCTGCCAGCTCTGCTATCCAGTTTACCTGTGAGCCTGCTTGCTAAAGATCCTGCCAGCTCTGCTATCCAGTTTACCTGTGAGCCTGCTTGCTAAAGATCCTGCCAGCTCTGCTATCCAGTTTACCTGTGAGCCTGCTTGCTAAAGATCCTGCCAGCTCTGCTATCCAGTTTACCTGTGAGCCTGCTTGCTAAAGATCCTGCCAGCTCTGCTATCCAGTTTACCTGTGAGCCTGCTTACCAAAGATCCTGCCAGCTCTGCTATCCAGTTTACCTGTGAGCCTGCTTGCTAAAGATCCTGCCAGCTCTGCTATCCAGTTTACCTGTGAGCCTGCTTGCTAAAGATCCTGCCAGCTCTGCTATCCAGTTTACCTGTGAGCCTGCTTGCTAAAGATCATGCCAGCTCTGCTATCCAGTTTACCTGTGAGCCTGCTTGCTAAAGATCCTGCCAGCTCTGCTATCCAGTTTACCTGTGAGCCTGCTTACCAAAGATCCTGCCAGCTCTGCTATCCAGTTTACCTGTGAGCCTGCTTGCTAAAGATCCTGCCAGCTCTGCTATCCAGTTTACCTGTGAGCCTGCTTGCTAAAGATCCTGCCAGCTCTGCTATCCAGTTTACCTGTGGGCCTGCTTGCTAAAGATCCTGCCAGCCCTGCTATCCAGTTTACCTGTGAGCCTGCTTGCTAAAGATCCTGCCAGCTCTGCTATCCAGTTTACCTGTGAGCCTGCTTGCTAAAGATCCTGCCAGCTCTGCTATCCAGTTTACCTGTGAGCCTGCTTGCTAAAGATCCTGCCAGCTCTGCTATCCAGTTTACCTGTGAGCCTGCTTGCTAAAGATCCTGCCAGCTCTGCTAACCTGTTTCCTGCTCATCAGTCTGTATCCGGCCTTCCCTGCTATCCAGACTTCCACCGTGTCCGCCTGCTGACCTGACTACCCTACCGGTCTGTTGATCCTGCCAGGCACCCGTGCTCCTCCTCACTTCTGGCTCTCCTGTTCCCACACCAGGGGACCAGTAGTGGGAGACGCAAGGGAGGCCTCTCCCTGCAAACTCGGGCTCGCACCACCAGGTACGTGACAGTAGCAGACAGCCATGTCTGAGCCCGAGCAGGGAGCCCCCGCCATGGTGGGGTTGTGCCAACACCTGGCGGGACTGACCGAGGCGGTGAAGAACCTCCAGCAAGGTTATACCCGACTGGAGGAACGGGTACTGGCCTTATCTGGACCCTCCAGTACCCAAGGAACTCCTCACCCGGCCATACCCCCGACGGGGCCTGCACCTGCCCAGACCATAGTGATGCTACCACCTGAGCCCAAGGTTCCTATTCCAGAGAAATTTTCAGGTGCCCGTGGTAGCTTCAGAACTTTCCGCAATTCCTGTGAACTCCATTTTGCCCTACAACCTAGGACCTTTTCTTTAGAGACCACCAAGGTGGGCTTTGTGGTAGCCCTACTGACTGGGGATCCCCAAATCTGGGCCCACCGTCTCGTGGAACAAAAGGATGCAGCATTGACCAATCTCTCCACCTTCTTTGACGCCATGGCGCAGTTGTATGAGGACCCCCAACTCTCAACCACTGCGGAAGCCGCCCTACGTTCTCTCCAACAAGGTCGGAGACCAGCAGAGGACTATGTGGCTGAGTTCAGGCGTTGGGGTGCCGATACTGACTGGAACGATGCTGCTCTCCGTCACCAATTCCGCATGGGCCTCTCAGACGCGCTCAAGGATGAGCTCGCCAGAGTTGGGGTACCGCAGACTCTGAACTCCCTCATAGACTTAAGTATTCAAATTGATCGGCGCCTACAGGAACGTAGGGCCGAACGAACCTTGGGGCCCCCAAAACCTACCTGGATGCTCCCCAGAGCCCCAAGCCACTTCCGCACTGCTCCCTCTGTCAAACCTGTCCATACCTCCTCGGCAGCAGAACCCATGCAACTAGGACTCCTGCGGCCTTCTCTCACCCCGGCAGAACGCCAGAGACGCCGTAGCAACAATCTGTGCCTGTATTGTGGAGAGCCTGGTCACTATGTCCGAAATTGCCCAGCTAAACTCCGTAAGTTCCCTACTATTCTTTCCAGCTATGTTGATCCTGTGACCGGGGTTTCGGCTCATCTTGCCCTTTCTGTCTCCTTCCAGCTCCCAGGAAGGACCCTGTGGACCACCGCCATCATTGACTCTGGGGCCTGTAGTTGCTTCATGGACTCTGTTTTTGCTGCCCGGTATCGGATTCCTCTCCGTCCAAGGGAACAGGGCCTATCCGTCCATCTGGCAGATGGGTCTACCATTAAATCTGGCCCAGTGACCCAGGAGACTGCCCCATTGCACACAGTGATCTCTGAGTCACATCAGGAACTTTTACGTCTGGACATAATTTCTTCTCCCTTGTTTCCAGTCATTCTAGGAATCCCCTGGCTGCAAGCTCACAACCCGGTCATCAACTGGTCCACAGGAGAGGTGGCCTTTTCTTCCCCCTACTGCCAAAGGTCCTGCGGCTCCATGGTCCCCGCAGGACCCTCCGCTCTGCTCTGCCTAGAAACCGAGGCAGGTCTACGCCAGTCCATCCCCGAAGCCTACCACGCCTACCTGGACGTGTTCAGCAAACAAAGGGCAGATGTGTTGCCACCCCACAGGTCCTATGACTGTCCCATTGAACTCCTTCCCGGGGCCAAGATTCCCCCTTCGGCAGGGTTTTTCCTCTCACAGAGGTGGAGCAGGGGAAATTGAAGGACTACATTGACGATAACTTGAAAAAAGGGTTTATCCGCCCATCCACATCTCCTGCAGGTGCAGGAATATTTTTTGTGGAGAAAAAGGACCACTCTCTCAGACCCTGCGTGGACTATCGTGCCCTAAACGAGGTCACGGTTAAAAAACGCTACCCGCTTCCCCTGGTACCCGAACTGTTTCAGAGGCTTGGCACAGCCTCCATCTTTTCCAAGCTGGACCTCAGAGGGGCGTACAATTTAGTTCGCATAAAGGATGGGGATGAATGGAAGACGGCATTTCGGTCTCGATTTGGGCACTTTGAGTACCTGGTGATGCCGTTCGGACTTTGTAACGCCCCCGCTACCTTCCAGTCTTTCATTAACGATGTGCTTTGGGACTTTCTTGATGTTTTTGCTGTTGTTTATCTTGATGACATACTAATTTTCTCTTCCTCCCTAGAGTTGCATCGTGGACATGTCAAAAGTGTTCTGGGCCGCCTCTACGCCAAAGCCGAAAAATGCCTCTTTGAGGTAGAAAGCATACCCTTCCTGGGCTTGATCATCTCCAGTAGGGGCATCCGGATGGACCCCCAGAAGATCACAGCCATCCTGGACTGGCCTGTTCCCACAGATAAAAAGGGTACCCAGCGATTCATTGGCTTCGCCAATTTTTATTGCAAATTTATTAAGGGATTCTCGGCCATAGTGGCACCCATCACTCAACTCACCAAACAAGGTACCCGTTTTCAATGGTCTTCTGAGGCCCAGGGGGCCTTCGAGGCCCTCAAAGGGCTCTTTACCTCAGCTCCTATCCTGAAGCATCCGGATCCTTCTCTACCCTTTGTTTTAGAAGTGGATGCCTCGGAAATAGCTGTAGGGGCAATCCTGTCCCAGAGACAGGGCATCAAGGCCCTGCTACACCCCGTGGCATTCTTCTCACGGAAACTATCCCCAGCCGAGAAGAACTACGATGTGGGAGATCGGGAATTACTGGCTATAAAGACCGCCCTTGAGGAATGGCGCTACCTGCTAGAGGGGGCTACCCATCCAATCTTGATCTTCATGGATCACAAGAACCTAGAGTACTTGAAGACTGCCAAGAGGTTGAAACCTAGACAGGCCCGTTGGGCCTTATTTTTCTCTCGTTTTACTTTTCACGTGACCTATCGTCCGGGTTCCAAAAACGCGAAACCGGACGCTCTGTCTCGTATGTACCACAAATCCCAGGATGGTTCCCCTCCAGACACTATCCTTGCCCCTGGAAATTTCCTCCTGCTACAGGAAGACTTGCTGTCCCGGCTCAGGCGGGCCTCCAGTGGCTTCATACCCACTCCCGGTCCTGGGTTGCGGGCCAAGGATGGGCTATTGTGGCATGGGGATAAGATTTTCATTCCCGAGGGTCTGCGGGTAACCGTCCTGGAATTGTGCCATGATCATAGACTTGCCGGACACTTCGGTGTCACCAAAACCACTGAATTGGTACAACGTACCTTCTGGTGGCCTCAGCTAAGAGAAGACTGCAGGAAATTTGTGGAAACATGCACTGTGTGTATACGGAGCAAGAGTTACAGAACCAAAGCCTGGGGCCTACTCAAGCCATTGCCAGTCCCTGATCGTCCCTGGAAGATGCTGTCCATAGACTTCATCGTGGAACTACCCCCAGCAGAGGACCACACAACGATCTTCGTGATAGTTGATCGCCTGTCAAAGATGGCACACTTTGTTCCTATGAAGGGCACCCCTTCTGCCTCAGAAACCGCACAGGTGTTCATTCGAGAAGTCATCAGACTCCATGGGGTACCGGCCAACATAGTGTCCGACCGCGGGGTACAATTTACCTCTCGGTTCTGGAAATCGCTCTGCAAGACCCTTAACATTGAACTATCGTTTTCATCCGCTTATCACCCTCAAACCAATGGGCAAACCGAAAGAACCAATCAGACCCTGGAGCAATATCTACGGTGCTTTTCTTCCTTCTCCCAAGACGATTGGATCTCCCTGTTACCTGTTGCCGAATTTGCATATAACAATGCTATCCACTCGGCCACCCAACAGACGCCCTTCTTCGCCAACTATGGCTTTCATCCTTCGTTACTGCCCAATTCTCTTCCTGAATGTACTGTCCCCGCAGTTCAGAAAAAGATGGACTTCTTTGCTTCCAATAACCGACTCCTGCAGGACACCATGGCCCGGATCCAGGAACATAACAAAACGGTCTTTGACCGAAAGAGGCGTGGAGAATTGGTTTTGGCACCAGGTGACACAGTATGGCTCTCTACCCTGAATCTGAGGATGGCTTGTCCCTCGAAGAAACTGGGCCCTAAGTTTTTAGGTCCCTTCCCAGTCAAATGAAAAATTAATGAAGTAGCCTACGAGTTGGAACTCCCTGACTCTCTTAAGGTCCATCCGGTCTTTCATGTTTCCCTGCTGAAACCCTCCACTTCCAATCCCTTTCCTAACAGAAGGACTGTACCCCCGGATCCAGTCCTGATAGATGGCGAGGAAGAATATGAGGTGGAGGCCATACTAATTGTTAGAAGAAGGAGAAATCAGAATCAGTTCTTGATCAAATGGAAGGGATATGGTCCTGAAGAGAATTCCTGGGAGCCAGAGTGTAATATCCACGCTAAGAGTCTAGTTCAAGCCTTTAAGAGAGCACATCCTGAGAGATTTGCCCAGAGGGGCACCCGGAGGTTGCCCCTAGGAGGGGGGCAATGTCATGAAGATCCTGCCAGAAACTCAAACCCGGGCCGTCCCGGCCCTCAGATTCCACTGCGCATGCGCATGCGCGCCCGGGCGCGTGCACGTGTACAACCGCGCACAGGGAGACGGGCGCGCGCCCTAGTTAACACCAGCCGGCCTATTTAAGCCTGACCTGTGCAGACGGTCTTTGCTGTCTGCTCTACAGCGTTGTGGTGTAATAAATCTGATCCTGTTATATCTGTTCCTCTGACCCGGCTTGCCATAGACTATCCAGCTTTCTGCCTGTACCCGACCCCGGCTTGTTTGACCATCCTCCTGCCTGACCCCCTGTACCTTGCTTCCAGTTGGATTTCATTACCTGGCTTCCTTGATGAACTCTGGTTCCCTGCAAGGTCTCTGTCCTGTCTGCAGTCTGATCCCTGTAAACAAACCTGATCACCTGTCTGTCTCCAGCCCATTCAGTGGTTCTGTTTCCTGCTTCCAGTTCCTGTCAGCTCTGCTATCCAGTTTACCTGTGAACCTGCTTGCCAAGCCGCTGTCAAGTTCCGGTCAGCTCTGCTATCCAGTTTACCTGTGTACCTGCTTGCCAAGCCGTTGTCCAGTTCCTGTCAGCTCTGCTATCCAGTTTACCTGTGAACCTGCTTGCCAAGCCGCTGTCCAGTTCCTGTCAGCTCTTCTATCCAGTTTACTTGTGAACTTGCTTGCCAAGCCGCTGTCCAGTTCCTGTCAGCTCTGCTATCCAGTTTACCTGTGAACCTGCTTGCCAAGACGTTGTCCAGTTCCTGTCAGCTCTGCTATCCAGTTTACCTGTGAGCCTGCTTACCAAAGATCCTGCCAGCTCTGCTATCCAGTTTACCTGTGAGCCTGCTTGCTAAAGATCCTGCCAGCTCTGCTATCCAGTTTACCTGTGAGCCTGCTTGCTAAAGATCCTGCCAGCTCTGCTATCCAGTTTACCTGTGAGCCTGCTTGCTAAAGATCCTGCCAGCTCTGCTATCCAGTTTACCTGTGAGCCTGCTTGCTAAAGATCCTGCCAGCTCTGCTATCCAGTTTACCTGTGAGCCTGCTTACCAAAGATCCTGCCAGCTCTGCTATCCAGTTTACCTGTGAGCCTGCTTGCTAAAGATCCTGCCAGCTCTGCTATCCAGTTTACCTGTGAGCCTGCTTGCTAAAGATCCTGCCAGCCCTGCTATCCAGTTTACCTGTGAGCCTGCTTGCTAAAGATCCTGCCAGCTCTGCTATCCAGTTTACCTGTGAGCCTGCTTGCTAAAGATCCTGCCAGCTCTGCTATCCAGTTTACCTGTGAGCCTGCTTGCTAAAGATCCTGCCAGCTCTGCTAACCTGTTTCCTGCTCATCAGTCTGTATCCGGCCTTCCCTGCTATCCAGACTTCCACCGTGTCCGCCTGCTGACCTGACTACCCTACCGGTCTGTTGATCCTGCCAGGCACCCGTGCTCCTCCTCACTTCTGGCTCTCCTGTTCCCACACCAGGGGGCCAGTAGTGGGAGACGCAAGGGAGGCCTCTCCCTGCAAACTCGGGCTCGCACCACCAGGTACGTGACACCCCAGCTGCAGCATACTGCCAAATTTGCTCCAGTGACGAGGAGGGAGGGGATGATGAGGTCACTGACTGTACTTGGGTGCCTGAGAGAAGAGAGGAGGAGGAGGCACAACTCCAACGAGGCAGGATGTCCTCTAGGGTGCAGCTTAAGGGCAGCCACCCTATTGCATCACACTGCAGAGCTCCACAGGTGCAGGGCACTGCTGACTCCCCGCTGACTTTTAAAATGTCCTTGGTGTGGACTTTTTTCAACACTTGTGCAGCAGATTTCACCGTTGCTGTTTGCAACCTATGCCTGAAGCGGATCAAGCGTGGCCAGCTTGGACACCACATGCTTGACCAGACATATGATGACCTTCCATACAGTCCATTGGCACCAGCACTTGAAAGACCCACATCAAAGAAAAAGGCAGACTTCTGCTTGCTCCTCATCTGGGATCTCCAACCCTACTATACCTCCAGTCCTCTCAAAAACTTGCACTGAGAGGCGGTATAGCAATAGGTCTCCCAAGTACTTGCAGTCAATATGCTAGCAGTATACCACCTATTGATTTTAGCAGGCAAATATCTCTACCCCAGTTGCTGAACCGTAAAAAGAAATTTGATCCCAGCCATGCACATGCTCAGCGTCTAAATGCTATCTTGCCCAAATTGCTAGCACTGCAACTACTGCCTTTTCAGCTGATAGATTCTGCCCCCTTTTTCGTGAATTTGTGTAATGTGCTGTACCTCAGTGGCAGGTTCCAAAATGTCATTTCTTTTCACGGAAGGCCATTCTGGCTTTCTACTGCCATGTGGAAGTCAATGTTTTGGCCTCATTGAACAGGGTTGTCAGCAGTAAGTTTCATATTACCGCTGACTCATGGTCCAGCATGTATGGGAAGGGATGTTACCTTTCCTTCACGGTGCTCCGCTTTATCGGCCTTCCTGAGACTGCTGAGGGCAACGACCCGGCGAGCTATCTTGAAAACCTCCTGATAACCAACTTCGGCAGAGACGCATTCTCGGTAATGTTTGCAGTGGAGAGAGCCCATCGAATCCCTGCCTGTCCTCCTCCCCAAGGAGCTCCGCCGCGTACTCTGATAGCAAAATTCCTTCATTTTAGGGACCGCGACAAGATCCTCCGCCTGACCAGGGAGAAGGGAAATATCCCCCACACCAATACACATGTATCCGTCTTCCCAGACTTCTCCAATGAGGTACAGCGACAGCGATCCAGGTTCCAGGATGTCAAGCGACGTCTCCGCGTCCTGCACCTTAAATACGCCATGCTATACCCTGCGAAACTCCGCGTGGAGTGTGATGGTCGAACCCACTTCTTTGAAGACCCTGAGCTGGCGTCCACTTGGATCGATCAGAGGGATCGTCAAGACTGAGTATACCACACTGTTTACAAGATATGAGCACCCCCCCTTTTTTTTTCTCGCTCCCCTGCTTCCCCCATGTGCCCGCGCTGCTGCCCATTTTCATTCTGATGCTTGGCCCTTCAGCGGGGACATTACATCTGCATGTCCTTGACCGGAGCAGGGGGGCAGACATAGAACTAATTTCCTACAATACACTGACTCACAGCATGCCTGCCGCCCCTGAGCGATCTTGCTGATCCATGATCCCCATCCCCCCCATACCTGAGAGTTGCCTGTGGAGGACAGCATATCGAACGTTGCTGAGACTACCTACCTCAATTTACCTACCACCCTGATGGCAGGCGGGGCCTCCCCCTGCACAGCTGTAATGGTGTTACACTTTTATGGCACCTGCACCCCATGCACTTCTCAGAGAAGAAGTCGCCCCCCTAGGATCTTTGTTAACCTTTCTACCCCCCATTTGCCTAACTGTTCTTTGTTACCCATTTTTCTACTGTTCATCACGGGTATCTATGCCCCCCTGCAATTAAGTTCCTTGCCTCCAATGGGTCCTGCACATTGGATGTCCCCTGTTGATACCTGGTTTTGGGGTACTATGTCCATGCCGAGTTGGGGTGGTAGTGGACTGGGTGGGAGGGGAAATGTTGTGGTTATTGTTTTTTCTATACCACCATGTTTACAACTATTTATCAATGCAAAAGGTACTATGTAATTGTCAAACATACATTACAGATATTGGAGGCCAATGTGTTTTATGCTTTCTGACGTGTCTATATCTGCTCTGCCGATCTTGGCCCAGTTGTGGTCTACCATATGCCCTATACCCGCCATGAGTTCCTTAAAGTTTCTCACATGGAATGTCAGAGGCCTGCGTAATAAGATCAAACGCACAGCAGTCGTGACATATTTGAAGTCCCAGCGTGCTGACATCATCACGCTAGTCGAAACCCATGTCACGGGCCACTTACAAGCCTCTCTCAAAAAGCCCTGGATAGGTTGGGCCTATCACGCCACCCACACCTCTTATTCCAGAGGACTATCGGTCCTGGTTGCTAAAAGGGTACCGTTTGACCTAGTGCTGCTCCAGACAGACCAACAGGGCAGATATGTGTTTATCCACGCCACTATTAACGGATCCCCCATTCTAATACTAGCTTGTTATGTCCCCCCCCCATACAACTCAGCTGTAATTAGGAGGGCCTTGCCTTCATGACACAATACACCTCTGTACCGGCAGTGTGGATGGGGGACTTTAATATGACTCTCATCCCCGCTTTGGACCGAATGGGCACACTGGATCCCCCTCTTAACCCACCGGCCTACACCAGACTGTACCACATACTGATCGATTTCGCCCTTATTGACACTTGGCGCCACAAGCATCCACACACCAGGGTCTACTCGTGCTTCTCAGCCAGTCATAACACAATGTCACGCATTGACTTTATCTTAATTTCAAAGTCCCTGACACCTAAACTGGGAGATGTGGGCTTTGCTCCGCGAATACTCTCTGACCACGCCCCCTACTGGGTCACGATCCAGCTCTTGAAGGCCTGCCCTTCTCCTACTTGGCGGCTAAACCCATTTTGGTTGACTGCTCTGCAGGCCCAGGATGACATCCCCACAGAACTACAATACTACTTTACAGCTAACAGAGACTCTGCCACATATGATATGGTGTGGGAGATGTTTAAGCTTCACGCCCGTTTATTACTTTCCACGCATATCAATAGACTAAAACGTTCATCGAACCTCATTGTCTAACAGTCTACAGAACACCTACAGGCGCTGGAGGAGGCGTTCCATAGGGACCCCTCGCCCAGCACCGCCAACAATCTTAAGATTCAGACGCGACAGGTCTCTCAGCTGCACACTGAAAAAGCTAAGCAACGCATCTTTTTCTGTAGACAAAGGGTATTTGAGTATGGAGAAAGATCGGGCAAACTACTTGCGTATCTCGCTCATCTAGACTCGCGCCCCCCAGTGGTGGTGTCCCTGGTCGACCCGCAAGGGAATGACATCACTGACCCGCAGCAAGTGGCGGAGGAATTTGGGAAATTCTACCGTACACTCTACACTTCCCGAGTCACCCACACTCCCCAAGACACCAGGGACTACTTGGCAGGAGTTAAATTCCCTAGATTGACTAAAGACCAGCTTGAACTCCTGGAGGCCCCCATCACTAAGGAGGACATTTCCAAGGCTATCTCCTGTCTGGCCACATCTAAGGCCCCTGGATTGGATGGCCTGCCACTTGAATTCTATGCCACCTACTCTGAAATTCTAACCCCTAAACTTTACGACCTGTACAAATCCATATTTGATTTGGGACTTCTGCCCCCCTCTATGAGAGAAGCACAAATTGTAGTAATCCCCAAGCCCGGTAAGGACCCTAAGTACCCGGAATCGTATAGACCCATCTCCTTACTACAGGTGGATATCAAAATACTAGCCAAGATTTTAGCCTCACGCCTCAACCAGGTCATTCTGTCACTGATCCACCCTGACCAGACAGGTTTTATGCCAGGGAAAAACACAGCTATGAATATTCGCTGTCTATTCATGAACATCCAGGGTTCCCATGATGAAATTGGCTCGAGGGTTGTGGTGGCACTAGATGCCGCCAAGGCCTTCGACTCGGTGGAGTGGAATTACCTATGGGAGTGCCTTTCGAGATTTGGATTCGGCCCCAACTTTATTCGCTGGGTCCAACTTCTATATCAATCCCCAAGAGCCAAGGTGTTCGTAAATGGCTGGCTTTCTGACCAATTCCCGCTAGAGAGAGGGACCCGACAAGGCTGCCCCCTTTCCCCCATGCTATATGCATTGGCTGTGGAGCCATTGGCCATTATTATTCGTGCAGACACTAGTATTCGAGGCCTTAAGATGGGGAGTTTGGAAGAAAAGATCGGAATGTATGCAGGAGATAAAACTTTGTCCGACGGAAAATCCGATGGAAAATGTCCAATGGAGCCTACACACGGTTGGAATTTCTGACAACATTGTCCTATAGGACATTTTCCATCGGAAAATCCGACCGTGTGTATGGGGCTTTAGAACTTTGGCTGTATTAGTTCTAGCTATTTTACAGCTCCTCCTCTTTGGTTACAATCAGCCAATAACATTCATCATCATCATTATTTTTATTTTACTTCCCCCACCCAATTCCAGCAGTGATCTTTTCTCTCTATGTCAATTCTTTCCTCTCTTTGTCAAATCTTTCCTCCCTATGTCGAATCTTTTCTCTCTATGTCAAATCTTTTCTCTCTATGTCAAATCTTTTCTCTCTATGTCAAATCTTTTCTCTCTATGTCGAATCTTTCCTCTCTATGTCGAATCTTTCCTCTCTATGTCGAATCTTTCCTCTCTATGTCAAATCTTTTCTCTCTATGTAGAATAATCTTGGACTAATAGAGCTAAGGTTAGGCACATTCGACCACAGGTTCGATAGACACAGATGGTTATTGTCAGCGTCATGTAAAATCTCCTATCTATATCGAACTGTTGTCACAACGAAAACGAAAATAAAGCATTTGTTTATGTCGGATCTTTTGTTTTTCGGATTCTGCACTTTGGTTATCATTTGTTAAAACGATAACGAAAATACCTGAAATTCGGATGAAAATGCATTCGAACGAAAACGAATGCACATGTCTACTCCTCACCTGGTTGCCATCACACATGCATGACACCATCTGAACCAAATAAGTTTATCTTGGTCTCATCAGACCACAGGACATGGTTCCAGTAATTCATGTCCTTAGTCTGCTTGTCTTCAGAAAACTTTTGACGGGCTTTCTTGTGCATCATCTTTAGAAAAGGCTTTCTTCTGGGATGACTTTGATGCAGTGTGCGTTGTATGGTCTGAGCACTCACAGGCTGACCCCCCACCCCTTCAACCTCTGAAGCAATGCTGGCAGCACTCATATGTCTATTTCCCAAAGGCAACCCCCTGGATATGACACTGAGCACGTGCACTCAACTACTTTGGTTGACCATGGTGAGGCCTGTGCTGAGTGGAACCTGTCCTGTTAAACCGCTGTATGGTCTTGGCCACGGTGTTGCAGATCAGTTTCAGGGTCTTGGCAATCTTCTTATAGCATTGGCCATCTTAATGTGGAGCAACAATTTTTTTTTCAGATACTCAGAGTGTTCTTTTGCCATGAGGTGCCATGTTGAACTTCCAGGGACCAGTATGAGAGAGTGAGAGCACACCTGCTCCCCATTCACACCTGAGACCTTGTAACACTAATGAGTCACATGACACCGGGGAGGGGAAATGGCTAATTGGGCCCAATTTTGACATTTTCACTTAGGGTGTACTCACTTTTGTTGTCAGCGGTTTAGACATTATTGGCTGTGTGTTGAGTTATTTTGAGGGGACAGCAAATTTACACTGTTATACAAGCTGTACACTCACTACTTTACATTGTAGCAAAGTGTCATTTCTTCAGTGTTGTCACATGAAAAGATAGAATAAAATATTTACAAAAATGTGAGGAAAAAAAAATACTCACTTTTGTGAGATACTGTGTGTGTGTATGTATATATATATATATATATATATATATATATATATATATATACACACACACACACATACACACAGTCTTGTATATACATTTTTTAATCAATAATGTGTTGTATTATTGATTAGGCATGGTACTTTTAAGAGCGAGAACTTTCAGTGCCAGTTAAATTTACAGACAAATACACAATAACAAAACAATTTGTCACACTGAAAAAATAATGTCTGCAAGATTACCAGATAATAATAAAGGACCAATGGATAGGAAAGGAAAACTATTGCAGTGGCCTCATCTAAGAACTAGTAAGCTGCAATATATTAATGTAGCGCTACCCCCAAAGGAGCAGCTGGGTAATCTGGGTCCTCTGTTCTGCGCCTTGACTCCAAGAACAACCTCATCAACTTTGACACACCTAGTGGACTGAAGCTCACTGCAAGCACTTATAAAAACACGAGTATGGATACCTTTAGCATGACTGTGAGTTAGTAACAGGAAATGGACACAATACCATTAAGCGGTAAATTAACTCAACATATTGGTATGGGTTAGAGTAAATGATAGTAAGAGCATAAATAAGCATACTGTAGGCAGATACTGACTGTGTCTGCTAGACAGTGTATTCGCTATTCCAACTTAACGTAACTGAGAATAGAGTTCTGTACCACTAGACTGGAATCAAATTATAACTCTGCAAAGTCAGCAATAAACAGTGTATATAAATATTAACTGTAATCTGATAATCAATTAACTAGTCTAGAGTGCACTCTAGGAGAATGGCTAGGATATGGTGCAATGTCCCCTGAGATTTACCTCTTAATATAAGCAGTAAGTAAAGTTCTCTGTGTAGCAGCTGTAAAGGGTCAGTCTTTAGTCCTAACTCTTCAGCTGGCTAGCGTTGGGGCCCAGTTGTACTGTTGTTACAATATTCCCAGTCAAGGCTACTAAATGGAGTTGTGGTCAGTTCCTAAAGGTCTCAGTCTCTCTAGCATCAGAATCAGAATCACCAGTCCCAGCGATATTGCAGCTCACTATCCAGTCACACACAGTGATTAAAGCAAATGGCTGTAGGTTAGTAAATACCTTCTAATCATGGCAGACTGTGAGACTCGGGCTCCATCCTCCATCACCACTCCGGGACTCCGGCCACCCGACTCGCAGCACAGATAGCCATGGGAGTCACCTCCCCAAACTCCCGCAGCGGCCGTGCATGGGCAAAATCGGAGACCAGAGACACAACTATGCCGCAGTCTTTAAGCCTCGGGCCTCCTCCACCATGGACCACTACCTGCACAGGCCTATATCCATGACCTTGAGTATCCAGGATGATGCACCGGACCCACCCGAGCACCAAGAGCCTGAGACAGGTACCCTCTTTGATATCCCCACACTCCAGCACAGGGACCCCACTGACGGCAGAAATCTTGGATGCCAAACTGCAATCCCTGCTCCAAGCCCTCACCCATAACATTGCACAGGAGGTGGGAAAACTTGCTAAAGAGCTGAGAGGGGAAATAGTAAAACTGGGAGAACGCACTGACACCCTGGAGACAAAGTTCAATGAACTTATACAATATGAGCAAGTCCTGGGAGAGGACAATGCTGCCATAAAACACTCTGTCACCCAGCTCCAAGCTCAACAGGAGGACCTGGAGAAAAGAGAACGCAGTCAAAATCTGTGGATCAGGGTGTTCCAGAAACAGTGGAAGACCAGGACCTCTGGCTACCTACTAATCTTGTTCAATATAGTAGCTCCTAATATCCCTGATATTGACTGGTGTTAAGATCACTCACTCCTAAACCCCTGGCTGGGGCCAACCTGAGAGATGTGATTGTCCGATTTCATTATTATGACAGCAAAGAAGCTTTAACCATAACCACCCGCAATAAATCCAGGCTTGATTTCAAAGGATCCAGAATCCAGATCTTCAGTGATCTCTCTCCTATAACTAAAGAAGAAACCTTTGCCCAATGACACTACACCTCCAGACCCATAATGTCGTATATCGCTTGGGTTTGCCCTTTTGCCTCTCTACCACCCGTAATGGCATACAATATTCCCTACATGATCTCCAGGAATGTGACACCTTCCTGCGCAACCTGGGCCTGACACCCCTCCCTGATGAAGATGCTGTTCCGCTTCCTGCCACTCCTAAGCCGCTGATAGCCCCAGGCCACATCTGTATACCAGTAAGGCGGAAACACCACAAGTCCAACTTCACACCTCAGAGACACCCTCTCTCCAGCTTTTCAACCTGTGGAACACTACTACATGTATTAGCTGGGATCTCTGATTTTACCTGGCCCCCTGGAATTCTTATTTAGCCAGTGCCCCCATAGTGGGCTCATTCACCCCTTGCCCATGGGGTGCGTCGCGTGTTGCACTCATTGCACCCTGGTTTGAAGATTTGACCTTCCATATGTTTTCTGTTTTGTATTCCAGGCTTTTATAACCCGGAGGATGATGGTGGACTCTCCCTCCCCATTTTTGGAGACCCCTATGCTCCCCTTCCTAGCCCAAGGCTTTGACCTGGGCTTCCTGGAGGCGGCCCGCCTTCCATGTTTCATTTTGGATAAAATTATGTTATTTTTTTAACTTTTTTTGTTTTTCCTGACCTGTGGTTTCTACACCTCATAGACCTAATGTATTCATGTTACAATGCTACTGATCTTCAAAGGTTCATTATGTTATCTTATATCCTTTATATGCCCCACCCATCATGGAACTTTTCACCTAATGTTTATTATGCAGTTATCATATGCCTTTTCAACAGACTAAGTTACTATGGCGCTGACATTTCTTACCTGTAATGTCAAAGGTTTAAACTCTATTCAAAAGAGATGGCTGGCTTTGAAAGAGTTTAAATCTTCCAAGGCTGATATAATTATGATCCAAGAGACTAATTTCCGCCCTGGAGGATCCTTCAAATTTTCTAGCAAAAACTTCAACAACTTTCATGGCCTCCGACCCATCTGGGAAAGCAAGCGTGGCGATTTTATTTAAACGCTTGTGCCCCCTGCGCATAAAATCCTCACACCTGGACCCCCATTGGTTAGGCACAAAATTAACACTTTGATCATCCTAGATATTTACCCTTTCCCATCCAGTGTCATTTGTACAATGACAGTTTATATTTTTTAGCACTGATCACTGTATTAGTGTCACTGGTTCCCAAAAAGATGCCGCTGATCGGCTCTCCTTGCCTCACACTCTGTCAGTGTGAGGCGAGACGAAAAATGGTACTTACATGTTTACATGGATCGGCTGTGATTGGACACAGCCAAGTACATGGTTAAAGCGGGATTCCACCCTAAAGGGGAACTTCCGCTCATCGGAACCCTCCCCCCTCTGGTGTCACATTTGGCACCTTTCAGGGGTGAGGGGGTGCAGATACCTGTCTAAGACAGGTATTTACACCCACTTCCGGGCATAGACTCCCACGGGAGTCTATGCCTCTTCCTGTCCCGCCTGTTTGCTGGGACACACATGGGTCCCAGAGACAACGCGGTCGATTCTCATTGCACTGGGCGACTCGCGCATGCGAAGTAGGGGCCCGGGAAGCGAAGCCGCAACGCTTCACTTCCTGATTCCCTTACCGAGAATGGCTCCGGCAGCAGCAGAGAGCCGAGCGATTGATCGGCCTCTGCTGCCGACATCGCTGGACCCTGGAAGAGGTAAGTGTCCATTTATTAAAAGTTAGCAGCGGCGCTTTCTATGCTTGTTTCCATAAAGAAGCCAGTTGCTAACTTTCTCAGTCAAAACGTCTGATATTATTTTAAATTCGTTCTACACTGTGTCACTGGCCCACCAGAACACTAACAGACCCCCTGCTGAAGACACCTTCTGTGAAAACGAGAAGGCAGGCGTGTGTATAAAAACTGGCCAGCTTTAGTGACCTCATCAAAAAGAGTCAGTGTATACAAAGGTTGCTAAGGATGCCATGGTTACCTTGGGAACCAAAATGGAAGGCAATGCAAGAGCTGGCAGGGGCTGGGAGTGTGAGAACTAGATACACTTTATACACTGTACAGGTGATTGTATATGACAGTGCAGTAATGCCCTACTGGTCATATTCCCTGTGTCTTTGAAAGCTGCAATACATGTAATAAGAATTCTGCTTTGTATTTAGTTCTGATGAGAGATGTCCACCCTGGATGGAGACAGAAATGATTCAAAGCCTCACCACCCTTGGTATAAGGAAAGGCTTCAAAGAAAGTTTCTCAAAGAAACCAACCAAAAACTAAACTTATCTGGTGCCCTCAAATGCCAAAAATGGAAATTCTTGCCAAAAGGAATGGATGATTTCCGAGATGGTTATCCTGCTTCTTCTGATGCTTCAAATGATCTATTACCGGGTGTACACCTTCCCATCCTACAGAATGCAGAGCATGACTCAAAACCTGTCCAGAAGCCTAAAAAGTTCACAATAGAGCAGTCTTGTTACTCAAAACTGCTCCCGTTACAGCAGGCACGCCGAGAATACATTGCTGAGGTAGAATATGGCCTTACACAGCACCCTCTGGCTCTTTACCCTCACTTAGAAGAAGGCATACCACATGAACTTTTCAAAGACATTGTGGAGATGCTTGACCCTGAAATGAGATTAAAGAGTCCTTCCGATTCTTATGAAGATACCCCTGAGGATCAGGAGGACAACATCCTCACTCCAGCAAAAGAACAGCAGGAAACACAAAGTGTGAAATCACGCGAAACCAGCACAAGGCTGTCAACTATGAGCGAACAGTCTAGGCTTAAAAATCCGTATACTTGGATAGTCAAGCAAGAGAAGCCTGTAAAGGACGAGAAAAGATCTAAGGTTCCAAGACCATTGACACCAGGATTAAATGAAAGTGTCAAGCATGCGACTAAGGACTTCTGTGACTGGGTGACATCTTTTGGAGGAGAAAACTGCAGTGTCAATGAAGCCACCATCTTCAGCCTTTTTGCCAGTGGATATGACACCAAGCCTACCTTCAGCGTCCCGATCCACGTGGTAGAGCTGAACAATGTACCTGCAGAATTGAGAATGTCTGTGGGTGTTTTGCCTCGACAAGAAATGACCAAGGCTCCTACAGGGATAAGAGAGTGTACAGAGACCACGTACAACCCAAGCTGGGTGAAATCTAGATATGGGGCTTGGTACCTGTATCCTAAAATGTGGAAGGAACTTAAAGCCAATGAACCATTAAAAGACCCAGCATTGTAAAATGTGGAAGGAACTTAAAGCCAATGAACCATTAAAAGACCCAGCATTGGAAAATAATGAAAATGGCATTCACTCAAAAACCAAGCTCAGTCAAAAGAATGAAGAATTATTGCAGCTTCATGGAACTACTGCTTTTAAAGAATTTATTGAGAAGAAAGGTTACAGAAGACCAGAGTTTCTCGACAAAATATTGTGTAAGAATGATGCTGTGCCTTCCCGAAGAGAAATTCCAACAGAATCCAGAGACGTATCTACGGCAGGGAACACTTGGTACCGTTCTGGCTCAGCAGCCACCCATGAAGAAAGCATAATAAACTGACTATTTTCTTTCAAAAAAGTTAGCAGCGGCAGTATTTGTAGCTGCTGGCTTTTAAAAAAAATAAATTCATTTGAAATCCCTCTTTAAAAAACCACGTCATCAGCTCTTTACCAAGATAAGGTTGCACCGTGTCCTAGGAACATGGCGTGACACCTGGGTGATGTCATATGACGGCGACCCAGAATGAGAGGGGATCCCGTCCGCCATCATTTTACTATACGATGAGTGGGGAATTGCCAATTTTAGTAAATCGCTAATACTGGGTCTTGGAATGAGTCCCACTTTGAAACATACTTTATCAGCACAACTCCGATATACTTGGAGTGATGTGGGGATCCCATATCTAGGCATCACACTTACGTCAAGTATATCCTTCCTTATCTGCCGCTAATTTTCCACCATGCTAAACTAGACAGCGAGCCTAAACACCTATCCCACTTTAAACCGTTGTGGGCAGGGAGATTAGCCTCCTTCAAGATGACAATTCTCCGACAAATCCTATCCTGTAAATCAGGGGTGTCCAAACTTTTTTCAAAGAGGGCCAGATTTGATGAAGTGAACATGCGTGATGGCCGACCATTTTGCCTGACATTCTTTGTACCGTTAAAATTCAATCTCAGTGTGTTAGTTTGAGCACTAATACACTGCCCAACAAGAATTCTCTTGCCTTTGTCGCACTCGTTCGCGACACACAGACGAATGCTCTGCTCTTTAGAGGTACCGTTAATTCTTAATGGTACCCCACATATTGGAAAACGTGGGGTGTTTTTGGTGCAGTGCAATTTAAAAAAAAAAAAGCTTGGGGACTTCTTTCCCTGCATTTTTGTGGGTAGAGAAGCCCATTGAATTTAATGGGCTGCCCTACACGCAGCACGCAGCCACACAGATGTGATCCAAGGGTTTGTTCACATGTCAGGTTGGAGGGGCAGTAAAACCACATGGTTAAGCTGTTTTTACCACCCCCAACTTCTCCCCTTTAGCTGCAGAGGGAGCAGCTGGGGGGTGTACACATGCTGTGGCTGCAGCTGGAGGTATACCCAGTCTGAATGGGCCTGCACTGCAACTACCCCGCAACTGTGTGGATTGCACAGTTGCGGTATAGTGATGCAGCATTTATGGGCTTAAAACAGGTGATGAGGAGGCAACATAATGCCTCTTTACCACCTTTCAAATGCCTCTGAAAAGCAATGTGTGCATGGATTGCTTTTCAGAGGAGCATCAGTCCTGGCTGCTTTCACACACAAGCCCTACAAAAGCAGTTCTGATGGTACAGGTATGGGGGGGGGGGGGTCCGGATTAACATACACACAGACACATACACACATGGACCCACACACACACACATACAGACAAATGCACGCACACACATACAGACACACGCACACACATACAGACACATGCATACACATACATACAGACACATGCACACACATACATACAGACATACATACAGACACATGCACACACATACAGGCACATATACAGACACATGCATACATATACATACTTATATACATACAGACACATGCACACACATACAAACAGACATACATACAGACAGACACATGCACACGCACACACACACACACATACATACACATACATACAGACACATGCACACACATACAGACACATGCACACACACACACATACAGACACTTGCACACACATACAGACACATGCATACACATACATACATACATACACGCACATGCACACACATACATACACACACACACACACACATACAGACACATGCATACACATACAGACACATGCATACATACAGACACATGCACACACACACACACACACATACAGACACATTTACACTCTCACACATACAGACACATGCACACACACACACACACACATACATACAGACATATATACAGACACATGCACACACATACAGACACATGCATACACATACATACAGACACATGCATACACATACATACAGACACACATACACACACACACATACAGACACATGCACACACATACAGACACATGCATACACGTATACATACAGACACATGCACACACATGCATACACATACATACAGACATATGCATACACATACAGACAGACAGACATACAGACACATGCATACACATACATACAGATACATGCACACACATACAGACACATGCACACACACACAGACACATACACACACACACACACACATACAGACACATGAATAAAGCCCTTTTAAAACTAATCTAGCTTCTAGCACAGACAGTACTGTACATTTCCAGCTTCCTCATTCAGCCGGGTACTGCACTGTAGGGGGAAACAGAGAGCACAGCACACTCCCCTGCACTTTACTTTCACTTTTGAGGCTGACAGAGCTTCTCACAATGCCGATGTACAGTTCGGCAGGGGATCATGCTCATCTGACATGACAGCCCTGATCCCACGGCACACTGGTTGAGAGAGGCTGGTTTAGATATCCAGGCGGGCCTTCCAAAACCGGACCACGGGCCGTGATTGGCCCACGTGCTGGACTTTGGACATGCCTGCTGTATATGTTCCGCACCATTCCCATCCTTATTAAAACAACATATCTAGACTCCCTATCTAAACTTATTAAATAATATATTTGGAAAGGAAAAGGGCCAGATGTTCACATTAAAACTAATTAAACACAGAAGTGCTGGAGGTATGGGAATGGTGGACATAAAAGATTATCTTAATGTGGTACTTTGAGATGTTGGTTTAAGATGTTGGTTTAAGAGTTCGGGTGACATACTATTGCTAGAAATTTAGTCTGTTTTATCCTAAGTATCTAACTTAAACATGTTAATATTGGCTGATTTGTGGAAGCAAGTTGAGGCAAGGTTACTATCTCCAATGGTTCAGGCATCCCTAGAAGCATGGAGGGCCTGCTTAGCCCCTCTGTTTTGCCACTCACATAATAATGTGGTATAATTTTTCATTTCAGTCCTCGAGACATTGATACCGCTGTTTTCTGTCCGACAATTGCTCAGGTGTGGTTTACTGACAATGGGAGGTTTCTTCCAAAGATGTGACCTCAAATCCCTGAAACATTTAGTGGAAGAGTTCAAACTACCCTTTCACCTTTTACCCTTTACCCTCATTTCACTTGTGTATGCATACTTAATTTTATTGAAACATCATCCTGTGCCCAAGTCAATATTTATCCTAAAGTGTGGCAATTTTATAACAGATGTAAGCCTGCGGTAAAAGGTATATCGCTGTTCTATGGCCTTCTACAAGCCAAAGCATCCTTTACAAAAAAACTAATTCCATACAGAAGTGGGAGGTAGACCTCAAAGTCCAATCCCCTCACTCACAATTGTTTTCAGCTATTCGCTCCATCCAAAGATCTACCGACTGTCTAAACCATTGGGAATTAGCCTATAAACTCATTATTAGATGTTATTATACCCCATACAGGGCTGCTAAATCCCCCCCCCCCTCCAACTCTCCACTGTGTTGGTGAGAATGTGTGGGCATACAGGTATACTGTTGCATATATTGCGGTCATGTCCTAACCTCACAAGTTTTTTGGCATAAGGTCTTTTGTGTTTTAGCGGAGGTGACAGGAGTTATAGTTGCCCCTAACCAGCCTTGGCAATTTTGAACTTATGAATCAATAAACTTCCTCCTATTTATGGGACAGTGGTCTCACATATCTTGATTGCAGCATGTGTCGTTATTACAAGGCACTGGAAAGCAAATTTGGCTCCTATCCCATCGGAGGTACTAGCCCTCATACAGCAGAATTACACACTTGAACAACTGATCTCACTATGCTCTACTAAACCTGTCAAATTCACTGCTTCATGGCAGATATGGTTAGATTGGCATATATTGTAACTTATGTTACCTATAGTCTTGTTAATCTGCATTGTACTAGTGTAAAATTATGGTTGCTGGTTTTTACAGTATACTGTTTTATAGAACACTGGAAGTGGCTTTTTCCTTTTAGTTCTGTATTTTGCCTTCAAAATGTAAAGATAAAAAAAAATGTTCAGTATTTTTAGTTTA
The DNA here is from genome assembly GCA_028564925.1 of Lithobates sylvaticus. Classification (NCBI taxonomy): domain Eukaryota; kingdom Metazoa; phylum Chordata; class Amphibia; order Anura; family Ranidae; genus Lithobates; species Lithobates sylvaticus. The sequence goes on along the minus strand of CM053026.1, from coordinate 672,382,409 downwards.
TAGCGCAAAAAAAATAAAAAAAATCCAGTGATAGTCAAATACCACTAAAAAAAAGCTCTTTTTGTCTGGAAAAAATTACATAAATGTAATTTTTGTACAGCGCTACATGTCAGCACAATTGTCAGTTAAAGTAACGCAGTGTCGTTAAGAAAAAAATGGGCCGGTCATGAAGGGTGGTAAATCTTTAAGAGATCAAGTTGTTAAAAAAAAAACTATTGCTGCTAAATGACAGTTTAGGAGATATTTAGAAAAAAAAAAAAAAAAATAAAGTGACGTCATCGCCGCTGCTGCTAAATGACAGTTCCAAGCCCCACCCGTCCATTTTTTTTTTTTTGTTTTTTTGTAAACAAAGCATCCAGAGTGATGTCATTATCTAAATATGGTCAATGAATTTTTGGTCAGCAATGTCAGCTGGCCAGTTTGTTGACATTCGACAGCAAGCCTGGGAGCTGTCATTTGCAGTGAGATTGCTTCATATAGAAACATGTAAAAATACCCCTTCCCTATTGTTCCTCAGTCCATCATCTTGTATGCTAATTCAGACAATATGTGTAGCAGTAGTTATAGAATTTTATTCTGTTTTTAAAAGTGTGAATCATTTGACTAGTTTCACCAGTGGAAGGGATAAGTGAAATTTTGCAGTTCAGATCGCAGGTGAAAAAAAAAATAGAAGTCTTTGTAAAGTTGTTGCTAGAGACACATTTAAATTATCAAGCTTCTGAATGCTGATGTATCCAACGAAATTAGGTAAATTAAAATTTAAACAGTTTGCACTTCTGTTCTGAGAACCTCTCTGTGTTGTTATATGGAGCAGCAATAGCCATATACAGTAAATACCTTTATTGTATAGTAGAAGTTTTTATTATAGCTGTTTCTTTTCTAGGAATTGCACATGTTCTGCAAAGCATGAAACATGCTCCTAGTGTATTAAAATTAGACTCGTGTCTGCTTACACATGAAGTAGAGTTCTACTACTGAGTATAATCTTAATTCAGTTTTATTTGGGGAGAAACAATTAATTGATTTAGGAAGGTGTCAAAACAATCCATTGTTCTATTCCCTATAATGGAATAATTTCTCTCATAAACTTGTGAGTGCGTTTCCTTTTCATTGAAAAAGTCTCAGTTAAGATTTCTGTCTACTTTTGTACAAATACAGATGTAAAAACACATTTGTATGTATTGTGACATCAACAACTCCAGCAGCTAAATTACCACAATGATTGGCAGATAAAATTGCACCATCACTGCATATGCTCTGGGTCATTATAAAACAGTCTACGAAAAGGCGCATGGGACTCCACTAGGTTGTTATGTTAGAAAATCATTATAAAAATGGAGACTCTTTCCTACTATTTTCTCAGTTGCACAAAAACAAACACTGTACAGCATATAAGTATATACAATTGAGGAAATGCTTGTTTTAAGTAGATATGAAACAATACAATAGTTCATAAATTAAATAATTCAAGTGTAGTAGAAACATACATTTTGGGTGTAGAAACATAATATGTGCAGAGGGTTCTTAAGAGTCCATTCACACAGGGAAACATGACTTCCAGCGTGACTTTGGGAGGCAACTTAGACACGACTTGAGTATGAATCACAGCACGACTTGGGGCGACTTCAACATGACTTGGGGCGACTTACAACACGACTTTAAGTCACTACGAGGCCAGGCAACTTTGCCCGTGGCCAATCACAGAATAATCATCTCTCAAGGGGGAACTCCCTGGCATGGGTTCCCCTCCAAGAGCATACCAGGCCCTTAGGTCTGGTATGGATTTTAAGGGGAACCCCCTATGCTGAAAAAACAGCATGGGGGTCTCCGCAAAATCCATACCAGACCCTTATCCGAGCAGGCAGCCCGGCCGGTCAGGAAAGGGGTGGGGATGAGCGAGCACCCCCCTCCTGAACCATACCAGGCCGCATGCCTTCAACATGGGGGGGTGGGTGCTTTGGGGAAGGGGGGCGCCCTGTGGACCACCCACCCCAAAGCACCTTGTCCCTCATGTTGATGAGGACAAGGGCCTCTTCCCAACAACCCTGGCCATTGGTTTTGGGGTCTGCGGGCAGGGGGCTTATAGGAATCCGGGAGCCCCCTTTAATAAGGGGGCCCCCAAATCCCGGCCCCCCCCTATGTGAATGAGTATGGGGTACATCGTACCCCTACCCATTCACCTGAGGGAAAAAAAGTGTCAATAAAAAAAACACATTAGACAGGTTTTTAAAGTAATTTATTAGGCAGCTCCGGGGGGGTCTCTTACAACTTCGGGGGTCTCTTCCGACTCCTTCGCGCTCTCCGGCCTCTTGTCCCGCTCTCTGGTTCTTCTCCCGCTCTCCAGTTCTTCTGCCGGGCTCCTCCACTATCTTCTTCCAGCTCTTTTACTAGCTTTGGCCCAGTCTTCTCCATCCTTCTTCCCTCTCCTCTCTTCTTTCGATGTTGACACAACGCTCTCTCCCGCTGTAATACCGCGTGCGAGGTGCGCAACAACTTATATAGGCATCTTATGACCGGGGCATGTTGGGACTGTGACATCATACTTATTCCATGTGATTGGATGTGGATTTGTCAGGGCTGGGCTCAGCCCTTCCTTCTCTGAGCTGGCCTCTCGGCTAATTGCCAGCTCCTATCTCTCCACAGTTGCTCAGCTGTTGATGATATCCTGCTTGTCAGTCCTGCCTACTTAAGCCGTCCAGCCCAGAGGATCTCTGCCTTTGCCATATGCCGTTTACCAATAGAATATCCTAAGGGATGTGATCCCTAGTGATATAATAATACATTCCGCGACACACATATATAATACGTGAAATAAATCCGAATAATGATAACGATAAAAATGACAGGATAAAATTTGACAGGGAATGCATCTTGGCAAAGTGACTTAGTCCTGAGGTCTGAATGTGCAGAAAAATCAATCTATAAGGTGCTTCTATGACATGATCCTAAAAAGGAATAATCATAGGATATTCAAAACCAGAACCAAGCGGAGGACTTTCCAGCTGAGTGACAGTGCATTGGTGCCGCTGAGAATAACTGAAACATCAGATCACCGAGCGTGTGCCTGACTAAATGCCCAACAAAGATATGTCATGCAGTCCCAGGACTGTACAGGGGCTCCGTATGAAATAAATTTCCTAAAAGATATATATAAAGGAGAGAGTTCCGGAGTGCTCCGCAGTGTTTTTTCAGGGATGCGCCCCGTGTTTCCCCCAGCCTCTCACCTCCTAGTAAAGCAGAGGAATCTGTAGATGGTAGCCCTGGTGTCTGGTCCCCTCGCCTTCCGGTCCCCAAAGAGGTTCCAAACATCACTCCAGGTGGAAGCAAGTACGAATCAGCATATAGGGTGGGGGATACAGAGAAAAATGGCGCTCCAATGTGTAGTAAAATAGCGGTAATATTTATTAAAAGACTTTTGAAAATGAACGGACTTCCCTCCATGAATCGTCACAACACACGCGACACAGTCCTGCACATTTTTATCATTTCGATTTATTTCGTATCTTCTACCTTCATTGGTCACTTTTACGTAGCTTTATTGCGTATTTATTTATGATGCAGTATGTGAATGTATTATTACACCCCCCCGTTACCCATCACTAGGGATCACGTCCCGCTAGCTCCGATGACCAGTGGCATGGGATTTTTTATTTCTGTCTAATTGGGAGCGCATTAGTTCCCCATTGTACATTGTCCGCCGCAAAAAACGCCAGCGTGAACGGGGATCATTCCCATTTAAATTCATAGACGGGGCTAGCGAAGGCAGTGAATGCCGCCGCCTAGCCCTGTCACCGATCCCCACGCACGCGTGGGGGCATCTGACCCTTATCCGAGCACGCAGCCCGGCCAGGAAAGGGGTGGGGACGAACGAGCGCCCCCCCCCTCCTGAGCCGTAACAGGCCGCGTGCCCTCAACATGGGGGGTACCCTGGGGAAATGGGGGCCGTGCGGCCCCCCCACCCCAAAGCACCTTGTCCCCATGTTGATGAGGACAAGGGCCTCTTCCCGACAACCCTGGCCGTTGGTTGTCGGGGTCTGCGGGCGGGGGCTTGTCGGAATCTGAGAGCCCCCTTTTATAAGGGGGCCCTCAGATCCCGGCCCCCCACCCTATGTGAATGAGTATGGGGTATGATGTACCCCTACCCATTCACCTAAGGTGTAAAATGTAAAGTAAAAAAAACACACACATTTTTGAAAAAATAGTTTATTGCACTGCTCCGGGGGTCTTCTTCCGTCTTGGGGGTCTTCTCGCCGGACTCGCCCGCCATTTACCAAGCTCTTTTACCGAGCGGGGGAAGTCCGGCTACCTTCTTCGTCGTCGCCGCCGTCGTCTGGGGGTCTCGATCCGCCTTCGGGGGGTCTTCCGGGGGTCTCTTCTGTTCTTGCGGCGGTCGTCGTCTTTCGCGCCGCCGGTGCCGCCTTCTTCTTCTTGTCCTTCTTGTTCTTCTTCTTCCGATGTTGACTTTGGCGCCAAAAAGTCCGCCAGCGCCTACACACAAGGGGATTATCCGCTGGACTTCAGTCCAGCGGATAATCCCGCGGGATTGTCCCTTCGTGTGTACGCGGCCTTAGTCAACATCACAGAGACACTCTCCTGCATTCCTGTTAAAAGACTCAGACCAGATCTTGCTTGCTGTTTTACTACGCTCATCTCAGGCTCCCTGACACTTGGCTTGTCTGACTATCCGATCGGGTTCCTGAATTCTGGCTATGTTTTGACTATGTTTTGTTCTATTTACTTTTATTATTAAACAAGTGTGTTTTAACTGTACTTCTGTCTTGGTCTGATTTCATAGTTTCTGACAGGATTTGCACTGTGTGGTGCAGGTTTAGTTCTGTTAACTATTTTTTAACTCCTTCAGATCTGTGCTATAGCCGAATGACGGCTACAGTGCGGATCTGCTTTGCCAGGAGCACGTCTATTGACGTCCTCCCCTTTGCAGGCTTGCCATGCCCCCCTGAATCTGTGATCACCCGAGTCAATGAGATGGCCCCTTACCACGTGATCTGCTGTCAGCCAATGACAGATGATCACGTGATGTAAACAGAGGTTCGGTTATCTTTTCTTATTTGTTCTCACGCTGACAGCGTGAGGAGAAAAAAAGTCGATCTTCGGCTTCTGTTTGCAGGGACATAGGTCCAGAAGAGGAATGGCCTGTTATGTGCCCACCAGTACCGCCTACCAGTGCCACAAATCAGTGCCCACAGTGCCCACCAATCAGTGCCCACAGTGCCCATGTTACTTAAGTGCCAGCAATCAGTGCCACCTATCAGTGTCCACAAGTGCCACCTATCAATGCCCACCAGTGGTGCCAATCAGTGCCTTATCAGTGCCACCCAGCAGTGCTGCCTATAAGTGTCACCTGCCAGTGCTGATCAGTGCCCGTCACTGCCATCCATCAGTGCCCATCAGTGCCACCTATCAGTGCCACCTATTAATGCTCTTCAGTGCCACCTATCAATGCCCTTCAGTGCCGCCCATCATTGCCACCTCTCAGTCTCCACCAATGCCACCTTTTAGTGCCCATCATTGCCACCTTATTAGTGCCCATCAGTGTCGCCTTATCAGTGACCATCAATGCAGCCTATCGGTGCCCATCAGTGCAGCCTATCAGTGCCCATCAGTGTAGCCCCATCAGCGTACATCAATGAAGGAGAAAAACTACCTGTTTGCAAAATTTATTAACAAAATATAAAACAGTTTTGTATTTTTTTTTTTATTCGGTCTATTTAAAAAATGTTAAAAAAAAAAAAAAAAAAACTGAGGTGATCAAATACCACCAAAAGAAAGCTCTATTTTTGGGAAAAAATTATAAAAATTTCATTTGGGTACAGTGTTGTATGACCACGCAATTGTCATTCAAAGATTGACAGCGCTAAAAGCTGAAAATTGGTCTGGGCAGGAGGGGAGTTTAGATGCCCAGTAAGCAAGTGGTTAAAAAACTTTATTCTAAATGTAATATTGTAATATTTGTCCTATTGGCCCCGGACGGTGTCACCATATGAAGAAATGCATAGGGGGGAGCGACGTGCTGACGTCATCGCGTTTCCGAAAGGACGGGTTGCTGCTGTATCGCCGGCCGGTGAGATTGATATTATATCGCTTTTTATCCATTCTTGATATACAGTAAGTGGAATTTTAAACTTTCCATATAAAGTTTTTTTAAGTTTTTACACTATGTGGAACTTTTTATATTTTGGGGATGACCTATGAAAAAACGATGTGGACGGTTTGCATCCATGTTTTGAGAGAATCCTCTGACGGCACCAAAAGGCCCTGGCTGGTTGTGTAGCCACAAGTGTCACTGACCTTCCGTAATAGGAGGTCTGTGTGAGCTGGTAAGTGAGCATTTCGTCTGTATTGGTGGTGGTGCTTCAAATGATTACACATTCCAGGGGCGGATGGTGGCCATGCTGATGCACTGACACGAATCCTCTCACCTTAAAAATGATTTCACTATGTCTGACTTTTAAAATGTATTTTATTTATGGTTTGTTATATACAGTATGGATAATCATTCATTCAGCGCGACTCTATAAATGCTTTTGATTTGTCCTCTTGTTTGCTCTTTGCCTTTATTTACCCATTTTGTTTATTTTTTGTTTCTTTTGCATGCACACAATTGTTATCATTAAAAGTTACTTTGCATTTATAAATCTGTATTAGTATTATCTTTTTGTAAAGTCTGCGACTATTTTCCAGAAAAGATTTATGTGAAGAAGGATGACCCATAGTAAGGACCATAGCCATTCTCAATAGTCATCAGCAGATGGCACAGGCACAAAGCTATGAAAAAGACATTTAGCCCAAAAAAGACGTCAGCACAGAATCGGCAAGCTAGGACTGCTGTTTGCCGCTGGGTAGTAAACTGGTTGCATATTCACTTTTACACAATGCAAAACAAAACTCTGTTTTAATTTAAAAAATACAAACACATTTAAGCAGAGATTTTAAAGGTACTATATGATCACAATACCGAAATGTCTGACAAATGCAGAAAAGTTGAGTATGCTGTAACCAGGAGTCATGCTGTATTTAAGTCAGTGTCATGTTTTAAAATACTCTTCGAACTGATTAGCTGTATATTACCCAGAGTCAATTATTGCGATGATTCTATGATTGTCTGATTCAGCTATCTACCTGCTTTAGCCTGCTGTTGAATTGAATGTCATGCTGTCAATGGGTTCATCATTACATTCAGTTGGAAGGTTTGCTACATCTTTCAGCTCAGTGAGACAGCTATTATAGAGTTTGGTGGATGGCTTTTATTCTAAAATAACCCTTTTTGGTAATGTCAAACATCTTGGCAACCTGTCTTGCAGAACAAGAATGAGCTCTCGCTGTTTTCAGGCCATGAGGCTAGAACACAGTGTACTCTATATAACTTTAGGGAATGATTTTCTAATAATTATCTACAAATTGTTCTGCAGTCATTTTATGCTTGTTACCTTATATAGTTTTCTCCTGGTAACTGCTTTATAAGCTATCATTGAAAGTGAGCATTTTGACAAGTCTCCCAAACAAGACTAAAACAAAACCATTTAACCACTTGTATCTCCTGTGACAGCTATCATGCTATAACTGTGACACTGTCCGTGTCAAAGTCATTCTTCATTAATGTATGGGAAATTTGTTTTGTGATAATTATAGAATTACATTTTTTTACATATACTGTATGTAGACAAAAAAAATCATCTAAAATGCTCAATTTAGCTTAGGTTGAGTTTCATGATAAATAGATTTGGTTAATTAAGTTTAAAAAAATTCACGTCCAAATAAAAAACTTGATTGTGCACATTTAAGGCCAGAATTGTGTGCATAATTAACACATACAATCCATTGCAGAATTTTGCACAGTTTTTTTTTTTTTCTTTTTTACACGTAATGCTGTGATTTGGTGAATGTATCCCTTGAAGAAATAACATTAATTTTTAAGTGGTAAAACACATATTTTAGGTGATATCATGGATAAGATTCCTGCTATAAAGCTGTAAGTTTTGTTATAGGCAAATCATGTAATGAAAAGGTATGATATAATATAAATTACTTTTATAATAAAATGGGAATCAGATCATTCTCAGCAAAATGACAAAATCCTGTATTTAGATCTGATCTTTAGTTAAACCCTTTTCCACCAACCACCTTCCCTATTTAGTTAGATTAAATAACATACATAAATAATAAATAAATAAATAAATAAATAAACCTATGCTTTAGCATTATACTAATGTATTTCTCCATATCCATACATAAAATATCTACAGTGATTAAATACAAATTAGCCTTTTATTACAAATTCCTTAAAGCTCCATTAGAACACAAATAATGCCAGCACCTATGTTCTGCACATACAAGTCCTATGTTCAAATTGCACCTTTGCTTTAGTCCACCATTTTCCACTTTTCAAGAAATATTTGATACTGTACTGTAAATTATCCAATAATTCATACATTCATATCAGTGAAATCCTCAGTTGCCCCAAAGGGAGTGGAAAATGGGCAACAGTTCTTTATGCTTTTTTTGAGATGTGGAGATGTTTCTAAAAACTTCATTTTAACAATGTAATTAGATGCCACATATATTGAAGTTATTATTATAATGTTCTACTTGTATGTAGTAAAATGACTTACAAATACATACATCAGTGCATATAGCTAATTACGATGTTGAGTTAAAGCCATACACGCTCTGCTGTGCAGCTTCCTTTCGACAATTTTGAAAAAAACACAAATATCGCCATTTTTTTTAAAAAGCAATTTTTTCTCAGTTTAGGCTGATATGTATTCTTCTACATATTTTTGTTAAAAAAAAATTGCAATAAGCGTATATTGATTGGTTTGCGCAAAAGTAAAAGCGTCTACAAAATACGGGATAGATTTATAGCACTTTTATTATTTTTATTTTTTTACTAGTAATAGCGGTGATCTGCGATTTTTTTCAGGACTGCGACATTATGGCGGACACATCGGACACTTTGGACACATTTTTGTGACCATTGGCATTTATACAGCGATCAGTGTCGCTGATCATCTACTTTCCAAAAAGGGCTCTTTTTTTTTGGGGGGGGGGGGGGTTGAACTGTCCTGGCATTTTATGCACAATTTTAAGAAACTTATGTGACACATCACCCACTCTAACCACTTGAAGACAAAGCCCTTTCTAACACTTGTTTACATGAAAACATTGTTTGCTATAAAATTACCTTGAACCCCCAAACATTATATATTTTTTTAAAGCAAAAGCCCTACAGATTAAAATGGTGGGTGTTGCAACTTTTTTTTTCTCACAGTATTTGCGCAGCGATTTTTCAAATGCATTTTATTTTGGAAAAAAAAAAAAAAATTTATTTAATTTTAATGTGCTAAAACACACTATTTTGCCCAAATGTTTGATGAAATAAAAAAGATGATCTTTTGCCAAGTACATGAATACCAAACACGACATTCTTTAAAATTAAAATTGCACACAAACGTGCAGCGGCGACAAACTACATACATTTGAAAAGCATTTAAAAGCCTTTACAGGTTACCACTTTAGATTTACAGAGGAAGTCTACTGCTAAAATTACTGCCCTCGATCTGACCTTCGCGGTGATACCTCACATGCATGGTGCAATTGCTGTTTATATATGAAACCAGGCCGAAGTTTGCCTTTGCACATGAACACGGGGGGGCAAGGGTGCTTTTTATTTTTTATTATTTATTTTTCTTTTTTGTTTTATTTTTAAACCGTTCCTTTCATTTTTTTTTTTTTTCATCATTTTTATTGTTATCTCAGGCAATGTAAATATCCCCTATGTCTGTTGGTCTGTTGGCGCCCGGAAATATTGTTTTCACCATTTCTTCATCCATTTTTCATCTGAGCCCTGCTGGTCTCCTCCAGCCTCCTCCACCAGGATGTATTTTAATTTCAGATGTATATATATTGTAATATTGGGGGTTGTTTAGCTCAAGTGTAGCACCGGCTAGCGATAACAGTCCACACAAATGTTTCCTTTTCAGAGCTTGTTGGCCCACTTTTATTAAAGAAAATCAAAAAAAAACAAAGTTCCAGAAATGAAAACAAAAGTGGTTTCCTTCACAGGGGGTTTTCACCATCAGCATTAAATTACAGTATGTTCAGCCTCCTGGCTCACACAGGCAAAATTCTAAACAAAAATACAGAGCCGCTTGGCTCTCTTCAGCAGCAGCACCACTGCACAGAGCACTACTGCACTCCCCACGGAGCCCTCCTGACTCCTATAAGCAACCTCAGGCTCGGGTCTCTGGCTTGGGTCTGGAGACATGCTTGACCAGTCCATCACCTTTACCCTCAACTTCTTTACCTGGTTACCACCACACACGCTTTACACCATCTGAACCAAATAAGTTTATCTTGGTCTCATCAGACCACAGGACATGGTTCCAGTAATCCATGTCCTTAGGCTGCTTGTCTTCAGCAAACTGTGTGTGGGCATTCCTGTGAATCATCTTTAGAAGAGGCTTCCTTCTGGGATGACAGCCATGCAGACCAATTTGATGCAGTGTACAGCATAATGGCTGACCTCCCACCCTTTCAATCTCTGCAGCAATGCTAGCAGCACTCATACATCTATTTCCCAATAACATCCTCTGGATATGATGGTGAGCACGGGCACTCAACTTCTTTGGTCGACCATGGCGAGGCCTGTTCTGAGTGGAACCTGTCCATTTAAACCGCTGTATGGTCTTGACCACCGTGCTGCAGCTCAGTTTCAGGGTCCTTGGCAATCTTCTTATAGCCTATACCATCTTTATGTAAAGCAACAATTATTTTTTTCAGATCCTCAGAGAGTTCTTTGCCATGAGGTGTCATGTTGAACTTCAGGTGACCAGTAGGAGAGAGTGAGAGCGATAACACCAAATGTAACACACCTGCTCTCCATTCACACCTGGGACCTTGTAACACTAACGAGTCACATGACACCGGGGAGGGAAAATGGCTAATTAGGCCCAATTTGGACATTTTCACTTAGGGATGTATTCACTTTTGTTGCCAGCGGTTTATACATCAACCACTTTAGCCCCAGAAGAATTTACCCCCTTCCTGACCAGCGCACTTTCTGCAATACAGCACTGCGTCGCTTTAACTGACAATTGCGCTGTCATGCAACATTGCACCCAAACAAAATTGACGTCCTTTTTTTCCCACAAATAGAGCTTTCTTTTGGTGGTATTTGATCACCTATGCGGTTTCTATTTTTTGCGCTATAAACAAAAAAGAGCGACGATTTTGAAAAAAAAGCAATATTTTTTACATTTTGCTATAATAAATATCCCCCAAAAATATATAAAAAAACTAATTGATTTCTCAGTTTAGGCCGATATGTATTCTTCTGAATGTTTTTGGTAAAAAAAAATCACAATAAGCGTATATTTATTGGTTTACACAAAAGTTATAGCATCTACAAAATAGGGGATAGATTTATGGCATTTTTATTATTCTTTTTTTTTTATTAGTAATTTCGGGCCATTTGCGATTTTTATAATGACTGCGACATTATCGCACACACATTGGACAATTTTTACACTACTTTGGGACCATTGTCATTTATACAGCGATCAGTGCTATAAAAATGCACTGATTACTGTGTAAAAGACACTGGCAGGGAAAGGGTTAAACACTAGGGGCGAGCAAGGGGTTAAGTGTGTCCTAGGGAGTGATTCTAACTGTGGGGGGAGTGGGCTCACTACAACATGAGAACGAAGCGAGGAAGAAGAGACATCATGGAGGAAGATGCCGGACGAGAACAACGGAGCAAGAAGCAGCGGATCGGAGGAAGAAGAAGATGGAGGAAGAAGAAGATAGAGGAAGAAACTGAAGGATGAAGAAAGAAGAAGGAAGAAAGAAGAAGGAAGAAGGAAGAAGATGGAAAGAAGAAGACTTAAATAAAGGAATTTAAAAATAAAAATAAACTGTCTCTTGTCATTTTTAACACTTTTTGTCACTTTTTTGGTGAAATGGTAGGGGTAACCCCTTACCAGTTCACACAGGGGGGGTGGGATCTGGGGGTCCCCTTGTTAAAGGGGGCTTCCAGATTCTGATAAGCCCCCCTGCCCGCAGACCCCCACAACCACCGGCCAGGGTTGTGGGGATGAGGCCCTTGTCCTCCATGACCCCAAAGCACCCTCCCAATGTTGAGGGCATGTGGCCTGGTACGGTTCAGGAGGGGGGGGGGCGCTCGTCCCCCCTCTTTTCCTGGGCCTGCCAGGTTGCGTGCTCGGATAAAGGGTCTGGTATGGATTCTTGGGGGAACTCCACGCCATATTTTTTTTTAATTTGGCGTGAAGTTTTATTTGACCCGGGGTTCCCCTTAATATCCATACCAGACCTGAAGGGCCTGGTAATTGAATTTGGGGGAACCCCACGCTTTTTTTTTTTTATCAATGAATTTCAATGACTGTTCTCTGTATTAGGGGAGCCGACAATTCATTATAGCTGCGAGTGCTTTTAAATAACTTTTTTTCCTGCAGAAATGACACTTTGTGCAGGGACAGTTCTAAGCATGGGAAACATGCGCACCTTTACAGGCATACTAAACACACCCCCCAGGTACGAAATTTAAAGGAATATTACATTTTTATTGTTTGACTTTAAGCATTATTAAAATCACTGCTCCCGAAAAAACGTCTTAAAAGTTTTTTTTGCATTGATACATGTCCCCTGGGGCAGGACCCAGGTCCCCAAACACTTTTTATGACAATAACTTTTTTAAAATCAATAACTTTCAATGACTGTTCTCTGTATTACGGGGAGCCGACAATTCATTATAGCCGCAATGGCTTTTAAAAGACTTTTTTTCCTGCAGAAATGACACTTTGTGACAAACTGACAATAACTTTTTAAAACACCGAACTCTAACCCGAACATACAGTAAATTGGTTGGGTTTGGGTCCGGGACCCAAAAACCCAAAAGTCGCTCAACCCTACTCGTGACACCAGATTTTACAATAGAGTTTGTGGTACAGACAGATGCCTCTGATGTGGGACTGGGTGCTGTACCCTCCCAAAACAGAGATGAGGACGAGCACCCGGTAGTCTACCTTAGCAGGAAGCTTAATAGACATGACAAAAGCAAAGTTTGTATCACTGTGCATTATTTCATATGTGGGAAACTAAGGTGTAATTCAGTCCAGGTTTTTAGGGCGACCTTGACAGTGTTGGTTCTGAACCAGATTTTTCTTTCCACCTGTGACAAGCAGCAGGTGGTTTAAATAAGGAAGGACTGAAGCAAGAAGTTGCTCTTGGCCTGGGACTTAGGAAGACAAACCTGAGAGAGCTATGTATGTGAAGACTGCTTTAAAAAGAAAGAAAAAGATTTGCACAATGTTTTTTTTTGTTAGTGACTAAGAGAAGCCCTTCACCTGTAAGATGGTAATCTCTTCTGTTTAGTTGCCTGGATGGCATTGTCTTGTTTGTTTTCCATGCAACCTTTGAAATGACACTAGCTAAAAGTCAGACTTTAAAGAAAGACCTGCTGTCTGGACTGCCTTGTTCCCAGGGAAGGGGGTCCCCATTTGCGCTAACCCCCACGATATATATACAGTATATACTGTATATACTGTATACATTGAAAAAACAAGTGCTACAAACGTTTGTAGAGATGTTGTGTTTAATCAACATGTATGGGTCCTAGCAGAGTAAGCAAGATCAGTATTCTACCCCCAAGCAGCAAATGTGTTGTGCTTTGGCAAAAAGGGTGCATGGCCTAAAGCTGAACTCCGGATCATGTTTAGAATTACCCATAGGGCATAGTTCAGTAGCTATAGTGACAGCTTAATCAGTCAGAAAAATTAGGTCACTTTGAGACTACAGAGGTTATTTACAAAAGGCAAATCCACTTTGCACTACAAGTGAAAAGTGCACTTGAAATTGCACTGAAAGGGGGGGCGTGGCCGGCAGCCAGAGCGGATGGAGGTGTAAGGAGATGGCTCTGCCACAATGGACCTAATAGCGCGGCTAACCTACAAGGGAGATACAAGTATCCACAGAGAGGGAAGACTAAGGGGAACACAGCGGCCATGATGAATAAACGAAAAACGAGAGAGGGACCGAGGAAATTGACCGATTTCTACCCCCTCACGGCCAGCCGAAAATGCCAAGATGGTGCCCGCTCTGAGAGCAGAGAAGCAGCATCCCCTGCACACCCCTGTAGCCATTAGTCGGCATCCTCAGGTGAGCAATGGCCCACAAGCTATCCACCACCATTCTCACCCTCTGACGGCCCTGTAAAACAAAAACGGAGGATTGGAGTGGAGGGGGAGAAGCAGGATGAAGCAGGGACAGAGGGGGAAGTTATGGAGGAATCTGCCACTTATGGCCAGCAACTAGATTCCTTTCCTACCTCTGGGCAACCCATCATGGATACAACCATGAAGGAGATGTTATTAACCCTTAGGGGGGCCCTCCAACAGGACATGTCTGCATTTATGCACACTACCAAAACTGAACTGTCAGCGGTCCATAGCAGAGTAGTCTATGTGGAAAAAAAGATGGAGGAATTCACTTTGGCACATAATGAGCTGGTGGATGCCCATTTTGAGGTAGAAGACGAGCTCAAGGCCATGCGACTTAAGATGGCGGACATTGAAGACAGAAGTCGCAGGAACAATATTAAGTTCAGGGGGATCCCTGAATCGGTCAAACCAGCAGAACTCACAGCATATCTCCAAAAACTCATGACCACAGCCATCCCATCCCTGCAGACATAATAAGAGACAGGGCCCACAGGCTGCCTAAGCCTTCATTCCTATCTGAGAAAATACCAAGGGATGTCATAGCGCGGATCCACTTCTACCATATAAAAGACCAGTTGATGTGATTTGCTAGACAGCACCCCGCACTCCCTGACCCATTCACTGGAATTGCATTGTACGCAGATTGTGGTTGCATTGTACGCAACCACAAGATTCTTTACAAGTGGGGATTCCCTGCCAAACTGCTGCTGGAAATGAATAATAAATCGCACGCAATTACTTCCCTTGAAAAAGGCAAGGAGCTCCTCAAAAAATGGCGACTACTACCGATGAGTGGAGAAGTGGCGGACCCTGATCCCCTACCGGAGAGAAGCAACAACTATCGTCATAACAGGAGGGGCAGGTAGACAGTAATATAATCCTTGTCTGTTCCTGCTGATTGTACTTATACAAGTATGGTACTCATTTCTGGATCACTAACCCCTGGTGCCTCCCAATCAACTCATGAACCCAGGTGTAGGTTCACGAACTGGCCATTGTTCGGCTATTTTGATTTCCAGTTATCCCCCTTTTCTACGTACAGGATGTCTCCTGTATCCTGTGTAATGCAATTTCTATTGCTGGACTGTTCTATGTTGCTGAAAAGCTCAGTTTCGTTTTCTATTTTTACCTTTATTTTTGTTATTGATATTCTGAACTTTACTTCAGAGTCCCTATCTCAAAAAACACACATACCCAACAATAATACAAAGGCCCATACCTTCTCAATTCCTACCACTAGATGGCAGCAAGTAGCATTAATTAACTGGAATGAATCTTAAAATTGAGTCACACACCCAAGAAAAATTGACAAGCACATTGCTCGACTGTACGGAAAAGTTCTTAAACATTTGGGAACCTTGGGCTCAGTTTGTGGGCGTTTCACTTCGCCCTGGCTGCCCGGTCTAATAACTATTTGTCTACAGCAGAGAGATCCATATCCCGTCGATTGGCTCCACCCCACCCTCCCCCCCTTCTGCTCCCTCCCTTTCCTCTTCCCCTGCCTGTCTCTAGAGGCAGGGCTCGTTTTGATGTTCAACCTCCATTTTCTTTATTTCTAAACCTGTTACCAGGCCACTGCATTAGTTCAGATCAAACTTGAAGTCGTTTCAACTTACGGATACTAGGACAAAGAGTACGCATACCATAGCTTTCTATGAAGGTCACCATTTTTCTAAAATTCTGGATGCGTTCTGCGCCAACCATCGAGGCTAGGTGACCCTGGGTCTCTGGAGGGGCTATCCCAGCACAGTTAGTTCCCGTTAGGGGTGCTGGTGTACCCCTCCCGGAACTCAGACTCCTCCTCGATTTAACTGATTTTGCCTTCTGTTGCCTATAATCCTTAAAAGGCCCGCAGTATCATATAATGACGATATGTAACTAGATGACTGTGATCTGTTTAACACAACCATCAATGTGAAAATTGCTTTGGCCAAATGTACTTTATTCACAATGTTTTTGTTGTTTATTGTTTCTGTATTCTCTTGTAAAAGAATAAAAATTTTGAAAGTAAAATTGAGTCACACAATGTGAGAGGCTTGAATAGCCCATACAAACGAAGAACCATGTGGAAGTCAGCTCTGGACCTGAATTGTGACATTCTGTGTGCACAAGAGACACATTTCTCCAACAGCAATCCCCCCAAATGCACACACAAAAAATTCCCCAAAAGTGTTCACTGCCAATGACATTTCCCCAAAAAATGGGGTATTGATTGCTATCAAGGACACAGTAACCTTTTCTTTATTGCAGGAACATATTGATCCCCATGGACGCTTTATCATACTGGTAGCTGAAATAGACCGAGTTATCTATACACTGGTAAATCTATATGCTCCTAATGTCAGACCATTGAAATTTATTCATAAAACTATCACACTTGCTAGATCTCTACAAAAAGGTAATCTAATTATTTGTGGAGATTTTAACATGGTTATGAATGATGTTCTTGACTCCTCCTTGGTGGCCCTGCAGAAGAGACCCTCCTTAGGATGTTGGTGCCATGAAGAAAGGCTCTTTGATCCCTGGCGCTGCCTCAGATCCACCGAGAGGGACTACTCATACTACTCTTCAGTGCACAATAGTTACTCTAGGCTTGATTTCTTTCTCACAGATACGTGCACCCTGCAAAAAGTGAGCAAAGCTGATATCAACAACATCACATGGTCCGACCACGCGCCTGTGACCATTGAGGTTGTGGATGATAGCAAAACATCCCACAAGCCGCTGTGGCGCAATAACACTTTCCTTCTCTCGCGCCCCCAGTTCAGGGATGAGATAGAAGAGAAACTCAAGGAATACTTTAGCCTCAACTCCAATGGGGAGTGTTCTCCGACAATGGTCTGGTGCGCTCACAAAGCTTACGCTAGGGGGCTACTCATCCAGATCGCCTCTAGAAAGAGGAAAAAAAAGATGCACCGGGTAGCACTGCTTCACAAGTCTATTGCTGATCTAGAGGCACAACATAAGAACCCCTGCACCACATCCCACGATATCTTGCAACGCCTCAATTGCTGTCGCGAGGAGTTACGACAGGAACTTAGGGCTGACTACGACCTTTATTTCAAAAGGATAAAACTATCCTTTTATTCCCAAAACAATAGAGCAAGCAAGCTCCTAGCCTCCCAAATCAAAAAAAGACAAGCTAAAACAAATATTACACACTTGCAACATCATAGTTCCGGTACCACTCTTCACAACCCTAAGGACATAGCAAATGCCTTTGGGGACTACTATAAATCCCTTTATAATCTCAACAATGACCCATCCACCCACCAACCCACAGAGAAAGAGATTAATTAATTCCTCCAGGGGATCAGGTTGCCCTCAGTGGACACAGCAACGCTACAAGTGCTAAATTCTCCATTCACAAATGCTGAAGTTGAAACAGTTATTGAATCTCTCCCCATGCACAAATCCCCTGGAGCAGATGGCTTCTCCGCTGAGTACTATAAGGCTTTCACCACACTCCTAGTACCAAAATTGGTGGATGTTTTCAATAAGGCAGCCACGACAGGATCCTTCCCAAGAGAAATGCTCCAAGCGATCATAGTTACCCTACCCAAACCCGGTAAAGACACATCTCACCCACAAAATTTTAGGCCAATCTCATTACTGAATTCTGACCTAAAGATTTATGCTAAGGTTTTGGCCAATAGACTACTGGAAATGACCCCCTCCCTCATAGGATTGGACCAGGTAGGCTTTGTAAAGGGCAGGCAAGCACCAGACGGGACTAGAAGGATGCTAGACCTCCTGCGATTTGCAGAAGTTAACCAGTATTTTCCTAGCCCTTGATGCCGAAAAGGCGTCTGATAGGGAACATTGGGGTTACCTATCAAGCACCTTACATAAATTTGGACTATCTGGCCTGATCCATTCGGCAATCATGTCGTTATATTCCAACCCCACAGCACAAGTCTACACATCTAGTCTCCTCTCTGATCCTTTCCTATTATCGAATGGTTCGCGTCAAGGCTGTCCCCTCTCACCAATCATTTTTTCACTTATCATAGAACCACTAGCACAATACATCAGGACTGATGACAACATCAAAGGCATTAAAATAGGTCACGTAAGCCATAAGATAAGACTTTTCGCTGACGACATTATATTAACAATATCAAACCCAGAAACCTCTATCTTAGAACTTAAAAAAATGATACACAAATTCAGCCTAGTTTCCTATTACAAAATCAATACAAACAAATGTTTCCCTTTAACACTCCATATACCCGTTGAAGAACAAAATCGGATCAAAAATCTGTTTACATGTAATTGGAACCCCCCCTCAATTACCTATCTTGGGGTGCAGCTCACCTCCTCTTCCTCTAAAATATATTCCATAAATTACCCCCCACTTCTTACGAACATTGCAGAGGAGATGGATCACATTGGCAAATTGCATCTAATGTGGATGGGGAGGATAGCTGCATATCAAATGCAAATACTGCCTAAACTTCTGTACCATTTCAGAACACTGCCCATACATATTCCCCAATCCTTCTTTTCACAACTTACGAAACTATTGAATAAATTTATCTGGGCTGGTAAAAAACCTACAATCGCATTGACGCAACTGTACAAACCCAAATTCCTTGGAGGTGTAGGCCTCCCAGACGCACACAATTACTACCAAGAAGTACTTCTAGAACAATCACGGTATTGGTTCTCGTGTCAAACTGACAATAGATGGTCGGAAATCGAACAAGAAATTACCCCAGGCCATAATCTCCCAGCACTAGCAATAGCAGCGTGTTTACACAATAGACCTTCATCACCACTATACCCCACTATACAAGCCTCTATAGCGCCACGGTCCTCTATGACAACACAAAAGTTTATGGATACTCCAATGCAAGAAATAAGAATACCAGTAGCAATGTATGAATACCTAATCACAAACTTTTCGACCCAAGCTTGGAAAAGGAAAGGGATAAATTTCATTACACCTGACGTTGAGGGACTTGCAGCACTGGATAGCTACCAACTGTTTCAAATAACACACTACACCAAAGCTAATGCAACCAAGCCATTGAAGATACCCCAAATACTGTGGAATCACATAATAAACAAAAGCCTGGGGAAACACAAGGGGATGTTACAAGTTTGCTACCCCCCTATACATACAATGTAAGCTACCCAATATGAGGAAGTGGGAACAGGAACTAAAAAGAGAATTCCCTTTGCATCAATGGCATTTAGCTATCCGATATAATGCCAAATCCTCAGCCTGTATTGATCATTGTGAAAACGAGCAGAAAATACTACACAGGTGGTATCTCACACCCCTACGTATCCACAAAATGAACCCAAACAGCCCTCCCCTATGCTGGCGGAACTGTAACAATACTGGAAACCTTCTACATATATTGTGGAGCTGTAAGGTGATAGAATCCTTCTAGCAGAAAGTAACCTCCCTCATTAAGAACATAGCAAATGCTACATTCATACCAAACCCTGCATTTGCCTTGCTAAGCCTCGGCATAGAAGACTTCCCACACATGGCGAGGAAAGTTGTAATACACATACTATTTGCAGCACAAATATCATTGGCAAGTCATTGGCGCTCTCAATCTCCTCCAAAAATTGAAGAAGTAATAGCTAGAGTGAGCGCCAACTACACAATGGAGAAAATGCTTGCGTATAAGGAAAGAAGAGCTCAGACCTTCCACAAATACTGGGAGGTCTGGAGTACTTCTCAATATGCCTCCTCTCACTTGTGACGATAACTCTTTACTTATTGTATTCATGACAACTTCAGTAAACATCCAGTCGTTTAGTGGTAACAATTTTAATGTTATTATTTTCGGACATAGTCACACCAAGGGACATGCGGCCAATGCTAAGCATATGTGACTACACCAAAAATAAAAATAACAAACACAAAATATGTGTTCTCCCATTGTTGTGGTCAGAAAGTATCACTGTTTTTAGTTTTTAGTTCGTAAGCTTTCCTCCTACACAGATGGAAAGGTAATGGATGCCTTACTTCCGGGGACCCTCATTAAGGTCACTGGAGGGCTACCTCTTTCAAATTTCTTCAAGGAACCTGTTCACAGTTTGTACCCAGGCGGGGTGTCAGGTTCTACCTCTTGATGAGGTCGTAAGCTATGTGAATATAGGTAGCTCAGGTAGCAGAATTTCTGTGTAGTAGTATGACTACCATTCACCAACCACCATGTTCATGTTATATGTTGTAAACATTAATATGCTATCCATGTATAAATTGTTTTATTTTCTTCAATAAAAATCTATGGTTAAAAGAAAAAAAAAAAATGCACTGAAAGTGCACTTGGAAAAGCAGTCACTGTAAATCTGAGGGGTAGATCTGAAATAAGGGGAAGCTCTGTTGATTTTATTATCCAATCATGTACAAGCAAAAATCCTGTTTTTTATTTTCCTTGCATGTCCCCCTCGGATCTACAGCGACTGCACTACCAAGTGCACTTTCAGTGCAATTTCAAGTGCACTTTGCACTTGTAGTGCAAAGTGGATTTGCGTTTCGTAAATAACCCCCAATGTCTTTTGGTCACCAAAGTTTTCATTCAAATTTTTTAGTAGCTTGGTAACCAATATTCACATGTTTCAAGTGACTTTCAGAGACAGCTCACATGTTACATGTGTCAGTGACTGCATGCATTTTATAGCAAACTCTTTCATTGAAGTAGAAGCTGCTCAACAACACAGTTAATTACACTATCCCTAAGACCCCTTTCACACTGAGGCATTTTTCAGGCACCTTTGGGCGAAAAATAGCGCCTGTAAATCGCCTGAAAAACGGCTCCCCTGCAGTCTCAGTGTGAAAGCCTTAGTGCTTTCACACTGAGGTGATGTGCTGGCAGGACGTTAAAAAAACTCCTGCAAGCAGCATCTTTTGAGCGGTGAAGAAGCGATGTATACACCGCTCCTCCACTGCTCTTGCCCATTGAAATGAATGGGCATCGCCACCGAACCGCCGGCAAACGTTGCTGGACTGGTGCTTTGCGGGTCGTTATAACCCTTTTTCGGCCACTAGCGGGGGTAAAAAGTGCCCCGCTAGCGGCCGAAAAACCTCTTCAAAAACTAAGGTAAAGTGCATAAATAGTGGCGCTTTACCACCGATGCTGGCGACGCCCCACTGTGAAAGCTCAGTTTGATATCTGAAAAGCAGGTAAAACCATAACCACACATTCCTTAATTTAAGAAAAAGTCTGACATTAAGAATAACATTTCAGCAAGATCACTTATCTGTAGCTAACAAGATGCCCAAAAATACCCATTGGTGTCACTTATAGTGAACATTTGTGTTGGATTTTTCTGCTTTCTGCAAGATTTGTGCTGACAGTTGAAATATTTTTTATATGCCTCTATTGGTATATATAGTGATGGCATTTGGCATCTGAATTCAGAATTTGCTTTAGAGCTTTTATTTACTTGAAGTTCACTAATGCTGCAAAGTCTGAGGTTTGTTGATCTGAAGAAATAGCAGTGCATTCCATTACGTCCTTTGCAAACTAATTTTAAAGGGGAGTGACTGGTTCATTATAATCAGCTGGTGCACTCTCAGTAGTCTATAAAAACAAGCTGCAGGGTTTGCATCTCTTTAGAAGTATTTAAACCTTGGGGAATATCTCATCCAATTCCAATTTCTATTGCAGGGGTTGCCTAAAATTTGACTTGTGTCTTAGTGCAGAGTTGTGGGAAAATCAGTGAGCTAATCACACTGCAGGAAATATATGCAACATTGCACTGAATTTTACAGAAAATTACAGTGCCTGCTGATTGCAATGGAAAGGTCATTTATAATAACTTTAAATTACTACAGGACAATTGTATATGCTATTTTTCTTACACACAATTGGAGTTAGCCTTTAAATACCCTTGGATGCACTCAAGTGAAAAAAGTGATTTTCTAAGCATACCAAGGCAAAGGAATTGCTTGACCATAATTTGTTGAACTTTAAGTGTGGCTTTAAAGAATATAGTTAAAGTGGTTGTTACATAGTTACATAGGTGAGGTTGAAAAAGACATAAGTCCATCAAGTCCAAACGATGTGTGTGATTATATGTCAGTATTACCTTGTATATCCCTGTATGTTACTGTCATTCAGGTGCTTATATAATAGTTTTTTGAAACTATTGATCCCCCTCACAGAAACCACTGCCTGTGGAAGGTAATTCCAAATCCTTGCCGCTCTTACAGTAAAGAACCCTCTACGCAGTTTAAGGTAAAACCTCTTTTCTTCTATTTTTAATGAGTGGCCACGTGTCTTATTAAACTCCCTTCCACAAAAATGTTTTATCCCTATTGTGGGGTCACCAGTATGGTATTTTTAAATTGAAATCATATCCCCTCTCAAGCATCTATTTTCCAGAGAGAATAAGTTAAGTGCTCGCATCCTTTCTTTATAACTAATATCCTTCAGACCCTTTGTTAGCTTTGTTGCCCTTCTATGTACTCGCTCCATTTCCAGTACATCTGTCCTGAGGACTGGTGCCCAGAACTGGACAGCATACTCCAGGTGAGGCCAGACCAGAGTCTTGTAGAGTGGGAGAATTATCGCTTTATCTCTGGAGTTAATCCCCTTTTTAATGCATGCCAATATTCTGCTTGCTTTATTAGCAGTAGCTTGGCATTGCATGCCATTTCTGAGCCTATCATCTACTAGGACACTTCATGGTGGTCATTTTCCATCCTTGATTCCCCCAGAGGTTCTCCCCCTAGTGAGTAGATTGCATTCATATTTTTGCCACCCAAATGGATTTGCCATGTAGTTGCCCACCCCATTAATTTGTTCAGATCTTCTTGCAAGGTTTCCACATACTGCTAAGAAGTTATTGTCCTGCTTAGCTTAGTATCATCCGCAAATACAGAGATTTTCATTTTTACCCCTCTCTCCAGGTCATTTATGAACAAATTAAATAGGATTGGTCCCAGCACTGAACCCTGGGGTACCCCACTACGCACCCCTGACAATTCTGAGTACTCCCCATTTATCACCACCCTCTGAACTCGCCCTTGTAGCCAGTTTTCAATCCATGTACTCCCCCTATGGTCTTGGACTTTGTACAGTAAACATTTATGGGGAACTGTGTCAAATGTTTTAGTAAAATCCAGATTCACCACGTCTACGGGCCTTCCTTTATCTAGTTGGCAGCTCATCTCCTTATAGAAGGTTAATGGATTGGTTTGACAAGAACGATTCTTCATGAATCCATGCTGATTACTGCTAATAAAACCATTTTCATTACTAAAATCCTGTATATAGTCCCTTATCACCCCCTCCAAGTGTTTGCATACTATTGATGTTAGGCTAACTGGTCTGTAATTCCCAGGGATGTATTTTGGCCCTTTTTTAAATATTGGTGCTACATTGGCTTTTCTCCAATCCGCTGGTACCATTCCAGTCAGAGGACTGCTAGAAAAAATTAGCAATAGTATGGCAATTACTTGACTGAGTTCCCTAAGAACTCTCGGGTGCAAGCCATCTGGCCCCAGTGATTTATTAACCACTTCTGACTAGAGCACTTTTTGCGATGCGGCACTGCATAGATTTAACTGACAATTGCGCAGTCATGCGACGTTGTAGCCAAACAAAATGAACATCCTTTTTTTCCCACAAATAGAGCTTTCTTTTGGTGGTATTTGATCGCCTCTGCGGTTTTTATTTTTTTGCGCTATAAAAAAAAAAAGAGCAACAATTTAGAAAAAAAAACGCATTAAGCGTATATTGATTGGTTTGCGCAAAAGTTATAGTGTCTACAAAATGTGGGATAGATTTATAGCATTTTTATTATTATTTTTTTTACTAGTAATAGCAGCGATCTGCGATTTTTATCATGACTGCGACATTATGGTGGACACATCAGACAATTTTGATACATTTTTGGGACCATTGGCATTAATACAGCGATCAATGCTATAAAATTGCATTGATTACTGTAAAAATGTCACTGGCAGTGAAGGGGTTAACACTAGGGGGCGCTCGATGGGTTAACTATGTTCCCTGGGAGGTGACCATCGGCCAAGAGCACCGGCACCCCCGCTGTGCAGCAGGCACGAGGGCGCCTGCTATCCTGCTCACGCAAGCCGACGTATAGCTATGATGGATCGTGCAGGGGAGCCAACCTGCCACAGTATAACTGCGGCGGTTGGTCGGGAAGCGGTTAATGTTAAGTTTCCCAAGTCTATTTCTAATTCTGTCCTCTGTTAGCAATGAGGGTGCTTCCTGTAATGTGTCATGAGGATAAACACTGAAGGTTTGTTTACTGAAGCCCCTTGATTCCTTTGTAAAGACTAGACATGTGCACACTGAAATATTTCATTTCGGAATTTCGTTTTCGTCCGAAAAATAAATTTATTTAGTTACTCCCGAAATTCGTTTTTATTTATTTTGTTTTGTTAAAAAATGCATTCGTCCGAAAATCCGAAATAATTAACCACATCAATACTGGGAACTTTTGCCCCCTTCCTTCCCAGACCAATTTTCAGCGCTCTCACATTTTCACTGACAATTGCGCGGACATGCTACACTGTACCCAAATGACATTTTTATCATTTTGTTCGCACAAATAGAGCTTTTTTTTGGTGGTATTTATTCACGACTCAGTTTTTTTTTTTTTTTCTTGCAATATAAGCAAAAAAAGAGCAGAAATTTGGAAAAAAACACAATCGTTTCTTTATTCTATTTTAAAAGAAATCCAATAAAATCTAATTTTGTCATAAATTTAAGCCAAAATGTATTCTGCTACATTTTTTTGGTAAAAAAAATCCCGTTAAGTGTATAATAATTGGTTTGTGTGATCACGGACATATGTAAGCAAATGATCATGTACAGATGTGCGCAGGTGATCACGGACATATGTGTGCAAATGATCATTGGGACATGTGATTTTACTGTTATATATGTGGGGGAACATGTGTTTTGGGGATCATTACTGTGTGGGGACATGTGTGTTTACTGTGTGTTTCACATCTGTGGTGACATGTGTGGGGACACTAGACTGGTGATCAGTGAGTAAAAAGCTGTAAAAAACAGCTTATACTCATTGATCACCAGCTGGCTGCAGAGATCTGCTCTCCTCTCCTCAGTGACAACTTCCGTGTGAGGAGAGCCGATCGCCTAGCAACCGGCTGTTTGTTTACATCACATGACGGCCGTGATTGGACACGGCCATCATGTGATCAGGAGGGCCAATCGCAGAGCCCTCCTGCCAATCTAAGCTGCGCCGTGTCTGGGAGACACGAGCACATCGGGATCACGCAGTTGAGTGGGAACGCGCACGCGATCCCGCTCCTTCTGAGGGACGTTTCTGAACATCCACTCAGAAGGAGAGAGTGCCCACCCAGCCGTTTATGTGCAGTGGCCGGGTGGGAAGTGGTTAAGGTCGAATCTGTCATTGAAGGCTTATGGCGTCTGTCGAATGTTCTAAGAAGATTAGACGGAGCAGATAAACTGTAAGACGCCGCAATCGTACATTTCCGGTCGAATGTTCCGCTTACAAGCTATAGTGGAATTCTAATGTTGCATGACACTAGTAATAATTATATTTATTAATTATTATTACTAGTCAACCAACATTAGAATTCTTCTATAGCCTATGGGCGGAGCATTAGACCATAAGTGTCCACTCACGGCGACTGCTTCGTCGAATCTTCATGTCAAATATTTTCTCTCTATGTCGAATAATCTTGGACTAATAGAGTTAGGTTATGCACATTCAACCTTTTTTGCTATTGTCTCTATAATGTTGAATCTTTTCTCTCTATGTAGAATAATTTTGAACTAATAGAGCTAAGGTTAGGCACATTCGACCACAGGATCGATAGACACAGATTGCTATTGTCAGCATCATGTCGAATCTCCTATCTATATCAAACTGTTGCAACGAAAATGAAAATAAAGCATTTGTTTATGTTGGATCTTTCGGTTTTCGGATTCTGCGCGTTCGTTATCGTCTGTTAAAACGAAACGAAAATGCATTCGGACGAAAACAAATGCACATGTCTACTAAAGATTGAGGAGAAGCATAAATTCAATACCTTTGACATCTCCCCATCCTTTGTAACCAGATGTCCTTCCTCATTCTTTATGGGGCCAATATGGTCTGTCCTCCTTTTTTTACTGTTTATATACTTAAAGAATTTCTTGGGATTTTTTTGCTCTCCTCCACTATGTGTCATTCGTGTTCTATCTTAGCCGCCCTAATTGCACCCTTACATCTCTTGTTGCATTCTTTGTAAAGTCTGAATGCTGATCATAATCCCTCAGCTTTGTATTTTTTGAAGGCCTTCTCCTTTGCTTTTATATGCATTTTTATATTGGAGTTAAGCCATCCAGGACTTTTGTTCACTCTTTATTTCCCAATCGGATGCACTGGCTAATGCCCTTATTTAATATGCTCTTAAACCAAACCCATCTCTACTCCGTGTTCTTTGTTCCTAAGATTTTATTCCAGTTTATATCTTCTAGCAAGATTTGTAGTTTAGGAAAGTTGTCTCTTTTGAGTGATTTTGTGTGATTTATACTGAAGTCAATTGACCTGTGATCGCTGTTTCCTAAATTTCCCCATATTTCCACATCTGTGATCAGGTCTGTAGTGTTGGTAATCAGTAGATCTAGTAACGCTTTGTTTATAGTTGGTGCGGTCTACCATCTGACCCATGAAATTGTCCTATAGCATACTTCCTGTATTATTTTCCCCTCAGCTTCATCCCTTTGGAGCTCTACCCATAAGGACTCCACCTCCTCCCTAGCTCCCTTATTGATGTAATCCCTCTCATTCACTTGTACATTTTTCCTGCTATATAGGCATTCCTCTCACCCTTTTTTACCCTCTCTATCTGTACGATATAGGGAATACCCTTGAATAGGGATGAGCTTGATGTTCAGGTCGAACATAAGTTTGACTTGAACATCGGGTGTTTGCCCGTTCGCAGAACAGTGAACATTATGTGGCATTTGTGGGAAATTTGAGCACCGTGGAACGCCCCATAATGCTCTGATTTGTGCCTCCTAGATGTGCACATGTATTTAAGTAGCTGTAAGAGATGAACACTGTTAGGCTCTGAAGAAGAAGGTGATACATTTGAAACGCTTAAGCCAGCAGCGGTTTGCACATCCTCTTCTTAGGATCTGGAGACTGCTATCAGTGGACAGACTGTCACAAATCAAAGATTGTTTTAAGTGTGATTTTCCATCTACCTTTGTGAGTAGTTTTAATTATATGTTTTTTCTTAACCACTTCAGCCCCGGACCAATTGGCAGCCAAAGGACCAGGCCCCTTTTTTTGGCACTGCGTTGCTTTAACTGACAATTGCGTGGACGTGCGACGTGGCTCCAAAACAAAATTGGCGTCCTTTTTTCCCCACAAATAGAGCTTTCTTTTGGTGGTAATTGATCGCCCCTGCGGTTTTTATTTTTTGCGTTATAAACAAAAATAGAGCGACAATTTGGAAAACAATGCAATATTTTTTGCTTTTTGCTATAATAAATATCCCCAAAAAATATATAAAACATTTTTTTTCCTCAGTTTAGGCCGATACGTATTCTTCTACATATTTTTGGTAAAAAAAATCGCAATTAGCGATTATTGATTGGTTTGCGCAAAAGTTATAGCGTTTACAAAATAGGGATAGTTTTATAGCATTTTTATTAATATTTTTTTTTTTACTAGTAATGGCGGCGATCAGCAAATTTTTATTGTGACTGCGACATTATGGCGGACACATCGGACATTTTTGACACATTTTTGGGACCATTGTCATTTATACAGCAATCAATGCTATTTAAATGCATTGATTCCTGTATAAATGACAGTTGTAGTGAAAGAGTTAACCACTAGGGGGAGGGAAGGGGTTATGGGCTGTGACGTGTGTGTGTTTTTTTACATCAGGGGGGGGGGCTGACGTCTGACATCATTGATCGGCTTTCCCGATGACCGGGAACATCCAATCAATGACAGGCAGAGTAGGAAGTGCGGGGAGAGGTTTGTTTACACATACCTCTCCCCGTTCTTCAGCTCCGTGACCCGATCGCGGGACACCAGCGGCGATCGGGTCCACTGGTCCCGCGGCCGGGGTCACGGAGCTCCTGACCGGGTCGCGAGCGCGCCGCTGGCGGCGCGCACTCGACCCACAGGCAGGCAATTACCAAATCACGTACAGGTACGTGATTTTGCCTGCCCGTGCCATTCTGCCGCAGTATATCTGCGTGAGGCGGTCGGGTGCGCCCTCTCTTTTATGTTTTCTTGTTGATTGCTAGTATATCCCTATCCTGGAGGGCAGCAAGGCCGAAAGCTATTGTCCACCCTGAACTTTGAACTGCCTTGCTACCACATTTGTGTGCAAGAGTATTTGTTTTGTTGTACTGAATATTGCAGAAGAGACTCTGGGGTTGATTTACTAAAATTGGGGAGTGCAAAATCTGTTGCAGCTCTGCATAGAAATCAGTCAGCTTCCAGCTTGTTCTATCAAAGCTTAACTGAACAAGCTGAAGTTAGAAGCCAATTGGCTACCATGCACATCTGCACCAGATTTTGCATTCTCTCATTTTAGTAAATCAACCCCATTGCCTGTTTCCAATGCCTGCTCACATTTTTTGAAAGTGGGGCTTTAGTTTGAGTTTGAGATGACTGGATGCTGCGTGCACTCTGTGCCTTAGGGTAGCACATACTTCCAAGGATGCACATACTTCCAAGGAGGTAAGGATCCACAGAGTGGTTCCTTACCTCCTCTTTGGCAGCACTGTCCACATCCCCTTCCCGTGGGTGCCTCCTTAGCAAGCCATGTCTATAGGGGTGCTAAGGAGGCACTATTGCATGCATGTTCCCTAGCTGGGCTGTGTCCATCCATAGCCAGTAAACCATGCCCCTGCTCCCTTCTCACAGGAGTTTAACTGACAGCAGAGGGTGCCTATGAGCTGCTCTCAGTGTCACCTGTGAGACCAATATGTGAGAGGAGCAGTACTGTAGCTGGGATAGCACTGGATCGGTGACAGAACTCAAGTAAATATTTAAGGATTGGCTAGAACAGGTAGTGGGGTATTTTTTTTTATCTTAATGCAGAGAATGACTAAAAGTTTTATGCAGGTGTGGATTGCTTTCAGAAATAGCAGTGTTAACAGTTTATTTTTATTGATTAACAAAATGGTAAGTGAGGGAACAGAAGAGAATTTCAAATCAAATCAATATTTGGTGTGACCATACTTCACCTTTAAAACAGAATAAACTCTTCTAGGTACACTTGCACACAGTTTTTGAAGGTAGGTTGTTCCAAACATCGCGGAGAACTAACCATGGATATTCTGTGCATGTAGACTGTGTCTTCATATAATCCCAGACAGACTTGCTGATGTTGAGATCAGGGCTCTGTACAGGCCAAACCATCACTTGTCCTCACTCCTTGTTCTTCTTTTACGTTGAAAATAGTTCTTAATGATATTGGCTGTATGTTTGGGGTTGTTGTCTTGCTACAGAATATATTTCTATCCAATCATAAGCCTCCCTGAAGGTATGGCATGATGAATAATTATCTGCCTGTAGTATCCTGGTAGCTCTAGAGCAGTGATGGCGAACTTTGGCACTCCAGATGTTTTGGAACTACATTTCCCATGATGCTCAACTA
Source organism: Lithobates sylvaticus (assembly GCA_028564925.1). Taxonomy (NCBI): domain Eukaryota; kingdom Metazoa; phylum Chordata; class Amphibia; order Anura; family Ranidae; genus Lithobates; species Lithobates sylvaticus. The sequence continues at coordinate 672,352,550 of CM053026.1, read as the reverse complement.
CACTGCTGAGTGCATGAGCATCATGAGAAATATAGTTCCAAAACCTCTGGGGTGCCAAGGTTCACCATCACTGCTCTAGAGCTTCTGCTTACAAACAATATGGCATATGCTGGAATTACCCTTTCAAATGTTCTGTCTAATTAAGTTTTTTTGTAAACACTCAGGCATAGTGTAATGATTAAAATGGGCCATCGGCAAACCCAAAACTTTCTATTCAAAGATGTGCATTTAAGTCATGAGTTAAAAAATGGTAATATCTAATTTTGTAGTGATTGCAGAAACAAAGCACAAATATGGAAACACTTTTTTACACAACTTTTAATATTTGACCACTTTACAACCTATTTTATTGTACCAATATCCATAAAAAACAATATGTTAAATAGACACTGGTGAGCATTAACCGGATTTAATTTCTAACATTTCTAAGATGGTTTTTACTCTTTGAAGTGGAACTAGTTTGCAAACTTAAAATAGATAATTACACACTTCATTAAATAAGTAATTAACAGATTACAAAATGGCTCAAAATATGCAGTTTCAATGCCAAATGTAAACCATAAATTTGCAATTAACAGACTTTATAATAAAAGAAGTTACACATATGCCATAAAAAATAAAATTGAAATGTATTTTGTGCATGCACGTCAGAGGCACAATATGTGTTTTTCAGTGTGATGGATAACATTTAGTTATGGTAATTAATTTATTGCACAACAATCCATGTGGTAACCTCAGTTTACTCTATATAACTGTATCCATAAAAATAATTTAAGCTTAATTACCTATAGTAAATATATAATTTTTGCTACTGATTATGATACTGATATTATGTACAGTCACAATTTCCAATGTATTTCAACAGAGCTAAAGCTAAATAATGTTTAAAACCAGCTTCATCAAATAAAGTAAATATATTTTTAAATATACCAAAATATGTGAGCTAGTACTATGGTTACTTTGCAGGGCAGCTGAACTAAGAATTTAGCTACAAATGATTGAAACGTCCTTGAAGCATAACATCAACCTTTTACTGTAATTGTCAATTGTCTCATTTTGAGCCCATTGAAATCTGTGTATTGAAATGCCAACGAAGGGGCAATCTTATTTAGCCAAGGGATTAATACATTTACATATACCCTTAGGTGTCAAGTCTGAGCTCATTGACATAAAGCTCTGAACTCTATACTGTGTGGCTTCATTTCAATGTTTCCCTAACATTAGTTCCTCTTCAAGGCAAAAAAAGTGTCAATCGCTTCCTTTCACTGGAAAACTTCATGAAAAACCATATTATTATTTTTTTCTACTTTTTTAAATGCATTTTGTGTTTTATTTTTACTGTTTACCTCTATTATATTTTTTTTTTGTACAATAAAGTTTTTTGTGACATCACAACTTATAGTTTCAAACAGACCTTTCCATCAAACATTTTACTGTTTACCTCAATATTATATTTATTCTAAACGTTATTGTATGGTACTTCTGTTGTATCGTTTGTTAGTAGATAGGGAAGGGGGGGGAGGGAAATGAGGGGGGTAAGGAATGGGAAGGAGATGGGTTTGGTATTATTAGAGATCAAGGGCTGAAAACTATCCCCCTGTATCGGTAACATGCAGTAACAGTAAAAAATTCCATCTGCCCTTGCGGACAGGGGAAATCAGAGATTTTGTTCTTGTGTCTGTGATTGTTTTAATCAGGTCACACACCTTGTTCCAGAAAGGTTGGACTGCGGGGCAGTCCCACCAGATGTGGAACAATGTGCCCAAATCCTGTTCACATCTCCAGCAGGAGTCCGAGGCATGTTGCACATATTTTCAAAATCTGGATTGTGAGTTACGGGAGTGAGAGGGCTTGGTGATGAGGACAGCTCCTGATGCTTAATCAGTGTTTGAAACGTCTTCAGTGTCGTTCCCATGTCTCTTCTAACGAGACCCAGTCTTTTTGCTTCTTGTGGCAATTCCAGTCCAGGATCCTAGTTAAGTGAGTGCTATAGTGGTACAATCTAAAATCAGGGAGTCCAATACCGCCTTCCTCCTTTGGTAGGGTGAGTGTTTCAAGTTTGATACGTGGCCTTTTCCCAGCCCATATAAAGGTGCGCATGATGGTTTTGAGTTTTTTGAAAAACTGACAAGGGAGTGGGACAGGTAAGGTGTTGAAGTGGTACAAGATTCTGGGTAATATTACCATCTTAATTATTGCCGCCCTACCGAACAACGAAGGAGTCAGGTTTTAGTGTTAGGTTAAGAGCTTCGGACTTAGTGTAGTTGATTTTCATATTGGTGCGTATGCGGCTATTTTGTATTGACGTTCCTGTATCTGAAAGCCAGTCACATCAGGATTGTTATTAATTGTGCGAATGAAAGGTTCAAGGGACAAAATAAATAATAATGGAGATAGGGGGCAACCCTGTCTTGTGCCGTTATGTATGTTCACAGCTTCGGAGAGGGTACCATTTATTTTGAGCTTTGCTTGGGGTTGGTGATATAAGGCCGCCAACCAAGCCATCATATGTGTGCCTAGGCCTATATGCGTGCATGTAGCAAAAAGGTAGTCCCAAGCTACCCGGTCGAAGGCCTTCTCCGCGTCAGTGGACAGGAGAAGACCTTCGATGCCCTTTGTGTGGGCGCAGTGAATTAAATTAAGTGTTTTCGTGACATTGTCACGTGCCTCCCTACCCGGCATGAATCCCACCTGTTCTGGCCCTCTACAGGATTATTTCCTGCTTTAAAATCAATGCAAGTTCGTCTTCCGTAATAGGTAGTTCCAATGATTCGCGTTCAGGCGCTTTCAGTGTGGGCATACCGCTGTCTTTGATGTAGTTAGCTAAGGTGTGTTCCCTAGTGTCCTTGAAGTCGGGGGGTTTATGTGGTGGGGATATATTGTATAGTCTGGTGTAATAGCTATGGAATTGGGCTGCAATGTGGTCTGTGTCATGTAGCGTTTGTCCTTCTCGATTTTTAATTGCTAGGATAGAGTTGAGTGTGTGTTATCTCCTTGAGAGCTTTTGCTAGAAATTTGCCACATTTGTCCCCATGTTCGTAATAGAAACCTTTCCTAAAATAAAGAACCCGTTTAGCTTTGAGACTGAGTAGTGAATTCAACTTATCTCTAGCGTCCAGTAATTCTGCGGATACATTTTCTGCTCTGGATTGTTTGTAAAATATACGTTTGCGAGTGTAATTGGCCTATTGTGCCATAGCCCTTTCAAGAACAAAAATCGCCCTTGAGGGTCCGCATAGCGGTGTGTCACTTTAAAGTTGGCATGTTTATGCAGCAATATCGATACTCCTTTGGATTTGTTCACCGGATTTGGCGCATGGAACACCTCAGGGAAATGCTTATCAAACAATCTTGGGATAGCTTGGGTGTGAAAGTGAGTCTCCTGTAGGAAAACAAAAGTTGGTTGTGCCCTCTTAAGTTCTCTTAACAGTGACACGCGTTTCTCTGGTATGTTAAGGCCTCTCAGGTGAGTGGGACGTTTGCCTAGGGAAGAATATGCCATAATGAGCCCTTGTGAGTCAGCAGCGTTAGGATAGTGAAGTATGTGTCACTTACTTGGTATATGCAATAACAGTAAAATTTAGATGCTAATAGGGGGGGGGGGCGAGGATGGGGGTGATGGGGGGGTAGGTAAGGGAGGGTGGGAGTGGGGGGGGGGGGAGTCACGAGGTGGTGACAAGAAAAATAAAGTCCCCCGTGTGTACGGGAGGATTAAGTGCAAAGAATTATCACGAGCACACCTCTGGTATCCCAGAGGGGCTCCTCAAATTGTGGCCTACCTGGAACCTGTAAGGTATCCAAGAGGGCCACAGGTTAGGGTGCGTGGGAGTAGCTTGCGGAACCGTCAAGAACCAAAGAAACAAAAAAAAAAACTTGTCTACAGACTAGACATGCTGCAAGCTCCTCCCGCAGCCAATAAAAGCACATTATCTGTGTTTAACTGAAATACTGACCAATACAACGAAATTCGGTAGTAACATTATCTAGAGTTCCGGGTGCATAACTTATGCTCTTAATTGAATGCCCCCTGCGTGCATGCCGCCCCCGGGTCCCCCCCAACGTGAAGGGAGCACAGGGCGGCACCCACGCAGCAGGCCCCCGGTGAAAAAGTAAAAACAAAAGACAAAAGCCCCTCGGACAGCAAAACAGATAGTATCTATAGGTAAATACATGTTGGGACAGGCAGAGTACCCGTATCCCCTAAATGGGGTGTATGGCCTAGATTCGTTCAGGGTGGGGCAAGTTCACATGCCCAATAAGTCATACCTGTAGCGACATGATGGCGGTGAGTAAAGAAAGCAACGTTCATGTGCCCGCTTAAGCAGTGCTTTGGTAGTGGAGGCTCTTTAAACTGGGCCTGTAGTAGCTCAGTGGCTGTTGGGATCAGAGAGCAACGTCCATGTGCCCGCCTAGGTAGTGTTTCCGTGGCAAGGGCCCTGAGAGTTGGTCCTGTGGAAGTGCAGTGACGGTTGGTGACAGAGAGCAACGTTCATGTGCCCGTCAAAGTAGTGCTTCAATATCAGAGGCCCTCTGAACTAGGCCTGTGGTAATGCTATGGTGGGTGATATTTGAAAGAGCCCCCTGCCCGTCTTGGTAAAAACTATTTAACATATGTGGAGCCTCTTTATCTACAGGGATAATAGCTACAGGGTGTATACCTGTCAGGCAGCATGTTTGTCGCACCAGGAGCAATGTGAGCTCCTACACTGCCTGCTGTCCATCAAATAAGGGAAGAATAAAGCGTTACCATGAAGGTGTTCGTCAAGTCGCCATCTCAGGTGTATTCTCTGGCTCTGGTGCTCCTGGAGACCTGTGAGGACCTCACAGGCGCTGCTTCTTGCCTCTTCTGATATTTCCCTTTCTTGGGGTCAGGTTTGGTCGGCGTGGAAGGTGGGGATGTTGTCGGGCTGTGTGGTTCTGGCGCGTGTCTGAATTCTCTGTACCAGTCGGGCAGGTCCACCAATGGAATCTGTAGTGCTGAGCAGAACATTGGTAGGTCATCTGGGGATCGAAGTGTATAAGGTATCCCATCTAATGTGACCGACAGGGCGAATGGGAACTTCCATCTGTAGGCAAGATGGTGTTCTCTCAGAGTTTCCAATAAGGGGCGCAGAGCCCTGCGGTTACTCAGTGTGATTGGGGACAGGTCTTGGTACAGGGAAATCGTTTGCTCATTAAAAGTGATCAGCTCATTCTGCCGTGCGTGGGATAAGATGTCCTCCTTGAGCTTGTAATCTGTGAGGCAACATATAATATCTCTGGGTGGTGCTGGCTCGCGTGGCCTGGGACGGAGGGCCCTGTGTGCTCTCTCAAAGTCAATGCTTGTGTCTGCTGGTTGTTCCAGCAGGTTGTTGAAAATGGAGGCTAATGCAGGGACTATTTGGTCCGGTAGGACTTCTTCTGGGACCCCCCGTACCCTAATATTATGGCGTCTGCCCCTATTGTCTAAATCTTCTAAATGGCGATTGACTGCAATCAATTGTGCTGTGTGTGTGTCCGTGACCTGCTCCAGTCTGGTAAGTGCCTTGTCTCTCTTCTGCCCGAGCGTTCCATGTGCCGGGTCTTTTCAGTCAGCGCCAGCATGTCAGCTTTTAGCTCTGTGACTGCCGATGAAAAGGCGTTTTTTATGTCTGCTACGAATGCGGACATGTCGGCATATGTCAGTGGCTGGTCCGAGGAGCCATTATTAGAGATGGGCTGAAAACCCCCTGTTCGGTTAACAGCATAATTCCTGAACAGGGGAAAAGTTCTGACCCGCATGATGAACCCCATTATTGAAGGTATATATGCAAGTAATTGGCCATAAAAGGGGAATGGGGGTCTGGGTACTGCCCTGGGGGACTTGTATTAATGCAAAAAAACAAAAAACAAAAGATAATTTTTAAAGGAGCAGTGATTTTAATTATGCTTAACGGCTTCCCGACCGCCTCACGCAGATATACTGCGGCAGAATGGCATGGGCAGGCAAAATCACGTACGGGTACGTGGCCCTTTAATTGCCTGCCCGTGGGTCAGGAGCTCCGTGACCCCAGCCGCGGGACCAGCGGACCCGAATGCCGCTGGTGTCCTGCGATCGGGTCACAGAGCTGAAGAACGGGGAGAGGTCTGTGTAAACAAACGTCTCCCCATGCTTCCTACTCTGCCTGTCATTGATCGGCTGTTCCCGGTCATCGGGAAAGGCGATCAATGACGTCAGACGTCAGCCCCGCCCCTAATGTAAAAAAAACACACACACGTCACAGCCCATAACCCCTCCCCTCCCCCTAGTGGTTAACTCTTTCACTGCATGTGTCATTTATACAGGAATCAATGCATGTATAAATGACAACTTTTCGACGGACTTCCGTTGTATCGGACTCGTCTACACACAATCACACCAAAGTCCGACGGATTCGACCGTGATGACATACGACCGGACTAGAATAAGGAAGTTCATAGCCAGTAGCCAATAACTGCCCTAGCGTCGGTTTTCGTCCGTTGGACTAGCATACAGACGAATGGATTTTTCGACTGGATTTGAGTCTGTCGGAAAGATTTGAAACATGTTCTAAATCTAAAGTCTGTCTGATTTTTCAAAAGCAAAGGTCCGATGAAGCCCACACACGGTCGAATTGTCCAACGGATTTGTTCCGTCGGACCTTTGCTGTCAAAAAGTCCGGCCATGTGTACACGGCATTAGTCTGCATGTAGAGTGGTGCATCTGTAGCATGTATAGAACATACTGCAGCAAAAATTAAATTTCTAAAGAAAAAAATAAACGATTTAAATCACATTTCAATTGACTCATTGTTGCAATTGTCTAGCACCCGGCTATTTAAAAAAAATAAAGAAAAAAATGGCGTGGAGGGGAACCTGAACCATACCAAGCCACATGCCCTCAACATGGTAGGTGTTTTGGGCGGGGGCTCCAAAACACTAGGTCCAAGTCCAACATACTAGGCATAGCACATAGCATCAAAAACTATAGAGAACAGGCTGAAACTATCTCTCCCATTTCCCTGAAGGAGCTGGTCAGATTAGACACTGGTTTTCGGTACCCACCGTGAAACCTTGGTGCCAATGAATATCCTAATGTTACTTTCTGTTGTGAACGAGACTTAAAATGTAAAATATAAATACTCCAGATGTGCCAACTATGAAGAGCTCAATCAAAAACTTTTGTTAAGATAATACTTCACTCCATATGTGTGTGATGTGGACATCTTGATGCAGACTGTACTTGTGATATCTTTGTATCTTGTTAAAAAAATTTCAATAAAAAACTATTTGATTAAAAAAGTGCCAAAATACATCCCTGGGAATTATAGACCAGTTAGCCTAACATCAATAGTATGCAAGCTCTTGGCGTGGATGATAAGGGACTATATACAAGATTTTAGTAATGAAAACAGTATCATTAGCAGTAATCAGCATGGATTCATGAAGAATCGTTCTTGTCAAACCAATCTATTAACCTTCTATGAGGAGGTGAGCTGCCATCTAGATAAAGGAAGGCCCGTAGACGTGGTGCATCTGGATTTTGCAAAAGCATTTGACACAGTTGCCCATTAATGTTTACTGTACAAAGTAAAGTCCGTTGGCATTGACCGTAGGGGGAGTATATGGATTGAAAACTGGCTAAAAGGGTGAGTTCAGAGGGTAGTGATAAATGGGGAATACTCAGAGTGGAAAGTGGGGTCCCCCAGGGTTCTGTCCTGGGATCAATCCTATTTAATTTGTTCATAAAGGACCTGGAGGATGGGGTAAACAGTTTAATCTCTGTATTAGTGGACAGTACTAAGCTAAGCAGGGCAATAACTTCTTTGCAGGATGTGGAAACCTTGCAAGTAGATCTGAACAAATCAGTGGTTTGGGCAACTACATGGCAAATGAGGTTTAATGTGGAAAATGTAAAATAATGCATTTGGGTGGCAAAAATATGAATGCAATCTACTCACTGGGGGGAGAACCTCTGGGGGAATCAAGGATGGAAAAGGACCTTGGGGTCCTAGTAGATGATAGGCTCAGCAATGGCATGCAATGCCAAGCTACTGCGAACAAAGCAAGCAGAATATTGGAATGCATTAAAAAAGGGATTAACTCTAGAGATAAAGCGATAATTCTCCCACTCTACAAGACTCTGGTCCGGCCTCATCTGGAGTATGCTGTCCAGTTCTGGGCACTAGTCCTCAGGAAGGATGTGCTGGAAATGGAGCGAGTCCAGAGAAGGGCAACAAAATGAATAAAGGGACTGGAGGACATTCGTTATCAGGAAAGGTTATGATCACTGAACTTATTCTCTCTGGAGAAGAGACGCTTGAGAGGGGATATGATTTAAATTTACAAATACTGTACTGGTGACCCCACAATAGGGATAAAACTTTTCCATGGAAGGGCGTTTAATAAAACACGTGCCCACTCATTAAAGTTAGAATAAAATAGGTTTAACTTTAAACTTTGTAGAGGGTTCTTTACTGTAAGAGCAGCAAGGATGTGGAATTATCTTCCACAGATGGTGGTTTCAGCGGGGAGCATAAGTTTAAAAAACTATTAGATAAGCACCTGAATGACTACAACATACAGAGTTATACAATTTAATACTGACATAAAATCACACACATAGGTTGGACTTGATGGATTTGTGTTTTTTTTCAACCTCACCTACTATGTAACTAAATAACTATGTAACTATGTAAGTACAGGCCAGAGAAACCTTCTGGACCCGGGGCCTTTGAAAGCCTAATGCCCTTGATGGCTAAGGTAAATTGTTTCAACAAATGCCAAAAGAGTCTAATCAGGACTATGAACTGAATAACATAAACTACAAAATGAACATGGCACAATACTAGGAAGCCAGTAAAGCTGCTTTTGCCAGATCCTATCCTAAGTTATTGCCCTAAGAAAAAAAAAGTTAGGGTCTACAAAAGCAGAGCGAGTAGAATACTATATAGGGCTCAAATTCAATTATCTCTTCATTAAAACAATCCAGATAAGTGTGGACAAATGCGAAACAACAATTTGATCATTGGACACTACAATTTGAACACAATTTTGAAACTTACACTAGGCTAACATATCTCAAATATGAGAACAAAGCAGGAAAGCTATTGGGAAATTTAACCAGGGGAAATTTTTCATCTACACACATTGCTGCCCTTAAGGGCTCTAAAAATATTTTCTCACACCATATGCACCACAGTGTGTGGTGTAGCAGAGCGTCCCAGAGAGAGCCAGAAAAAGTCCTGTTCAGGGTTTATATGTCTCCCAGGCTCCTCTCATACACGTTCAGGGCTCTCTAAACCACAATCTAGTTCGGATCTTGGTCCTCTCCCCCAGACCAATTTAAACTCACCTGTGACAGACAGCCTTTGCTCTCTGCCTGGGAAACACAGACAATACTGGTCTGTGAGAGCAAAAGGTTGGTAAAAGTTGTTTCTGTGGAAGCGGACAAGCTGTAGGTTTGCTCAGCCTGGTAGTTAGGGCCTGTATATATTGTGTAGTTAGTGCAAAGAAACGGCTAGGTTTTTGTTTGACTATTTTTGTTAAGTTTGTTTTCTGAAACACTGTACAGCACCTGTATATAGACTTGTATATATCACCAATAAACACTGCACTGTTTGCCACTACCTCACTGGATTTGGTATCTGTGCCTGAAAGACTGCTTATCCCAGGGAGCTTTGTACCACCTACCTGTCCCCCAGGTTACAGTGGATATACCCCCATGCATAGACTTTTTATGACTAATCCATCTCCTGAGTGTAATATCAGAGGCTTTATCTGTCCTTAACATTTGCAATTTCTTCCATTGAAATGGGACTGTTATCAGGCAACTCCCAAATAGTAAAGCTCTGGGTCCCAATGGCTACATGGGGGAGGCATCTAAAATTTTACAAATACAACTTTCCCCAATACTATGTGCTCTATATTCGGACATGTGGTCAGGAGGGGACATTTAAATACAGGAAGGGAGGCCTACATAAAGGTGTTGCCCAAAAAAGGCAAAGGATATTACAAAATCAGGTTTGTATGATCCCATATCCTTAATTAATGTCAATGTAAAAATTCTTTAAATTTTACCTACTCATATCATCCACCCAAGCTGGATTTGTTAAAAGCCGCTCAGCCGTCTTGAATATCTGTACAGTTTTAGCGGTACTAGAATATGTGAAACAGAATCCCAATAAAGACATGGCATTGATAAAACTATTGGAAATGAAAGACAGGGCCTTGATAACTATTGCTCTCTAAGGCCCCTTTCACACTGGGGCGGTGAGCCGCGGTGACGGTAAAGCAGCGCTATATTTAGCGCTGCTTTACCGTCGTTTTCACCGCGGTTTTCGGCCGCTCGCGGTGCGGTTTTACCCCCCCGCGAGCGGCCGAAAAAGGGTTAAACACCCCCCGCAGAGCGCCGCCGTAGCCGCGGTATTACCGCGGTAACCGCGGTATTGCCGCGGTTTTACGGCGGTCTCCCATTGTAATCAATGGGAAGGAGCGGTATAGGAGCGGTGAACACACCGCTCCTATCCCGCTCCAAAGATGCTGCTAGCAGGACTTTTTTTTTACCGTCCTGCTAGCGCACCGCTCCAGTGTGAAAGCCCGCCGGCTTTCACACTGGAGTGAATGGGGCCGGATTTTTTCATGCGGTGAACAGGCGCTATTTTTAGCGCCGCACCGCATGAAAAACGCCCCAGTGTGAAAGGGGCTTAAAAGGCTTTTGATAATGTGGACTTGAATTAGCTATTTCAAGTCTTGCAAAGCATGGGATTTCAAAGATTGTTTTTACATTTTCTTTAATTTATGTGTAAAAATCCAACAGCTAGAATACACACCACAGGCACCTTCTTCTCCTCATTTCCCATTTTTAAAGGTACCAGAAAGGGGTGTCTATTGTCACTGTCATTATTTATTCTGGCAAGGGAACCTCTGTTTAGATTACAGCAATTTACATTTGATACATTAGGGATCCCAGGGCACTGAGCAACTTAAAGTGGTTTGTAAAGGCACACTTTTTTTTATTCTGATGCATTCTATGCATTAAGATAAAAAAAGCCTTCTGTGTGCAGCAACCCCCTAATATTTAGTGCAGCAGCCCCCTCCCGATCCAGTGATGTCCACGAGTGCCTCGGTCGTCCGGGACCCTCCCTCTTAATTGGCTGAGAAATAGCAGTAGTGCCATTGGCTCCCACTACTGTCAATTAAAATAAATTAGCCAAGGAGGAATGAGAGGGGGCGGGGCCAAACTGTGGCTCCGTGTCTGAATGAATACCCATAGCAAGCTGCTTGCTGTGGGGGCACTCAACAGGAGGGAGGGGCCAGGAGCGTCAAAGAGGGACCCAAAAAGAGGAGGATCTTGGCTGCTTTGTGCAAAACCACTGCGCAGAGCAGGTAAGTATACCATGTTTGTTATTTCTATAGAAAAAAACAAGACTTTACATTTACTTTAAATTTTGTCTCTTTGCTGATGATATTACTCTCTTTATGATCAATCCAAACCACAATATTCCTAAACTTCACAAGCTAATTATTTATTATTATTCTTTTTTGGTTTACAAATCAATGCCACTAAACGTGAAGTTTTACTGCTAACCTCTGGAGCTAAGCAAACTTGGTACCACCATGTTCATTTTGCTGTATCCAACACTGTCATATTATCTCCACATACCTGTGGGGGCCCTCAAACTATTGGTTAAAATCATTGTTTTGTGATACCTTGTTCAATGATTATCTAATTGTTGCTACCATCAATTGTATATTGTTTATCTATTTTTGTAATAAATGCTATATTTTTTATATAATCCCCTGTTGTATATTTGGGTACCAAAATAGTCCTTACCATCACTGATGATCGAGGGCACTACTTGGAGTAACCCTTGTATTATGCTCTCTTTTTTCCACTATATAATTATAGGATGATGGACCTAACCCTATCTTTAATATTTATCAACTGAGGCAACACTCTCTAATCAACACTGTCATATATTTAGGAATTAAAATTAGAAAAACTCATTAAAAAAAAGCATTCGTATATACTTTTGAATTTTCCATCTATTATTCAAAAGATTTTAGCGAATTGACAAATTTATCCTTATTACCGCTCTCTATTTTGTCATATACATTTAAAAAATATGTGAAGTTTTGCCAAATTACTTTATCCAATGCAAACACTTCCACTTCTTATCAAACATAAAGATGTAAACACTCTAAACTCAGCTTTTTTTTAATTTCATTTCATTTGACAGGGTAAAGAAAAAAACATGGATAGTGTTCAGAAAACGTTATTTACCTAAACTTTAGGGGGGGATAGTCTTAAAGGGGTTGTAAAGTCAGAAGATTTTCTATCTTAATGCGTTCTACGCATTTAGATAAAAAAACCTTCTGTGTGCAGCAGCCCCCCTCAGCCCCCCTAATACTTACCTGAGCCCCATCTCTCTCCAGCGATGTCCACGAGTGCCTCAGCCGTCTGGGACTTTCCTCCTGAGACACAGCAGGGGCACCATTAGCTCCCACTGCTGTCAATAAGAGTCAGTTAGCCAATCAGGAGAGAGAGTGGGCAGGCCGAATGGGTGCTCCGTATCTGAATGGACACAGGGAGCTGTGACTCTGCTCAGGTGATCCCATAGCAAGCTGCTTGCTATGGGGGCAATCAACAGGAGGGAGGGGCCAGGAGAGCCAAAGAGGGACCCGAGAAGAGGAGGATCTGGACTGCTCTGTGCAAAACCACTGCACAGAGGAGGTAAGTATAACATGTTATAACATGTTAGGGCGGCACAGTGGTGTAGTGGTTAGCACTCTCACCTAGCAGTAAGAAGAGTCGCTGGTTCAAATCCCAAACTCGACACTACCTGCCTGGAGTTTGCATGTTCTCCCTGTGCCTGCGTGGGTTTCCTCCGGGTACTCCGGTTTCCTCCCACAATCCAAAAACATGCAGGTAGGTTAATTGGCTTCTGTCCAAAAATTGGCCCTAGTATATGAATGGGGACCTTGGATTGTGGGCTCCTTGAGGGTAGGGACCGATGTGAGTGTGCAATGTACAGGGATAGGGACAACTGTAGACACTCACTCAGGTTGAACTGGATGGACTGATGTCTTTATTCAACCTTACTAACTATGAACTATGTTTGTTATTTTTAGAGAAAAAAAAACAAGACTTTACAATTACTTTAACCAATATATTGTCCAAGTTCTCAAACACTGAACTTTAATTAAAAATGATAAAACCCTGGAGTTTAGTGGTCCCTTTTCATTGTTCACCTGTGAAACTGCCTACACCTAATTGCCACAATATTTTGATAAGAGATACGGTTGTAACTTGGAGAGAGGTGAGGAAATACATCCATAAATCCCACATTTCACTAAATATTTATCTATCAGAGGTAACCCAGCATTTCTTGCATGGGAACAACACACAACTTTTTGCAGATGGGTAAGTCAGGGGCTGACGTGTTTATACCTACTTTTGATATGACTACAGGGACTCCGTACACTTTTCACACTCTGTGTCAAAATTACCATATTCCCTTTGCTGATTATTTCCATTTCAAGTGCCTACTTATTGGAAAAGAACTACATCTCATCCAACATAGGATATGTCTACCCATTTCTTAGATACCTTAGCTAGAAATATGGATTCTTCTCTATATTTTATTTATCCATTTTTGTTTAAGTTTACAGTTTTCAAATTCCTTACATTGAATATTAAACAAAGATATCAGGATTTTCAGGTAGACAATATAGTACCTAAAATACCCTAGGGTAGAGATGGCGAACCTTGGCACCCCAGATGTTTTGAAACTACATTTCCCATGATGCTCATCTACACTGCAGAGTGCATGAGCATCATGGAAAATGTAGTTCCAAAACATCTGGGATGCCAAGGTTTGCCATCACTGCCCTAGGGGTATAGATGAATTTGAAAATGATAGTAAATTAAATGTGCCTTATCTGTCATTTTATTGTCATCACCAACAGGTGGGGCCTGACCTACTATGCCCAAAATGTGGAGTTAAAAGTCTATACTAGCACATTACTTTTGGTACTGCCCCTTGTTTGAAACTTTTGGAAACAAGTATTGGCTTATGTATCTAGGATTTGTGATTAATGTACCGGAAGATCCCATTTTAGTCTTGTTTAGTCATTGGGAGATGGCACCTGCCATCCAATGATATATAACACCCACTGGGTTCATATCTGTTTGCTCATAGCTAAACGCTGCATACTGAGAGAATGGCTCGCCCATTCACATCCAACTTGAAAATGATACAGATAGCCATAAAAAAGCTGCTATAATTGAAAAGTTTTCCATCGGATTTTTCGATCGTGTGTATGCAATTCCGACACGCAAAATTCTGACGCATGCTCGGAAACAATTCGATGCATGCTCGGAAGCATTAAACTTCCCTTTTTATACGGCCTTTGAACGTGTTGTATGTCGCGGTGTTATTGACCATCGGAATCTGGTGTGACCGCGTGTAGGCAAGACAGTTTGAGTGAAATTCCATCGGAATTCCGACTGGAAAACCATCAGAGCTTTTTCCGACGAGAATTCCGATCGTGTGTACGCGGCATTAGAGTTTGTCACATTTTTTCCACAGTGAAGTGGAATAATAATCCTAATAAACCTTCTTCAACTTCTCAACAACCAACTACCAAAAACCTTTCATCTTTCTGCTCTCTACGTCTTGCTCCAAAAACCGAGAAAACCAAGTAAAACACCCACTATGGGATTTTGGGAGCGAGAATTAAAATTCAGCATCTCTGTGTCACAATGGCACTCCTCAACTGAAAAACCTCTTCAATTTTATATCACACTGGCAATCAGTTTAAAAGTTACTACACAAGTGGTACTATACTCCTCATAGATTAACCGCTATCTACCCAGATCATTCCCCACTCTGTTGGAGACAGTGTGGCCAGATCAGAACTTTAGTGCATATCTGGTGGCATTGTCCACAATTAACTAATTTTTGGTCTGAAATATTTAGCCTTATATCCTCTGTTAACCTTTTTGCCTGTTCACCCAAATCAAAACCAACCCTTGTATGGGTAGGCATTGAGGATTGGCCTTCTCCAATTTCAAACATTCATTACTCACACTTTCATTGCAGCCAGGCTGTCCATAGCAAAATCCTGGAAAAATCCTGGAAAAAAAGCAAAACCCCCTCTCCTATCAACGGCAATTTCTATAAAGAATAATAATGCTTTACAAGAATTTTGTTTTTGCCAAAGCACATTACAAAGAGAGAGTTTTTGGAGGCAATGGTCCCCCTGTTTGCAAGATCATAGATCTATATCCCCTACATAAAAATGGATTGGGCCTCATATGAGCACCCAAGAATCTTGGTGCCTAACCATCTTCTTCTTCGTTCTTCTTCTTTCTTCTTCTTCGGATCTAGACCATAGAGATGTTAAAAAGGATATTAGTAATGGGTAAAAGTAAATCTCTTAAACATCACTAGAATCTAAAAAATATAAAAAAATAAATAAAAAATTCCATTGATACATGTCCCCCCTCATATGCTTTTTATGTCCAATGACTTGCATATAAACATTCAAAATGGGGACTTTTGATTTTTTAAGTTTGGGTCCTACAGACTTTAATAGGGTTCAAGACTTGGGTCCAGATTTTTTCCATGTTCGGGAGTTCTGGTATGAACCAAAACCCAGAAGTTTTTGGCCCAACTCTAGCGGCATCTAAGGTAGGGAACAGGGGGAGTGTAAAATGGATAAGGTTGTGATCGGAGAGAGGAAAGGGGGGTGTTAGAAAGGTTGCAGGAAATGCAGAGGTGAGAGAATACGAGGTCAAGAGTGTTGTCATTTTAGTGAGTGATGGTTTGTGTCCATTGTGTTAGGTTAAAAGAAGAGGTTAAGTTGAGCAGTTGAGAAGTGGCTGAGGTGTTACCATTGGTTGGAATGGTAATGGTTGCAGGTATTTCAGGCACTCCTTAGACAAACTGGAGAAAAAATATGAATGCAGTGCACTTCAAAAGAACAGGGGAAAGAGAGGGGATGTAGGAAGAACCTGGAAGGTGCTTTGTGGGGAGAGTGGAGAAGTTACACTCCACCTCCTTTTCATCCACTGGGTCTGGGTGAATAAGTCCAGAGGAAGCCAGCTTGGGAGAGGGCAGCTGGAGAGGCAGTGTTGGATCCCTGGAGCCAGGTTTCGGTAATAGCAAGTTGATTGAGGGAGTTGGAGAGGAAAAGATCATTGACTGAGGCAAGTTTGTTAGAGACTGAGCGGGCATTCCAGAGGGTACACGTTAAGTTGGGGGCTGACTTGTAGAATTAGGGGAATCAGGGGAATTGAGATAAGAGAGTGGAGGTTATGGCTACTGTCAGGGAAGGTAGACTGCCAATTCTGAGGGTAAGAGTTGGCTGGAGGAGGGCCACGGTTTGGGCGATATCCCCAGATGTTAGGAGTAGTAGGAGGGATGGGGCGGTAAGGTGGAAGTGGAATTTATACAATGGCAGGTGCTGCAGTGAAGTGAAAATGGTGACATTGTGTGGGCTCAGAATGAGCAGGAGGTTATAAGTGCAGTAATACTGAGAGGGAAAAAGTGAGGGAGATATGTACAGATTGTGGGGTGGAGAGGGGACTAAAGAAATGAGAGTTTGAGGAGAGTGGACGCTATTGCAAAGAAGAAGATACGTTTGAGCATGTTGGAGGGGGGAGAAAGGGGGAAAAGAATGCAAATGGAAAAAGATGAAGGGGAACTTCCAGACAACTTGGTGTGGAGCACTAATATTTGTACTTGCTTTATGTAGAATATTTTGAGATTAGGGTTGAGCGAACCCGAACTGTAAAGTTCGGGTCCGTACCGGACTTTTGGGTGCCTGGGTCCCGGACCCGAACCCGAACTATTGACTGTATGTTTGGGTTCGGGTCCAGTGTTCGGTGATGTATTGGCACCTTTTACAAGCTGCAGGGCAGCCAATCCACGCTAGTTTCACTAGTGTGCCCTTAAAAGCCATCACAGCCATGCCTACTAATGGCATGGCTGTGATTGGCCAGTGCAGCATGTGACCCAGCCTCTATATAAGGTACAGGCACACAGCACAGCACCTCACTCTGCTATAGACAGGTTCCTGTGCTGCTACGAGAGGATTTCATTAGGAGTTTGATACAGTCAGTCAGTCCACATTCCTTAAATTTTCTTCAAATTAGTTATATCAGTGAGCGATCTACATAGGGTAGAGTGACTCAAATGAAAAATGTGAATATGTGCCCCTCGCGCTACTTGGAGTATGTGAATAGTCTAAAATAAATGGTAGTGCTCTGCTGCAAAATGTGGTGGTAGTGCTCCTATAGCCCCTATGGGGCTATAGGATATGCCCGAAAAGCTTCAATTTTATATATTTTAGGTGAGAGTTCTGGGAGACTGGGGATTGGATTGAATATATGAAGAGCAGAACCAAGTATCCACCGCAGTATCTATAAACCATACAGGACCCAAAGTTTATTGGAACCTCATAAAGTCACACAGAAAGTGTGGATCACCTGAGTGAATTGAAAACTTTTAACTCATTACTGCATGATCTGAGCGATCGCGGTACCTGACTATACATTTTTACAATATCAGGACCTGATGGACTAACTTGGATACTTTTATACTCATATATAATTTATCCAGCCTGGGACTATATGAACTACCTTTAACTATTTACTCACCTTTTGGAACTATTTACTCACCTTTTGGAATTATTACATCACCCATTTATTATTGATCGTTTAACACTTTTTAGTCACTATTTATTGACTGCACAAATTATTCACAGTAATTGTTTGATTCACTTATTATCACCACGATTGAGCCTTTTGCACATGTCACTTTAAATATTTAATAATTATTTAATAATTATTAATAATTATTTATATTTATTTATATATATTCATTTTTATATTTATTGTTAGTCACTATTTATTGTCAGTCACTATCATGTATCACATTATCTATTAATATTGCATTGAAGAACATACTACCTCTCACCAGTAACAGCATTGATTACTGGCGCATCCTTTTATTGCATTATTTCACCTTTTAGCTATTTATTGCGCGAAATTCCTTTTTTATATACATAGGGTAGAGACTAGAGAGTGTCTTTATTAAGGATAAGAAAGAGGCAGAGAGAATTATTCAAGAGATTCCTAAATCAATTGTACCCTGGCTGGGGTGCAGTGCACATTCTTTTAACAGTGCCATGAGGCCAGTGCCAGACAAAATATAACTTTTACCTGCAAGCTCAGTGCAGCATCACTGCACTGCATATTTTACTAAGAGATACACCATACTCTGTGTGTATTCTGCTATTGCAAAAACATTGCAAAAGAAATAAATTTTGCTGTGATTTGTGCATGTTTTTTTTTTTCCACTAGCATTTTCTGCATGTTCATACATGCTTTAGACACTGTGCGTGTATTCTGCTATTGCCAAAAAATAAAATCTTTCAGTGCTTTGTGCATGTGTGCAGAAGTGTGACATACAATCGATCGATATTTCTTCTATTGTGCTATCCCAAAAAAAAAATTGTAGCGACATTTTTTTTTTTCCAATAGCATTTTCTGCATGTTCATACACGCTTTAGACACTGTGCGTGTATTTTGCTATTGCCAAAAAATAAAATATTTCAGTGCTTTGTGCATGTGTGCAGGAGTGTGACATACAATCGATGGATATTTCTTCTATTGTGCTATCCCCAAAAAAAAATTGTAGTGAATTTTTTTTTCCCAATAGCATTTTCTGCAGTTTAGCAGTTTTTGAGATACACGCTTTACATACTGTGGGTGTATTCTGCTATTTCAAAAACACCCATTTAGGGCGAGATCACAAATTTTGAAAAATGAGGAGATCATCAAAAAGGGGACGTGGCCCCGGTCGTGGTGCTGCTGGTTGAGCTCCTGTTGCAGGGAGAGGACGTGGTCGATCTGTGCCAGCTACACGCACTAGTAAAACACCTTCCTCAGGAGCGAGTAGGCGACAGAGCCTGCAGCGGTATTTCGGCGCGCCTAATGAGGCTGTACGAATGTTGAGGCCAGGACAAGTACAGGCGATAGTAGATTGGGTTGCTGACAGTGCCTCTGGTTCCTTCACATTATCTCCCACCCAGTCTCCTGATGAAAGTTCTGAGTTGGCACCTGCAGTCGATGTCCATCAGTCTTTCACCTCACCCCCTTGCAAATCAGCCAAGCAGTCTGAGCCCCAAATCATGCAGCAGTCTCTTCTGCTTTTTGATGACTCTGTTAGCAGGGTTTCCCAGGGCCATCCACCTAGCCCTGCCCCAGAAGTGGAAGAGATTGTGTGCACCGATGCCCAACCGCTTATGTTTCATGATGAGTACATGGGAGGACCATAGCAGCACGTCTTGGATGATGATGAAACACAGGTGCCAACTGCTGCTGCTTTCGCCATTGTGCAGACCGACAAGGAGGGCAGGGGTGAAGACTGGGTGGAAGATGATGTGGAGGACGATGAGGTCCTTGACCCCACATGGAATCAACGTCATGCAGGTGACCAGTATAGTTCGGAGGAAGAGGTGGTGGTCGCACAGAGCCACCAGCACAGCAGAAGAGGGAGCAGGGTGCAAAAGCGGAGCGCCTGTCCACTAGACAGTACGTCTGCTACACGTTCAGCTCTCTATTTCCCAAACACTGGAGCGGAAGAGGAAGTATCCCCTAGCCACCAGCGATCCCTGGCCCTGAATGCCAGCATTTCAAAATTCCTCGCCTTTGAAATGCTGTCATTCCGTCTGGTGGAGACGCAGAGTTTTAAAAGGCTGATGTCATTGGCTGTCCCACAGTATGTCATGCCCAGCCGCCACTACTTTTCCAGACAACCTATCCCTTCCCTGCACAACCAAGTGGGGGACAAAATCAGGTGTGCACTGCGCAATGCCATCTGTGGCAAGGTCCACCTAACTACGGATGCGTGGACCAGTAAGCACGGTCAGGGACGTTATATCTCCCTAACAGCACACTGGGTAAATGTAGTGGCGGCTGGGCCTGAGGGGGATAGCAGTTTTGCGCATGTCCTTCCACCACCGAGGATTGCAGGGCACTTCAGTTTGCCTCCTGTTGCTAACTCCTCCTACTCCGCCTCCTCATCCTCTACCGCCTCCTCATCAGGTCAGCGTAAAACACCTTCACCACCAACTTCAGCACAGCCAGGGCTAAACGACAGCAGGAAGTTTTAAAACGTTCCTGTTTGGGGGAAAAACCCCACACCGCGCAGGAGTTGTGGAGGGACATGGAACAACAGACCGATGAGTGGTTGGTGGCAGTGAGCCTCAAGCCCGGCCTGGTGGTGTGCGATAATGGGCAAAATCTCGTAGCAGCTCTGGGCCTAGGCGGTTTGACGCACATCCCTTGCCTGTCGCATGTGCTGAACTTGGTGGTCCAGAGGTTCCTTAAGAAGTACCCTGATATGCCAGAGCTGCTGCAGAAAGTGCGGGCCGCCTGTGTGCACTTTCGGCGTTCTCACCCTGCTGCTGCTCGCCTGTCAGCGCTGCAGCGTAACTTCGGCCATCCTGCTCACCGTCTCATATGTGACATGCACACAAAGCGGAACTCCACCTTGCACATGCTTGACAGACTGTGCGAGCAGCAGCAGGCGATAGTGGAGTTTCAGCTGCAGCACGCACACGTGAGTCGCTCTGCGGAACAGCACCACTTCACCACCAATGACTGGGCCTCCATGCGAGACCTGTGTGCCTTGTTGCGCTGTTTCGAGTACCCCACCAACAAGGCCAGAGCCGATGACGCCGTTCTCATCGTTACTATCCCAGTTCTATAACTCCTTGAAAAAATGCTTCAGGCGATGATGGAAGATGATGTGGCACAGGAGGAGGAGGAAGAGGGTTCATTTCCAAGGCTTTCCGGGCAGTCATTTACAAGTGGCTACGAGGGTGGGTTCCTGCACCAACAAGCGCCAGGTACACAATTGTCCGGCAGCAAGGGCACAGTTCTGGAGGATGACGAGGTGGAGAATGAGGAGGAGATGGAGGAGGAGGAACCATGTTCACAGCAGGGTGGCACCCAGACCAGCTCATGTCCATCACTGGTGCGTGGCTGTGGGGATACAGAGGACACAGACGATACACCTCCCACAGAGGACAGCTTTTCGTTGCCTCTGGACAGCCTGGCACACATGAGCGATTACATGCTGCAGTGTCTCCGCAACGACCGCCGAGTTTCCCACATTTTAGCTGGTGCTGATTATTGGGTGGCCACCCTGCTGGATCCCCTTTACAAGGACAACCTGCCGTCCTTAATTACCTCACTGAAGCGTGATCGTAAGATGCGCGAGTACAAGCGCACGCTGGTAGACGCGCTGCTGGTGGCATTCCCGCTTGGCAGCGGGGGTACGGTGGAAGCACAAGGCAAAGGCAGAGGAGGAGGAAGAGGTCGCCAACGCAGCCGGGGCACCGCCAGCACCTCGGAAGGCAGGGTTAGCATGGTCGAAATGTGGAAAAGCTTTGTCAGCACGCCACAACAACCAGCACCACCAGCTGAGATGGAACGTCTTAGCAGGAGGCAGCATTTCACCAACATGGTGGAGCAGTATGTGTGCACACGCCTACACGTACTGAATGTCGGGTCTGCCCCCTTCAACTTCTGGGTCTCCAAATTGGGCACATGGCCTGAGCTTGCCCTTTACGCCTTGGAGGTGCTGGCCTGCCCTGCAGCCAGTGTATTATCTGAACGTGTATTTAGCACGGCAGGGGGCGTTATCACAGACAAGCGCAGCCGCCTGTCCAGAGCCAATGTGGACAAGCTCACGTTCATTAAAATGAACCAGGCATGGATCACACAGGACTTGTCTGTACCTTGTGCAGAATAGACACAAAAACTGTCTGGCCATCGGATAGTGTCCGGACACTTACTGCGCAGGCGCAGTGCTTGCGCAGTACGGAGGACAAGGAGATTCACAAAATCTCCAAAGATGAACGTCGCCTGCGCAGTGAGTGTAGGTTCAAGCCCGACCATCCAAGTGGACATACGGTAGCACATAGTAACAGGGTCCCTCACGGGCTCGCTTGGCTAGGCTTCAACCTCGGATGATGTGGCTTGAACCTGGAGTCACCGCGCATCGTCTTCGGAGAGTTTCGAAATCCCCTTGTCCTACGTACTGAGCAAGCGCAGTACAGGGCGGACACAATGCGACGGGGGACAGACTTCGACACATCATTCACCACTAGCCTTACCCGGCCATTGTTGTATTTTTGAACCAGTGTTGGCTACCTCGTCCTCCTCCACCGCCGCTTCCATCTACACCGCCACATCCACCGCCACCTCAACCTCCTACTCCATATGGACCTCATCCTCCTAGGTCAAGATTATAATTTTTTCATTTTTTTAATTTCCAAGTATTTTATTTTCCCACTATCTTATCCATTAAATTGAATAATTTTTTTCCAGAAAGTGCGTATTCTGGGGTATTCCCACCATATGTGCGGCATCATGCCATTGAGTTTCTGAGGTTCTTAATGACTTTCTGTACCTCTTCTGCTGAGAAGGGGGCCTCCAGCATTTTATTTTTATTTTTTATTTTTTTTATGTTATTTTAACCAGTTCCCGACCGGCGCACACATATATACGTCGGCAGAATGGCACGTACAGGCAGGAGGGCGTATATATAAGTCCCTTCTTAATGCCTGTTGTGCCATCGGGAGCACGCCGGGAGCGGCGCGCTCCCGCGCCGGTTGGGACCCCCGTGAGGCTGGTCGCGGGTCCCACGGACTCGATCACCGCGGGGACACCCGCGATCGTCTCACGGGAAGGCTGAACGGGGAGATGCGGACATAAACAGCATCTCCCCGTTCTGCCTAGCAACTAGTGATAAAAATGCTATAAAACTATCCCCTATCTTGTAAACGCTATAACTTCTGCGCAAACCAATTAATAATTGCTTATTGTGATTTTTTTTACCAAAAATATGTAAAAGAATACATATCGGCCTAAACTGAGGAAAAAAAAAAATTATATATTTTTGGGGGATATTTATTATACCAAAAATAAAAAATAATGTGTTTTTTTTCAAAATTGTCCCTCTTTTTTGTTTATAGCGCAAAAAATAAAAACCGCAGGGATGATCAAATACCACCAAAAGAAAGCTCTATTTGTGGGAAATAAAAGGACGTCAATTTTGTTTGGGAGCCACGTCGCACGACCGCACAATTGTCAGTTAAAGCGACGCAGTGCCGAATCGCAAAAAGGGGCCTGGTCCTTTGGCTGCAAATTGGTCCGGTCTGAAAGTGGTTAAGTTATTTCCCTATCCACATTTGTTTGCAGAGCACTTGCCATGCTCTTAACAACATTTTGTTGCCATTTGCAGCCCTCTATCCCTTTCCATGACCTTTTTACAGCCATTTTAGTCTTGATAAGTTTGGGTTCCCATTGACTTCAATGGGGTTCGGAGTTCGGGGTCAAGTTCGGTCCCGAACCCGGACTTTTTTCCAAAGTTCGGCCGAACCCGCCGCTCCAGGTGTCCGCTCAACTCTATTTGAGATATTTAGAGATTTTTTGGTACCCTAATTATATAAATGATAACTTCCCTATTATAATGTTTAATTTATCCGTTTTGTAGCTGATTTGTAGATTATATTTTCCGAACATTGTAGACAACAGTTGACACTGTTGGTTCTGTTAACAAGTCCAACTGTTGACAAACATTTCTGATCATTTGATTAAAAAATATACGGTAATTGTTTGCTATTCTTTGTGAGGACAATATAACTTTATACATCTAAATTAGGGATAAGTGAACAAAGCAAAACTCACTGGAGGTTTGGGAAACCATGTGGAAGCCTGCAAACCTGGCAAACATAGCAAAAAAAAAACTTTATGGGGTTAATCTTGTAATTTTTTA
Source organism: Lithobates sylvaticus (assembly GCA_028564925.1). Taxonomy (NCBI): domain Eukaryota; kingdom Metazoa; phylum Chordata; class Amphibia; order Anura; family Ranidae; genus Lithobates; species Lithobates sylvaticus. The sequence continues at coordinate 672,328,713 of CM053026.1, read as the reverse complement.
TCTTCTCTTTTTGAGGCTAATTTGAAAGCTATTGTTAAAGAAAGTCCATAGGTAGCTAGGCATTGCCATAGCAGACATATACCAATGCTAAAAAAAAAATTAAATTAGTGGGAAAAGGTTTTTATACGTAATTACTTTTTACTGCTAAGTAGAGTTGAGCGGACACCTGGATGTTCGGGTTCGGCAGGTTCGGCCGAACTTCAGAAAAAAGTTCGGGTTCGGGACCGAACTTGACCCGAACTTGACCCCGAACATCGAACCCCATTGAAGTCAATGGGGACCCGAACGGCTATAATAAAGTGTCGGCTCCCGTCCCCTTTAATACAGAGAACAGTCATTGAAGTCATTTATTTTTAAAAAGTTAGTCATAAAAAGTGTTTGGGGACCTGGGTCCTGCCCCAGGGGACATGTATCAATGCAAAAAAAACTTTTAAAAACTGCTGTTTTTTCGGGAGCAGTGATTTTAATAATGATTAAATTGAAACAATAAAAGTGTAATATTCCCCGTGACGTGGGGAAAGCCATAGGGAAGTCCCCATGACGTCCCCATGCATCAGAGGAGGGCGGGGTTACCAGTTGACCCCGCCCTCCGTTATAAAAGAACTGTCAGCCCAAGCAAAGCCTCACACACCGGGAGCCTCGCATTGCGAGGAGTGGCCCAAGAAGAGACCGACGCCCTGGAAGAAGATACCGGAAAGAAGCCTCAGAGACCGACGCCGTGGAAGAAGATACCGAAGAGAAGCCTCACCCAGCGGGAGCCTCCCATTGCGCGGAGCGGCCCAGAAGAGACACCGATGCTGGACGAGAAGGCCAAGAAGAAGCGGATCGGAGGAAGAAGAAGATGGAAGAAGAAGATGCCGGAAGGAGAAGATGAAGAAAGGAAGACCAGAAGAAAGAAGAAAGAAGATTTTAATAAAGGAATTGTCAAAGACCGTCTCCTGTAATTTTTACAATTTTTGACACTTTTTTGGTGAAATGGTAGGGGTACTTTTGTACCCCCTTACCATTTCACACAGGGGGGGGGCGGGATCTGGGGGTCCCCTTGTTAAAGGGGGCTTCCAGATTCCGATAAGCCCCCCCGCGCGCAGACCCCCACAACCACTGGGCACGGTTGTGGGGATGAGGCCCTTGTCCTCATCAACATGGGGACAAGAGGCTTTGGGGGTCTTAGACCCCCAAAGCATCCTCCCAATGTTGAGGGCATGTGGCCTGGTGCAGTTCAGGCGGGAGGGGGGCCGCTCTTGTCCCCCCCCTCTTTTCCTGCGGCCTGCCAGGTTGCGTGCTCGGATAAGGGTCTGGTATGGATTTTGAGGGGGACCTCACGCCATTTTTTTTGGCTGGGTTTCCCCTTAAAATCCATCCCAGACCTCAAGGGTCTGGTATGGATTTTGAGGGGGACCCTACGCCATTTTTTTTTTTTTTTGGCTGGGATCCCCCTTAATATCCATCCCAGACCTGAAGGGCCTGGTTATTGAATTTGGGGGGACCCCTACGCTTTTTTTTTTTTTTTTTATTTTTTATCAATGACTTTTTTTTTATGAATGACTTTCAATGAATGACAGAGAACCTGTATTACGGGAGCTGACAATTCATATAGCCGCGAGTGATTTTAAATAGCTTTCTTTTCTGCAAAAATTACACTTTTTGCAGAGACAGTTCTAAGCACTGGAAACATGCACCCCTTTACATGCATACTATAGACACCCCCCAGGTACGAAATTTAAAGGAATATTACACTTTTATTGTTTCAATTTAATCATTATTAAAGTCACTGCTCCCGAAAAAAAACGGCCGTTTTTAAAAGTTTTTTTTTGCATTGATACATGTCCCCTGGGGCAGGACCCAGGTCCCCAAACACTTTTTATGACTAACTTTTTAAAAATAAATGACTTCAATGACTGTTCTCTGTATTAAAAGCACTCGCGGCTATATGAATATCAATTCATATAGCCGCGAGTGCTTTTAAAAGACATTTTAAAAAGCAACATTAAATCCCCGAACACCGGACCCGAACCCGAACATACAGTCAATTGTTCGGGTTCGGGTTCGGGTCCGGGACCCGAACACCCTAAAGTCCGGTACGGACCCGAACTTTACAGTTCGGGTTCGCTCAACCCTACTGCTAAGCCTTTTTCTCTACTTTTAACCTCAGATAGTCAGACCCATTTTTGCTTTTTTCCACTTTTGTTATCATGCTTCATCTTGGTGTTCCTGGGCCTTTAGTGCACCCCAGCCCAACACCACATGATGTGCATTTCCACAATGTGTATAGTGCAAAGGTACAGTGTGTGTGCATGTGTGTGTAGTTTGTGTGTTTGCTGGGCGTATTTCTTAGTTTTTACAATTATTTTTTACTGTCACTAGGGAGGTGGGGGAAATAGCAGAGGTCTGAACAGACACCTAATGTTTCATTTTTGGGGCAAAAAAAAGATTAAGAACACTGGGGGTTATTTACTAAAGGCAAATCCACTTTGCACTACAAGTGTACTTGGAAGTGCAGTCGCTGTAGATCCAAGGGGGACATGGAAGGAAAATAGAAAATAGCATTTTTGCCTGTACATGATTGGATGATAAAATCAGCATAGCTTCCCCTCATTTCAGATCTTCCACTCAGATATAAAGGGAGTGCAAAGTGGATTTGCCTTTAGTAAATCAACCCCACTGAGTGCTCAATCTCATTCTTTCCTGCAGCCCAGTAATCACTCTATGCTCTATCATTTCAATGATCAGTGATAGGTGGGTGGAGAGGTGGGAGACAGGTGGATGGAGCACATAGACAGGCAGGCAGAGAGGCAACAAAGCAAGGAAAGACGGATTAGGAACACACAGAGAGATGGGGGGAAAGACTCCAGGATGAAGGGCACAGAAACACTGGGGGAGAGCTGTGTGAATCGGAGGGTGGAGAGAGGCAGGAGAAGAGACTTAGCAGGATCAGGGGGTACATGGAGGGGGGGGCATCCTGCAAACCCCCCCATGCCTATGAGTGGAAGGTTTTGATGGCCCCCCACTTGCCAAGCAATCTCCCAATGTTAAATAAATGTGGCCTGGTATTGTTCAGGAAGAAGGGGGGTGCTAGGCCCTCTCTTTACTGACCACCCAGGCTGTATGTGTGGATAAGGGTCTGATATGAATCTTAAGGGGGACATCACTCTGTTTTTTTTAAGGCACAGTACATAGAAATTGGCTGAAGAAGAGATATAAGTACAACTCTCAGGCTTCAGGCTGGAACATAGGCAGCAACGGCTTACAGGTGTAGCAAGATGGCTCCAATCAGCACCTCTCTCGGCTGGGTGATGATGACAGAAAGTGGAGGGTGCATGGCTACATGTTTGAGGGCAACTGGACTGCCCCTTTATCAAACTACTAACACTCACTTGCCGAGCTCTGCAGCCTTACAGTGATCCTATGGAGTTATATAATGGTTTATGACAAGCCTTGATCCATTTTTAATTAGTGAGTGCATTTTTATTGTCTCTTATTCTTTTTCAGTGAATTGCTACACCTAGATGGAGCTGTGCTCTTGTGTTATTTTTATATATACCAGGCCACATGCCTTTCAACATTGGAAGCAAAACTATTGCTGCAACTGCTCTAGCACTCTTAACAGTGTTATAGTTTGTCTCACCATCTTTCTGTTACTTTTACAGAGAGTTTTCTACATGTAAACAAGTAAAAAAATACAGTATATAAGGGCATGTTAAACAAAAAAAATAATTAATATATTGAATACTTACAGTACATACATACAGTACATACATAAACTACTGTACATACAGTCATGAGAATACAATTTGCTCACAGTAATAGACCTTCATTAACCCTTCCATGGTAAGTACATGTGACGATCACCTAAACTTTGTCACCAGTAGAAATCTAACCATGTATTGCTTGTTTTATAAAAGACGTACTTTGCATGTATTTATTCAGTCAGAGCAATACGGTAGCATGTATGGCCAAGGCTATTCTCTAGTTCTAAAGCTTTAATATATTATATTTTTGCTTTTGGGTATAAAATTCCCTTCAAGTTTTTGTCTCAAGGGAGCGCACTCTAGGGTTGGCATTGCAAAAGTTTCCTACCTCATGTGCTTTCTGTATGCTCTGTACTTTTGTATGTATTCTATTGTATAACAAAAGGTCATGTTTTGAAGGTCAGCAAAATAACTTCATTTTTTTTTGTTTTTGATAAATGTTCCCCGATTTTGCCACAAAATTCGGTTTGCTATTGCTCCAATGTATAAAGCAGTATGACATAAACAGTTGGGTTTAAATTAGGGTAAACTCTAGGGGACATTTTCTGTGAAAAAAATATTTAAAAAAAGAATAAAATGTATTTTTAAAACAGATTTACTATGTATTTTAACTATTACACATGTATATGGCAAAAAAGGAGTGAGGAAATTGCTCAAAGCATTTCATGAAGTAAAACCAGTGGAATCAATTTTTCACATGAAGAAAGAGAAAATTATATGTTCAACCCTTGAGGAAACTGAGAAAATCTATATAAAATGGTATCACTATATATTTCATCAGTGTCCAGATATCAAGAACAATTGTAATTATAAGCTTATTTGGTTGGTGGATAGAATGTGTCACCAAAATTGGGGAAAGCAGCAATACATTTTGAGAAACAGTCATTTACTAAGAATATATTGGGGTCAAGAGTTTTAGAATGTTTCTGAACCCTCTATTTTGAAAGTTCAAGTTTGCAGAGTATATGTATAAAGCTATTATTCAAAAACAAACGTAAAAAAAAGGAGCTGATGCTTTATTTTGAAATTGTTTTTAAAAGTAACCTCCTACTGTAACTGAAGAGTTATTAAAATGGAAAAATTATTTCTGTAGAAAAACTCAGTTCCCAGGTTATGCTTTCTGTCTTATTCTCTAAGCACATAGCCAATAAAAAATATAAATGAGGTAAATGTTAGGCAGGGGTGGAAATATCTGTTTTCAGAGTGTATAATTTGAAGCCTAATAAATATCACAATTTACATGAACTTAATTTACCAGTGACTGCAGCTCTTTGCTGCTGAACTCTTTGACATTTTACTTTATTAAACAAAATACTTTGCAAAAATATAATAACTGAAAGATAAAGTTCAGAGTATGGCTGTAACCTTTAAGGCTGTTTACCATAAATGATTTACAGGGAATTACATACAAAGAGTGTAAGTACAATTTAATTTGGTATATATATCAATATATTATATATATATATTTTTTTTTTCAGTATACTGTATATTTATGTGTGTGTGTGTGTGTGTGTGAGTAAAACATAACAGTTAGCGATAAACATATGCATTGTAACTATAAATGAAAAGCATTAGTCGATTTTGAAATTCAGCTTGGACTGAAAAACAAAATCACAGCTTTAGATCATATTTTTTTTTTATTTAAATTACATTTATTTATTAGACAAACTATAATACCTCATGGACACACTAAACACATAAGTTTGGCATTCCCATGCCTAGGGGACTTTAGTGGTGTAGGGCATGCTGATACCCACCCATGCTATCTTTAGCAATAGATTGGCAAAGTAAGATTAAGCAAAAAAGAATGTGGACTCATTCTCAAAACATTAGTTTTGTTCCTAGGGTCATTGAGCACTTTCATACCATTGGTATCTTAGGTGTTGGTGAATGAGAAACTTTGCAAAGGATCCTATTACCTATTTATTGGCAGTGTTTAAATTGAATATCTAATGTCACGGGAATTAATAAAAATTTTCTAGAAAATGATTGGATGGTTGAAGCAAAAATCTATTTTACTAAGCTCAGTACACTCAGGTTGCTAAGAGAACAGACTCTACTCCTGTAGCAAAATAACTACATTTACATAGCTACCTAAGTAAACACTCCTTATTCCTTTAGTAAATGAACTACAATATAGCTTACCTTTCAAATGCAACACTAAATCACACCGATCTGAGCAGAAAAGCCAAATGATGAGATGGACGGTGGCACACCTAGTCCAGGTGCTCTGGCTCCGGATGTCCCTCCCACATCCAGAAACCAATCACAAAATTACATAGTAGAGCCTGCACCACTGAAAATTCAGTCTTCAATTTTATTGTTTAATCATGATAAAAAGAACATGCATATCTTACCTTTTAATCCACCTGTATGACATCCAGAGGGATGATGATTAGGCCTGGTTCATGGCTGATGACTGACTGACACCAAGTGTAGCCTTGTGTAGCCAGTCAGATGTAGGCATTTCTGTGTTATATATGGAGATGTCTGTGCTCAAATTCAAATAGCTTACATATGTTTAACAGATAAGAGGCTAAAGAGTTGTGACCACATATGAACACTGAAAATGTTATTTAAAGTGATTGTAAAGTCTCATTTTTAAAAAAAAATAACAAACATGTTATACTTACCTGCTCTGTTCCATTGGATTTGCACAGAGCAGCCTGGATCCTCATATCCTCGGGTTCCTCTTCGGTGCTCCTGGCCCCTCTCTCCTGTCGAATGCCCCCACAGAAAGCAGCTTGCTATGGGAGCACCAGAGCTAAGCTGCAGCTCCATGTGTCCAATCAGGAGGGAGAGTCTTGGACGGCCGAGGTACTCGTGGACATTTTTGGACAGGGATGGGGCTCAGGTCAGTATTAGGGGTTGCTGGGGAGGCTGCTGCACACAGAAGGCTTTTTATCCTATTGCATATAATGCATTAAGATAAAAAACCTTCGGCCTTTACAACTCATTTAAATCTCTGAACACTGCTATATAATGTTTACTTGTTTCTTTAGCTAGTCCCTACTCTACTGTGAAAAATATTCAATACGTATTTGCTTAAATTATACTTTAATACACATTTAGTGTCAATGTGTGTCTATCTTTCCCATAGTGGCACTATATGTCCCTTAAAGTATGAAAGAATGCAATAATCAAATCAGAATTGGGCAATTTGCACAGTAGAGTAGGGACTGGCTAGAGTGGGATAATTTTGATGAAACTGACCAACTTGAGCATGTATTGCAATATATTTGAAGTAGAATCCCTGTTTTTGAGAACAGAAATATGTAAGAATGTATAGCAGCATGCAGAATTCAACTCAGAATTTTCAGTTTGTGTGTGAATTTCATAGAAGGAATATATTTATGATGCCTACCTACCCACTAGAGATGTGCATGACAGAAACATTTGCCTCTTTTCATTTTAGTTTTATTCAGTGAGTAAATTATTTTATGTTGTCATAATCATTATGTTAGAATGATTTGTTTTCAGAATGATTCGTTACTTTGGAAGAGTATATATATTTGTTAATCTGAATCGATTCATATTTTCAGAGGTTCTGTTATTCGTTTGTTATTTCGGAAGATTGGCTATAATCATTTAAAGTGGTAATTTGTTCTTTCAGGAGATTAGTTATTCATATATAATGAAAATGTTCACCATTATTTGTTTTAGACACAATGGTACTAATGCAGTTAGGCGAGGCTCTGTGGCTTACGCATGCATTTGCAAAACCCTGCTTTTAACGCATACACATTTTACAAAAAGGGGGCCACTGCCTCCACCTATAACTGGCCATTGCAGTAAGTAGCATTGGAGGGCAACTTAAGATATAAACAAAGCCAAGGATAAATCCAAGGGAAAAAACAAGCTTACTTATAGACCAGCCCACAGACAACTAAATCAACCTGTCAGACAGGTTGATTTGGTTGTCTGTGGGCTGGTCGGTAAGTAAGCTTGTTTTTTTTCCTTGGAATTATCCTTGGCTTTGTTGATATCCACATTTTTCAAACCTAAAAATTGTATTAGACAGTAGAACAGACTGATAATTACAAATGTATTTTAAATCACAAATTTACTTTAAGACTACCGCTCTCATCTGAATAAAACAAATTCATCGAAATGAATACATATTCATTCATTATGTTATCAAGTTAAATTCATTTCCCGATTCCCAACTGACTTTGCATATACAAATAAAACAAATCATCTCTTAACCTCAATACGTTATTTTAAATGCTTCAAACATTAACAAAAGGCCAAAACTATTGCATCATATTATCCAAATGAAACAAATTAATACAAATTAAATTGTTGTTTTCTTTATAATTTATTTAAGATTCGTTACTATTGTAATTCATCCAAATCTCAGAATCATGCAAATTTCGTCCAAATTTTGATTCATAACAAATCACATCTACTACCCATTATTAGCAGAAAAACATAAAAGGGATTTTATAGTAAGTTATATATTGAAAACCTTGAAACCAAACTCCAGACAATGCACAGATGAAAACCATAAGGGAGCTACAAAAAAGGATTTGCCTGGGAAAGGATTCGTATTTTTGTGCATCCAGTTTTAAGAAATTGCACAGTCCTGCGACACAGCACAGTCCTTTTAAGTAAGTTGAGTATACAGGTTTCAGCTTTACCAGCACCCTGTGCTAGTCACCAGTAAATGTGGGGAGAAGCGACAGGCTGATGTCTCTGTCACTCTGCTTTGTTCTCCCATCAGCATGCTGCTTGTAATGCAGCACAGATGTCTTCTTTTGTATCTTCTCCCTCCAATAATCTGGCCTCTTCTGTACAGGGACTGCAAGAGTATGAAATTGAGTCAAATGTTGGTACTTAAACGTGTCACAAAAAAAAAAAAAAAACATTTAGTGACGTGTGAATGAATATAGAGATGTATTCATTTGTATCTTTTATATGTACTTTATTGATAATTAATGTATGTAAAATCTCTGTTAAGAGATGTAAGTAATATTGTAATTATGAGTACATTCTAGTTAGACGTAAATATATTTAAACGGTTGCTGGAGTTGCTCCTTCCAGCTTCCTCAGCATTGTTACTTTTTCTACTTAAAAGGCTTGACCATTGTTTTTCCTTATCACATTTCACTGTACAGAAAGGAGAGGGGATATAATAAATTGTTATCAACCTGTGCTTTCTCTTTATCCTGAGACACACAAGCTCTCAGTATTACCAGTCCTGAAACTGAGAGGTACCTCCATACATGTACCGTACATTTTATTGTAAATATGGTTTGTGTGTAATTTGTAAATATCATGCAACTCTGTGTACTTATAGTGTACATTGTTTTGTAAATACTGTGTAGTGTGCAATTTGTATGTATTATGTAACCCTCTCAATAAATGTATATTGTAGTTTTAACTACCTCTTTTGTTCAAAAATCCTCAGATCTAGCTGTGTATTTGTAAATACTCCAGTAGTGATCGGAGTGTATTTACATAGAGGTATACACTTAACATAATTAACATATATTATTAAAAAAAAAGTTAATGAGGGTTGGATAGACATATATGATATAAAGCCTCTGTAAGCTTTAACAGTCAAATTCTTAAAGAGGCAGTAAACCCTGATAGGTGTTATTTCCTCTTTGTTTCCCTGTAAAGATAAAGTATAATGGGCTACTATGCATCTATACACTTACCTGCAGGAGAAGCCTGTGATGTCCCTGTCTTCCTCGCTAGTAGCGAGCGTCCATTCTTCACTAGGGTTGAGCGAACCCGAACTGTAAAGTTCTGGTCCGTACTGGACTTTTGGGTGTTCGGGTCCCGGACTCGAACCCAAACAATTGACTGTATGTTCTGGTTCGGGACCGGTGTTTGGCAATGTAATGGCGCATTTTTAAATGCTGCAGGGCAGCCAATCAACTTTCATTTAACTGGTGTGCCCTTAGAAGCCATCACAGCCATGCCTACTAATGGCATGGCTGTGATTGGCCAGCGCAGCATGTGACCCAGCCTCTATATAAGCTAGAGGCACACAGCACAGCACGTCACTCTGCTTTACACAGTGCAGGGAAAGGTACCTGGCTGCTGTGAGGGAGATAATTACATGCTAGGAGTCAGTCCAGATTCATGAAATATCTTCTAATTAGTCAGCGATCTACATAGATATAGAGTGTAGGGCAAGGTTCCTGTGTCTGCTTTGAGGGAGAGAGAATTATATAGGAGTCCAGACTCAGAAATAAATTCTAATAAGTCCGCGATCTACATAGATTTACCTGGTTGGGTTGCAGTGCACAGTCTTTTTACACTGCCATGAGCCCAGTGCCAGAGAAAATATAACTTTTATCTGCAAGCTCAGTGCACCAGCACTGCATATGTTACTGTGAGATACACCCTGTACATAATGTGGGTGTATTCTGCTATTGCAAAAATAATTGTGTGCATATGTGCAGGAGTGACATAGTCAATTGATCTATTTTTCTTCTATTGTGCTATTCCAAAAAAAACTTTTTAGTGAAAAAACTTTTTGGGAATAGCATTTTCTGCATTTTTGCAGGTTTTGAGATACACCCTGTACATACTGTGGGTGTATTCTGCTATTGCAAGAACACACATTTATTGCAAAAAATATTAATTTTGCAGTGTTTTCAAAAACACACATTTAGTGCAAACACACTTTATCACAGACAAGCGCAGCCGCCTGTCCAGAGCCAATGTGGACAAGCTCACGTTCATTAAAATGAGCCAGGCATTGATCCCACAGGACTTGTCCGTACCTTGTGCAGAATAGACATGTATACCGGTGTTCTGACAAAAACTGTCAGGCCATCAGATAGTGTCCGGCCACTTACTGTGCAGGCGCAGCGCTTGCGCAGTATGGAGGACAAGGAGATTCACAAAATCTCAGAAGATGAACGGCGCCTGCGCAGTGAGTGCAGGTTCAAGCCCCACCATCCAAGTGGACATACGGTAGCACATAGTAACAGGGTCCCTCACGGGCTCGCTTCAATCGCCACGCTTTGGACACGGCCTCGCTTGGCTCGGCTTCAACCTCGGATGATGTGGCTTGAACCTGGACTCACAGTGCATTGTCTTCGGAGAGTTTCGAAATCCCCTTGTCCTACGTACTGAGCAAGCGCAGGGCGGACACTATCCGACGGGGGACAGAATTCAACACATCACCAGCCTTACCCAGCCAAGTTCGGGTCTCCATTGACTTTAATGGGGTTCGGGTCCGGGGTCAAGTTCGGGTCAAGTTCGGTCCCGAACTCAAACTTTTTTCCGAAGTTTCGCCGAACCCGAACATCCAGGTGACCGCTCAACTCTATTCTTCACCCCTCTTCCTTCGGGGGCCGCAAACTACAGCTCTGTGACTGGCCCGAGTTGCATGATGTCACTCCTGTGCATGCGCACAGGAGCCACCTTTAATTGCATGACCCCAGCTAGAAACGGCACAGCGTGCGCTTTCTAACTCTGGCGCATGTGCAGAAGAAATCGCCCTACAGCGATTTGCAAATATCTCCTATGCCCCATACACACGGTCGGATTTTCCGACGGAAAGTGTCCTATCGGACCATGTTGTCGGAAATTCCAACCATGTGTGGGTTCCGTCGAATTTCGGAAAAAGTTTGAGATCCTGCTCTCCCAATTTTTTCCAACAACAAAGTCCTATCGGACTTTTTCCGATCGTGTGTAGCGAATTCCGACGGACAAAGTTCCACGCATGCTCAGATCACATTACAAGACCAAAGCTATTGGCTACTAGCCTCTACGTAGTCCCGTCGTACGCAATGAACGTCACCACATTCAGGTTGATCGGATTTTCCGACAACTTTGTCCGACCGTGTGTATGCAACACCAGTGTCGGACAAAATCCGTTGGAAAAAATCTGACAGGTTTTGTGGTCGGAATTTCCGACCGTGTGTACGGGGCACTAGACCGTGCAGGTCTGTGAGATATTTCAAGCACCTACAGGTAAGTCTTAATCTAGGCTTACCTGTAGGTTAAAGTGGTTGTAAAGGGTTTACAACCACTTTAAATCATTGTGTTTGAAAAGTAGGGTTTACAACCACTTTAAAGCATTGTGTTTGAAAAGTATACTTTCACAGGAAGTATATTTACCCTGTATCCACAACACAAATAGAAATTTACAAGATCTAGTACTCAGACATGGATGCAATAAGGGGTTTGGGGTCTTGTTGTCTATATAAACTATTGCTTATAGTAAAGCCATACTCTTCTGGGGACAGCGTGAGTTATATATATATCCTTTCCAGAAGAGAGAATGTGGCGACACAAACACAACACAAATAACGCTGGTAAATGAGGTCAGCTGATAGAGACAACTGAAGGCCACTCTCACTAGTGGCTTATCATCTAACCCTGGGTGGTCTCGCTGCTAGCCACCTCACCTTCAGGGCTAAGGACTGGCATGGTGCTCTACAGAAAACTCAAATTATTCATTGGCTCCAATTAATCTTTCATGATTTATTGACCACCTGTTAACCTTAAAGAGGAGGGCCCACATTTTTTTTTTTTTTAAAGTCAGCAGCTACAAATAAAGCTGCTGACTTTTAATAATCGGACACTTACCTGTCTCGAGGGTCCAGCGATGCGGGGGAACGAGACCCCCCCTCGTTCTCCGCTCGCGGCACCGGCATTCTTAATGTGGGCACCCGGCTGTGACTTCACGGCCGGGCACCCACTGCGCATGCGCGAGCGCCGTGATTCGACGCTCACTCATGACAGGTCCCAGATGACTGTGCGGCGCCTAGGGGAAGTGATGTCATTGCCCGGGCAATGAAGGTGGCAGACTACGAGGGACCCCCTAGCAACAGGCATTTAGAGGTGAGTAAAACATTTTTTTATTTTACAATTATTTATTTATTTTTTTTTTATGATTTTTAAGCCAATTTTTTTTTTTGGTGGCAACACCACTTTAAGCCTTGTACACATGGGCCAAATGTCAGGCAGCAATCGGATGGTACAATAGAAACCGGCCAACATTCAGCCCGTGTGAACTCAGCCCGTGTGAACTCATGCCCCTTCTGCCGAAGGGGCATGACTGAAAAAGGTCTGTCAACTGACTCTTGATCAGCTTTCTTAGCCAATGGCTGAGAGCGCTGACTGGAGTGTTCTGGCAGGGGACGTCTGTGTGAAAGAGCCCTAAATATTTTGAGTAAAATGGCATTTTAGTTTTAGTCACATTTTAGTCTTCTGCAATTGTTTAAGTTTTAGTCATATTTAGTCGACTAAATCTCCAGTACATTTTAGTCGACTAAAATAATTTTAGTTGTCTAAAATCTAATAGGTGTAGTTAAATTGTAACGCATTATTTAAGCATTTCTCCACAATTTCCAAATGTATTATATACTGCTGGAGTAAAAAATCAAATATGTTATTATTTATGGTATTTAGGTTTGAACATACACTACAGACCGGTGTTAATTATGACGTCAAATTTCAATTTTGTTTTAGTCATACTTTTTTGACTAAATTGCCATATTAGTTTTAGTCGTATTTTAGTCTTTTGACTAAAATGGCATTTTAGATTTAGTCCTATTTTAGTAATCTCAATTGTTTTAATTTTAGTTGTATATTAGTCGACTAAAATAGTATTAATTTAGTCAACAAAACTGTTTTAGTCGATGAAATTAACACTGCTATGGGGTATTACTCCTGCTACATTGTTCCTAAAGTAGATGTAGGTGGCATTTAGCTGTATAAAGCACGATCCCTGAAAACCCTTCTCTTTAAAGAAGCCTATCCTACTTCTAACACTGTTTTACTTCCTCGATCAGCTCATCTCCCACAGCTATTACCTCTTGTATCAATTGACCCTTCCTTTTTAGATTGTAAACTCTAATGAGCAGGGCCTTCTGATTCCTCTTGTACCAAATTGTAATGTAATTGTAATGTCTGCCTTTATTTTGTTAAGCGCTGTGCAAACTGTTGGTGCTATATAAATCCTGTATAATAATAATAATGTGTTTAAAAAAAAAAATGCATTTTTTCCATTAAAATACTCTTTTTTCCCTTTTTATCCATCCCTTGTTGTGAATGCAGCATGGAATTTCTCAGAATAGAACCGGTTTTCCGACGGTAATAATAGTGGAACATGTCTGTTGAAACAACCACTTGTAGTTTCTATGAGAAGTCCATGTGACAGGGTGATACCAGCACTGAGAGAAAGGGATGAAGCATAGCTGTCCTTTAACCTAAAGCCCCATACACACGGTAGGATTTTCGCATGGATTCTGTCCGATCGGACAATGTTGTTGAAAAATCCGACCGTGTGTATGCACCATCGGACAGTGTACGTCGGATTGTCCGACGGACAAAGTCCTATCTCCTGCTGGATAGATTTTTTGACAACACGGTCCGATCACACCAAATCCGATCGTGTGTAGCGTTGTCCGACGGACAAAGTGCTACGCATGCTCAGAAGAAATTCTGTGACGGAAGCGCTCGGTCAGGTAAAACTACCTTTCCTAATCGACACAGCACATTCGTCACGCTGCAATGTTAAAATGTCTTTAATGCAGCGCATTCTCTTTTTCTTTACAATGCAAGAAGAATGACATGTTTTAGCTGCTCCTATTCACCCGCACTTCTCCCAAACTTAGTTCTTTATTACTTTTCAGGATTTATACACTACATGTTTATTTTTACTCAGATCGTAAAAGAATCTTTGTTATATTTTTAGGATGATTTGTCTTTTTTTTGGGAATACATATTTGAAGGAGATTTTTCTTATTTTTTTTGGAGGGGGGTTGTGTCTCAACTTAGCAAAACCACATTATTAACATTTGTATTTGTTGCTTAAATTTACTAGGAGTTTGTTGGTTGTTGGTGCCCCTTGTTAATTATACTTTATGATTTGTGAAATGTACCTGCATACTCCCAAATAAACTGTCATTGTAGAAAAGTAAAACACAATAGGCAAGGATTTTTTCCAATCAAAAAAACCTTTATTTAGGTCTCAGCAACAAACCAAAGAGGAACGCAGCCATGGTGAAACTTGGGGAATTTGCAAAGCCTTGGACCCCCACGGCAACCATCATTTTTCAAGCTTAGAAAATTGGGGGCCTACGGAGTACCTAAATAAATAAATAATAAGGGAGTGCAATTTGGTCCTGAAGTCCAAAACATCCGGAACTGGGGGTCATCTCCCCAGCCATTCCCTCATTTAGGACTTTGAGGATGACATCCTCACACATGCTGCGTTGCCCCGCCTCCATACCCGTCATTTTAATGGCAACCAAGGAGGCAAAGGCCTCCTTGTAGGTGGGTGTGGCATATAGGGAGGCTGAAGCATCTCGGATCAGCTGGAGCGCTGACTCTCCCACCTCCCCCATCCTTTTCGCCCTTCTGTAGGGAAGGCAGAGGGGAGAGACTTGGGAGACAGTCAGGCTCCTACGCCTACCCCCCTGTTGGCTGCCACTACCCACCTCTTGGCTGCCACTAACCCCTGCCTCCTCCTGACTGCCACATTCCACAGCCACCTCCTGGCTGAGGTCTTCCTGTGTATGAAAAAGGGACATAGTTTCAGTTATTTGTTCATCAAACACACACAATTCTCATCTAGTGACTGTTGCAAAATGTTTACAAATAGAAAACCATACAATTCTCAGCCCTGCAGTTTATATTCTTCCCAAAAATGTCTCCAACACTACTGTCTGTTGATATGTCAATCACGTTAGGAACTAAGCAATTGGGATCCTGAATTAACTGAACATCATTTATTATTCCCAAAAATGGTAACAAAACTACTATACCTGGCTCAAGCTGGGCTCCTGCACATCTTCCATACTGGAAGGCCCAGGTTGGTCCTCGGAAGCCTCATCAGGGGTGGCGTACGCGGAAGGACGCGTGCAAGGAAGAGTCGAGAGTGACTTCCTGACATTAGCCTGGTCTTTGAGAAAATGGAGCCTGTCATAGTACCAGAGCGTGGGGGCATAGACCTGTGCTGCTCCAGCTCCAGATGCTAGGGACTTCCGGACCTTATTGCGCTCCCGGAAATAGGTACTCCTCAGGTTAGCAATTTTTACTTTTAACTTCGCCACGGTTGCCGTGGGGAACGTTGGCTTTACAAATGCCACAAGTTTCTGCATGGCTGCGTACCTCTTTGGTTTGTTGCTATAGTCGCGGTGTTTTGCTTGCCATAAAAGGGGAATTTCCCTATATTTATCAATGAAGAGGGGGAGAAAACTCACATCGTTGAAGCCCTCCATCATCTCTGCAAGACACAACACCACACAAAACAATATAAATAATGTCAGGCTAAACTCTCCTAATCTTCTCCATAAAGAAGCCTCAAGTTCGAATCAGTCTAGGCTAGTTATGTACCAACGTCAAATTGTACCTTCGTTTCTAGCGATCGTCTCGTGCGTGAGCTTTCTCTCCCCTCGTCTCCCAGATCGTGGCTACGACACAGGCGTGTGACGTTTTATATCCAGTGCGCATGCGTCAAACTCCGCCCGCCCCTGACGATCTTTCTCGTCTATTCCCCACCCCTTCTCTTTACGGCGCAGTGGGGAGAGCACATGGCGGGGACACAGCAGGTGCGCCCGAAATATCCCACCAACGAGGAGGAGGACGAGGAAAGTCCGGAGGCAGAAACGACCCGATCCCGGAGCCTGAAATTCAAGGCCTCCAATATGTCATTTGGAGAAATGTTGGAGATGGTGGACATATTAAAGAGGAGCGACTATGATGGGAAGTATGGGCCTTACCTCAACCCCAATGTCCGCAAGGCCAAGATCATGTCTAAAGTTGTAAGGAGGCTGTACAATCATTTTGGGGTACAACGATCCAAGGAGCAACTGAGGAAACGCTGGTCAGACCTGAAACTGAGGGAGGCCGATCAGTACAGAAAGATCAAGCGAGTTCTTCAAAAAAGTAAGTAGTTGTGTTTTGTGTTTGATTTCTTGCTTGCATACTGCTCCATGTGGTTTTATTTTTACAAAGTTGTACATTCCAAAATGGCCACTTTCAGGTTCGTCTGTGCATTCGATCGTACTCAACCTCGATCTTTCTGCCACTGTCATGGTCGTGTGTGTGTCCATTCGATCGTACTCAACCTCGATCGTTCCGCCACTTATAATACGATGTTTGGTGTTTTTTGGGGGAAAGGAAGTTTGTTCTCTCTAGAAATGTCATCAAGACTGTCCAGCCAATTTATTCAATGTAAAGGAGACGTCACCCAGTAGCTGTTTACCCATCTGGACTCTAGAGCACTAGTGCTGGGACACCCAAACCCACTTTTTATTAGGCTTTTCCACACATGTGCTCCAGTGAATACTAGAGGGGGGTCTCCATCACCCAAACGTCGACCAAAAAGCTATAAGTTTAGGACCTTTACAAAGTGACTACATTCATGTTGGTGTCATTTGTAACTGGACACCCAAAAATATTGTCCCTCACTTTCAAGCAATGTTTGTCATTTCCTATTTCTGCCCTCAATAGATTGTGTTGCTAAATCTTCCTTTTGTACATTCTCATAGGGGAGCGAAAACTTGGGCCGTCTGAGGAAACCCCAAAACCAACACCTCCCAAAAAAGGGGAAAGAGCAGAAGCAAAGGAGGAGGAGGAGGAAGGAGAGATCATAGAAATTGGAGAACTTGTCACCACAACAGGTGAGTGTGGGAGAACACAGCTACTGGTAAGCTAATCAATGTATGGCTGCCTCATTTCCAACACCCTATTTTTGTTTGTTTTTGGTTTTTAGGTGACGTGGATGTTGTGGAAGAAAAATCGCACTTTACCACAGAGAGTGCCCACGTACTCATCGGGGAGATAATGGTCTGCAATAGAGATCTAGATTACATAAAGCAAAACATCAATGATGTTCAACAAAAGTTGAAGAACATCATTGATGTTTTAGGAAAAATCTGAAAACGCACCAAGTAATTAACACACATTTGTGCCTGCTTCTGAACACATTTGCAAGTTAAGAACTGTGTGAAATTTGGAACATGCACACATTGTGTCCACATGTGCTAGCTCCCATCATGGTGGATGAATGACAACGTTTTTTTGGGGGTGCAACCACTTTACGAACTACTTAAGTGGTTGTGGTGAAGGGGTTGCACCCACAAAAAACGTCCATTCATCCCCATGATGGAAAATGGCACTTTTGAAGATTCTAGGCATGTGTTTTACCATCTAATGACGATTTTCAGACCCAAATTGTGTGCATGTTCTAAATTTCCACTTTCCAGGGGTGACCCCCCATGTGATGAAGGCAAGATCAAACACACTTTGAACATATAGTCATGTCTGATCTTGTCTTCACTTTACAAAGTTGAACTTTCCTAGTTCCTAGGTTCTGTTTTGCTCCATGCCTGGTTTTACCAAATGCGGAATGTTTGTAAACAATGTTGTAAATAACCAAGATGTTGTCAGTTTGGGCAAGAAGTTTGTAAACGCACTTGTGAATGTTTTGCAAGTAAACTTTTTTACTTTTCAAAATGTGTGGCTTCCTTATTTAAAAAACACAATGCATTATGTATGTCAAATGTAAAGGATATGGGGGGCAATGGGTGTTATTTACTAAAGGCAAGTCCAGTTTGCACTGCAAGTTTCTTTTCCAGGGCACTTTTTCACTGCACTTGTAGAGCATAGTGGATTTGACTTATGTAAATGACACCCACAGTGCTTTGTACGAAAACACGGAGCACAGCATTTTTGTGAATACACACATTTCTGTCATGGTGATGAAAAGGAGTATTTTGGGTGTCAGTTATGCACTACAAACCTTCTCTAGACAAAAGATTAGGTATCAAACACACAACATGAGAAGAATCTTTTTGGGAAGAAGAGACTGTTACCTCCTTTTGCCCAGAAAGTGCATTCCCACTGTCGAAGGCAAAGGGAAAAAATTTCAAGGTCAAATAAGCTAAAAATAATACGGAAATGACAAGAAATCATAGGTTGTTTGAAAAATAATATTTATTTCAAAATGCCTCTCACACATCGTCAGGCAGAGCAATGGCCCCCCTACCCACAAAGTAGTCCATATATTGCTCGCGGACCGCACATTCGTACGGAACCGAATTACGAATTTTTTTGGATACGAATTCTGTACGGAATACGAAATTCCGTTTACGAATTTCGGATCCAAATTATTCTAAATTTATTCGAATCCAACTACCAAATATATCGAATTTCAATTTCAACTAATACTAAAGAAATTATTATAGCGGATATAACGAGTGATTCGAAATTCGGCTCCAAACTATTCGAATTCAACTACCAAATATATCGAATTTCAATTTCAACTAATACTAAAGAAATTATTATAGCGGATATAACGAGTGATTCGAAATTCGGCTCCAAACTATTCGAATTCAACTACCAAATATATCGAATTTCTAATTTTCAACTAATACGAAAGAAATTATTATAGCGGATATAACGAATGATTCGAATTTCGGCTCCAACTACCAAATAATATCGAATTTCAACTAATACAAAATAAATTATTATAGCGGATATAACGAATGATTCGAATGAATTCGATATTCAGTATAACGGATATCGACAGTGTACGAATAATAACGAATTCTTTGTTGGTCCAAATTTCTTTACTACAGAAACATGTGACTGTTGGTTGACCAATCACATCAGAGGTTTTCTTGTGATGCTGAGGCCTACAGGGCAGGGCAGAGGGCACGCCCTGATCATATGACTTCTCTTTGTGGAGCAGATCATACAGTCAACTATTTGTGCCAGTGCATCTGCTCAAATATCGTCGTGATCCTTGGATTTTTGATATTCATTTGCCCTGATATCTGTTCGAGTCTGCAAGATTATTATCCTTGATAGCTTATTTTGCTATTGGATTTCTTCTTTTGCTCCAGATTTTTGTTTTAGTCTGCTCATCTTTTTTTTTGTCTTTTTTTGACTTGGAAGGCAAAATGAGCAGCAAACAAGGAGATCAAGGCAGAAAGAGTGCTGCTGCTGGGAGAGGAAGAGCTTCGAGCCGGCGTAAAGTACAACAGCAGCAGGTGGGACATTCTGTCTCTGCGGCGTCTGCGCCCCCTGAGCTCAGCTCACCTCCCATGAAGTTGAGGCGACCAGGAGGAGTGAAAGAGCCTGCCAAACAGCAGACATCACGTCGCCAGCTGTTCCAGGAGGACTTACCTTGTACAACCACTGCTGCTGGTAGCACTAGCATGCCCACTCGTACTTTTTATGGAAGAGGACGAGGGCAGACCAAAGGGAAACTTCCCATTGCACACACCTTTGTGCAGCCAAAGATGGAGATCTTGGACAGCATGCTGCATGAGACATGTGAGAAGGCCCAGGCTGAACAAGCTCATCATGATGATGATATCACTATCAGCACTCCAGGGAGCTTCGAGATAAGCAAGCAGGAGCCTGAGGAGAGTCAGTTTACAACACATTGTAAAGATCATCAGTCTTCCCCTGGCAATGTAGAAGAGAAAGAGATGGAAACAAGTTTTCACATGGAGAACTTTGATTACCAACCATCGGCATCGGCATCTACCCATGTTGGCCCCAGCGACAGCCCAGGAGAATATATCTCCCCTGACTCCCCACTACTTTTCTTCCCTTATAAGTCCCCTGCCGTTATTTCAAAGCCTCCAGCATCATTGGCCAATGCAACCACAGCAACAGCACCCAAAATACCCATGATGTTCAGATCACAATCACATTCTCTTCTTCATCCTGCTCCTCCTGCTGAACCTCAGAAAGACAGTCCAACCACTGCAGTGGATGTGATTCCATCACCAGGCACTGCGGGCAGTGTCATTGGTGCTGGCTGCCGTTCCAGCGTTTGGCTGCATTTCACCAAAATTGGCGTTGGTCAGAAGGCCAAATGCAAGCATTGTGGCAGGGACATCAGCCGGGCCGAGACATAGGGCATCTCAGCAACAGCGGGATGAACCAGCACATGCGTGTGCACCACCAGGCTGTGCTGTTAGGGGAGAAAATTGTGTCCCCTCCAAACACCAAAAGAGGAACCAATACCAATAGTGGCACCCCCACAGCCACCACCATAAGTACCAGCACCACCACCCCACATCCAACCCATACCTGCCACCAGGCCACCCTGGAAGATTTTGGTGGCTTTCACAGTGCAAAAGGATTGTCTCAGGCACAGGTTAGGAAGATAACACGCCTGATCGGCCAGCTTATTGCAGTTGGAGGAGCACCATTCAATATGGTAGAAGGTGAGCCCTTCAGGCAGTTGATGCAGGCTGTTGCACCACAGTACCGTGTGCCATCACGAAAGACCTTTAGCCAAACTGTGGTGCCAGCCTTATACAGGTCTTGTGTTGGGGTGCTGAAGGACGAGATTAGAAAGGCAGGTGGACAGGCAGTGCACCTGACCACTGACCTGTGGAGTGCATCTAGTGCCCAACACGCCTTCCTGTCCCTGACGGCACATTGGTGGCAGGGCAAGGTGTCATTTGGATCCTCGTCATCAGCACTTGACAAAGAGGGGCACCGTTCTTTTCTCCTGCACGCTGAGGTGCTTGATGAAAAGCATACAGCGCAAAATATCCTGCAAGCCCTGCAGAAAATGTTGTTGCAGTGGTTTCAGGCAGACACTGACAGCAACAGCTACAGGATTGGCTATATTGTCACAGACGGAGGCAGCAACATGGTGAAGGCTGTAAGGGATGGCAGATTTGTGGGTGTGCGCTGCTCAGCCCACCTTCTCCACCAGGTGGTAACCGACAGCTTTCGATTGGTGGAGGCTAATTCTGGCGGCGATGGAAGGCTGTCCAAAGTGGTGGACTCTTGCCGGAAGATGGCTGGCCACTTCCATCGAAGTGTGAGGGACAGCCACCTCCTCAGGTTGGAACAGAGGAAGGCAGGCCTTCCAGAACACTGCCTAAAACAGGATGTGGGGACTAGGTGGAATTCAACCCTAGCAATGCTGGAACGCATCCTTGAACAGCAGAAGGCTCTCCATGCCATGGCCTGCGAACATAATATTGGCATAGAGAGACCTTTAGGCAGGGAGGATTGGGCCATAATTGGGCAGATTGTGGCAGTCCTCAAACCATTCCTCTCTGTGACAGAACATCTGAGCCGCGAGGATGCCAGCATTGCTAATGTGCTGCCGCTTTTTAACCACCTTCAGAGTAAATTGGAGCGGTTCATGTCAGCTCAGGAACCTTTGCCTGGTGGTGTCCCTCAACCTGATGTGTTGGCTCTGCTCAACACATTTCTCTTGGAATTGGGCAGGCGCACGCAGGATTTGACCGCCTCTTGCCCAGAACTGATGCTGGCTGCCATGTGTGACCCTCGTTGCAAGGGCAAAATGGCTGTGCAGTGCAGTGCTCTCACAACATGGCGGGACAGACTTATTGACAGGGTGCGTCAGAGGGAAAGGCAGCTAGTAAGGCCGCTAGAGCTGGGAGAGGAGGAAGAGGAGGAAGAAGATATTGAAAACCCCCTCTCCCATGCAACAGCATCTACTGAAGTGAGCAGCAGAGCTCCTGCCAGCGTCGCGGAGCATCTTCTTCCGTCTTGACTGAGGCATTTGACACCCTAATGGGAACCTCCAGCAGCATAGTGCGCCCCAAGAAACGCATTTCATCAAAGGAGGTTGTCATGTCATATTTGTCATCCCCACCAGTGCACCCCACCACAGATCCTATGTCTTTTTGGCAGGAGAAGAGCGAGGAGTGGCCTGCCCTCGCAGATATTGCCAAGGAGCTACTGTCCAGTAGTCCAGAGTGAGCGGGTGTTTTCTGTGACGGGAAACATCCTGTCACCCCAAAGATCACAGTTGTCCCCCCAGCTAATGGAGCAGTTAGCATTTTTGAAAATAAATTTGCCAAAGCTGGGGTACCCCTCCCTTACTCTGGACATTTCTTGAACTGACTGACTGTCTGCACTCTGCAGCAGAGATGGTCTCTTGGTCTTAGACTCTTTAGTTGGACCCTGTCCCTCCCCACAATCAAAGTTTCTTAAATGCCCAAAAAATATTTATACTCATTCAATTGTTGTTCAATGTGCCAAATGTAATTATACTAATCCACAAGCTGGTAAACGCTGTGGCCTGATGTTCCCCAATGTGCCCCAATAATATGCCATGTGCCCCAGTATGCCCTGATGTGCCCCAATATGCCCTGATGTGCCCCAATATGTTTGGGTGGGGGAAGGGGAGTTTTTTTTGTTTTCTGCCATTGCAGAAGGGAACTAACTACTGTTAAGTTAGGTTATTAATAATTTATTGTTGGAGTTGCTTTATGCTTTAGAGAGACCTAATAAACATTTCTATGTTCAGTTGTACAGTAGTGTCTGTCACCTTATTCTGTCCTATATGTCTGCCTGGCTACCTTGGATGGGGAATGGGATGGGGCGGGGGACAGAATGTACAGCTCGCTTTGCAACACTCCTTTTGAGTTGCGGAGCAGGCGGAGGAGGGAACTTTTTATTTCTGTGTCAATGTGGCTTATCACAGTGTGTCTATGTCTAGTGTGCTGTAAACATAAACACCTCCCTCAACAAAATCAAGCACTAAAGACTGCTGGTTTTATTACTTCAAAACAACTTTATTTTTACACACAAAATAAAAGTATAAAATAATATATTAGATACTTCTCACTTAATAACACTGAGGGGATCTCTGCAGAAACCCTGTGGGCAGCCCACAAACCGTTTATCAGGGGCAAAATCATTAAATTAACAACACAAATCAAAAAGGAACAAACAGCGGAGATCAAAAGACTTGACGACCTCTACGCCTCCCTTTGCTCCCAACACAAACGACACCCGTCACCCTCCCTGCGGGCCCAACTTGACAAAACCAGACTCGAACTTAATCTAGCACTGACTGCTAAAGCCGAAAAACAAATTAGATGGAGTAAAAATAGATTTTATACCCAGGGGGACAAATTGGGTTCCATGTTGGCCTCCAAACTAACACCCAAGTTTCGTTCCTACGTATTGCCCAAAATCAGAGTCCCTGGTCAGGGCTTGACCTCTAACCCCGTTAAAATTCTCAAAGTGTTTCATGACTTCTACTCCAATCTTTACGGTTCTCAAAACACCGCTGACAAGACTGCTGTCTCCAATTACCTCGACGGGATCCCTATCCCTTCCCTCTCTGTTGAACACAAGGAAATACTGGAAGCACCTTTTTCGGAAGAAGAGGTCCAGGAAGTCATTATAAATCTAAAATCTAACTCGGCTCCAGGTCCGGACGGCCTCCCCAACTTATATTACAAAACATTTCCTTCTACCCTGATTCCACGCCTCACTAAGTTTCTTAATTCAAAAACAAAGGGAACCCCACTTGATCCCCATCTTAACACCGCCTTCATCGCGGTCATACCGAAACCGGATAGGAATCCAGAGGAGGTCAGCAATTACAGACCTATATCGCTGATCAATAGTGACTTGAAAATCCTTACTAAAATATTAGCGAACCGTCTGGCTTCTTTTATCCACAGATACATACACAAGGATCAAGTGGGGTTCATCCCGGGCAGACAGGGCCCTGACCAGATCAGAAGAGCCATAGATATAGTCTCCTTACTTCAATCGGGATGGGATGGGGGCTCTAAACAACCAGGTATGCTTCTTTCACTGGATCTCCAAAAAGCATTTGATTCAGTCTCCTGGCCTTATATTTTCGAAATCCTGAAACGCTGGGGCTTTGGTGATAACTTCCTGGGTTTAATAAGGGCCCTATATTCCAACCCCACTGCACGAATCAAACTACAGGGTCACTATTCCCAACCTATCTCCGTTGCTACAGGCACCAGACAAGGCTGTCCATTATCCCCCCTAATCTTCGCTATAGCCATTGAAACACTAGCCATTTCCATTCGACAGAACCCCAACATTCACGGAGTCCGTTGCGGATCCCAGACCCACAAGTGTGGACTCTTCGCGGACGACATACTCCTCTTCATTACCTCCCCGACGACCTCCCTACCAAACCTCTGCAATTCCCTTGATGCATTTGCCCACATATCTGGGCTTCGGGTAAATTACACCAAGTCTCACGCTCTCAACGTATCTCTCCCCCCAGCAACGGTTGATTCCCTACGACAACACTTTAAGTTCCACTGGAACACATCCTCCATTAAATACCTTGGCATTGTCCTCACAGCCAAAATAGAGAATCTTTATAGTACTAATTACCCTCCCATGTACCGGAAATTGGAGCTGGATCTCCAATCTTGGTCTAACCATAATCTCTCTTGGCTCGGGAGGATCAATTCGGTGAAGATGACGTTGCTCCCCAGACTCCTTTACCTCTTTCGTTCTCTACCAATCCCTATTAAAAAGGATCATATTAAAACACTCCAAAGCAAGATCCTTAAATTTATTTGGGGCTCAAAGGGTTATAGGATTCAACAACAGAAGGGGGGTGTGGGATTGCCCCACTTATATAAATACTATCTTGCAGCCCGAATTGCCCAGCTCTCAGTGCTGTACTCTAAATACGAGAAGCCAGATTGGGTCCTTATGGAAAGGCAAGCAGTACCCCACCATACTCTGGATTATCTTCTCTGGTCGAACCCGAAATTACGCCCCCCAATTCTGGCCCCTACCCTCTCACATATGTTTACCCTCTGGGACAGGGTTCGTTCCTCTGCGAACTTGGTCTCAGTGTATAAACCCCTGTCCCACTTATTCCACAATCCCGATTTTCCTCCTGGCCAAAATATAAAAGCATTTAAATGGTGGCTGGATAAGGGGCTATACCGAATCGGTCACTTTTTCTCAACCTCGGGCCCAATTACTCTCACCTATTGTACCAAAAAATGGGACTTACCTACCTCTGAACATTTCAGATTTAATCAGATCTCTCATTATCTACACAAACTCTGGACGAACAAGCCCCTCCCCCCTCGATTTACGGAATATGAAATATGGTGCGGTCAGTCCATGGATCAGCGGGGGGGAGTGTCAACGATCTACTCGTCGCTCACCGCGGTGACCACTAAAACCCCCTACATGCTGGGAGACGGACTTCCAGTTCCAATGGGACCTGGAGGTATGGCAGAAAGCGTGCTTTCGTTCTTTCAAGAGTATTTTAAACACTACACTCATTGAAGCTAGTTTGAAAATCATATCCAGATGGTACTACACCCCCTCTCGTCTTGCCTCAATTTTTCCAACGGCTAGTCCACTGTGCTTCCGGGGGTGCGGTCTCACTGGTACTATGTCACATACTTGGTGGGAATGTCCCAGAATACGCCCATTCTGGAGAAAAGTTTTTGTACTCAGAGTCAATACTGTGGATAGTATGGGAAAGGAACAAAGAGCAAACGAGAACATTGACCTGTGGTGTGCCAGGGGTCACGTGGTCAGTATGCCTAAAAGGGGGCATACCCAAGTATGAAATTAAATGAAATGAAAGAGAAAGAAAAAGGGAATGGGTGGGTGGGACACGAGAGCCTCCGACCATGAGGGGAGGAGGCGAAGGAGGGCAGGCTTTATGCAGCCTGACTCCTCCTACAAACACAGGCCGACCTGCGGTCAGCCTTTTTCTTTGTACTCAGAGTCAATACTGTGGATAGTATGGGAAAGGAACAAAGAGCAAACGAGAACATTGACCTGTGGTGTGCCAGGGGTCACGTGGTCAGTATGCCTAAAAGGGGGCAAAAATAACCACAGTAGGATGAAAGCTTACTAACCAAATTGCCGTTCAATCTGCTGAAATTGACAAACGCTTATGACACCTCCAAAGTGGCTCGGGGACGTACCCAGAGAAAACGAGACAACCTCCACCTAACCAAATGCTAATGGTCGGGACCCCTGGCGCAAAGTCACGGAAGCCGCTCCTATCCTAAATGAATAGCCAAAGTATGCTTGAAGGTCCAGAACCTGATTTGCCCAAAAAAGGGGACGGTAATGAAGTATGCATAGAGCTGCAGAGAGGGGAGCACTAGGAAGAGGCAACCGGGGACCCCCCTGGGTATATCAGAAGTGGCACTGACGGGCTGGTTTAAAACCAACACCGGGCCCACGCCTTGCCAGGCTCCTGATGACGTGCCGCCTCCCGAATGCTGCGTCTTGCGAGCATGCAGATGTAACGGACAAGACCGGGGTGCCAACTGATTGACCAAAAGTATGCGAGACCCTGGGCCAGAAGTGCAACTCCCCTGGCCTTAGGAACCATAAAGGTCAGATACAGCGCTGTCTTAAGCATCAAGCTGGTTCATAACAAAAGGAGACCCTGTCGGATACGTCATGAAGAATTTAACAAACGATGGGAAGACTGCCGAGTACAGCCGGAGCAACTCTTCTGGATTCCTGAGGATGCTTGACTACAGTACGCAGATAATGAAGAAAGGCCTGTCGGGGAATGCCAACAACATGAAATGCCGAGTCTCCACCAGATGCGCGCCGATAGTGCTGTAGACCGATACGAGTTGGAAGGGGCCAAAAAAAAAAAAACAGAAAAGCAAAATAGCAACTGGATGTCGACCATCAGGACTAAGCAACCTAGACCGGAAGCCTGGAAACACCCTAAGCCATGTCACGAGCCTACCTGGTACACAAAACAAAGATTTTGTCGATCAAGGCTGTTGCGTCGGTCCAAGGAAACCTGATCCATCACCAATGCTGGAAACCTGAAGAGAAGGCGTGCCGCCGGCATCTGTGTCCTAGACCTGGGCCTAATGATACCGGCCCAGGCACAGAGAGGGATCCGGAATCCCCTAAGCCCCAGAGCCAGCAGAAGCTGCAGGAGCTGCAATGGCTGACTTACCAATAGTTCCATACTATTGCGCAACTCCTGGCCGGACAGAGCTAGGACATGGAAGGTAACGTGAAAATGACACAGAACTGGGACAGGAACATGAATTGCGAGAGAAACTTGAGAAGACTGAGAACCTGCGACCGGAAAGTAACTGCGTGAAAGAACGTGACTGGACAAGAACATGAGTAGCGCGATCAGACTAAGACGTGAGTAGCACACGGACCGAGGCTGCACGAAAACGCAACCTGCATAAGAAACGCCGGTCGCACGAGAACGTAAACCGATGAACAACGAGAGAAACCTGGGAAACGAGAGAAACATGAAACGTGAGTTGGCATAGAAACAAACAGTTGCATGAGAAACGTAAGTTGCATGAGAAACGTAAGTTGCATGAGAAACGTAAGTTGCGTGAGAAACGTAAGTTGCATGAGAAACGCAAGTTGTACGAAATATGTGAGCAGTGCAAGAAAACAGATGAGGAGACTTGCCACTGAACAAGCCAATTAAAAACGATCATCTCAATCTGTTTAACCCATAGACGTGATGGGAAACCCGCAGTGGAAGAACATGGACAACCCAGCTGTAAAAATTACCAGAGAACATAACAATACCCCTGGTACCTAACAAGTGTAAGGATGTGGGTGCAGAAATGACAAGACCAATCAGCGCCGGAATGTGAACCTAATGACCACCCCCCCTACCGTATGCAGTAAGCGAGCCCGAGCAACCTGCCGCGCTAAGACAGGCAATTAAAAACGAACACTCAGGGCTAAGGTACCCACAGGACGTGGTGGGTAGTAGTAAAGGTGTAACGGTGAACATGCATGTATGACGTATGGACTACAGGCGAGAAGATTGTGGGACGACAATCAATTAAAAACGAAAACCTCAGCCCGTATGGATCTGTAGACGTGTCAGATCCTGGATGTAAGCACTAGCTAACGGAAATGCCGCAAACGAAAGGCAATGACATGAAAAGGCATGTGACATGCACGAGAACACAACATGAGACACACGAGAAACGTAAGAAAACACGAGAAACGTAAGAAAACACGAGAAACGTAAAAACACGAGAAACGTAAAAGAAAACACGAGAAAGCATAAGAAAACACGAGA
Organism: Lithobates sylvaticus; assembly: GCA_028564925.1. Lineage (NCBI taxonomy): Eukaryota > Metazoa > Chordata > Amphibia > Anura > Ranidae > Lithobates > Lithobates sylvaticus. The sequence continues at coordinate 672,300,177 of CM053026.1, read as the reverse complement.
AAGCATAAGAAAACACGAGAAAGCATAAGAAATGCAAGAAAACACGAGAAACGTACGAAAACATGAGAAACGTGAGAAAACATGGAAACATGCGAAACGTAATAACCATGGAAAACATGAGAAATGTAAGAAAACCTGGGAAAACGTGAGAAACGCAAGAAACATGAAACGTCGGAAACATGAGAACCGTAACTTGCCTGAGAATCGTGAAATTGCATAAGAACCGTAAATTTGCATGAGCACCAGAAATTGCATGAGCACCAGAAATTGCATGAGCACCAAAAATTGCATGAGCACCCCCAGCATGCGACCGAGTTCAGCTCAAACACCCAAAGTTTGACATGACCCCACATCTGCGATCAGTCCCCGACAAGATGCATCCTTCATGATAGGTCTACTTCAGCTCTTCCCATGGTCTAGTACCCAGCAATTCAAATGAGAAATGTAAAATCGCATGAGAACCTAAAAGACTCAAAACTTACCTGAGAAATGTAAATCGCAGGAGAAACGTAAATCGCAAGAACACAAGTGCATGACCAAACTTACCTGAGAAACATAAAACCGCATGAGAAACGTAAAAACCGCCTGAGAAACGTAACATCGCCTGAGAACCGTAAATGACCCAACACTTACCTGAGAAATGTAAATCACAAGAACACTAGTACATGACCAAACCTACCTGAGAAATGTAAAACGCATGGGCAACGTGAAAACGCATGGGCAACGTGAAAACGCATGGGCAACGCGAAAACGCATGGGCAACGCAACATCGCATGGGCAACGCAACATCGCATGGGCAACGTAAAAAAGCATGAGAAACGCAACATCGCATGAGAAACGCAGCATCGCATGAGAAACGCAGCATCGCATGAGAAACGCAACATCGCATGAGAAACGTAACATCGCATGAGAAACGTAACATCGCATGAGAAACGTAACATCGCATGAGAAACATGAATGCCAAACTTACCTGAGAAATGAACTACCACCATGCAGCCCCCCAAGGACCAGGGGAACACCAGCGCGGGAGGGAGAGGCGGCTCCCTCATGGAGCCAGCACAGCTGTCAGGCGGCCATGCTCCCCCAATCCCCCCCTCTCCCCGGGACCCAGGGAGAAGCGTCTCCCACGTGGGGACAGCAAGCCCCCGGCGGCCATGCTCCCACAACCCCCACCCGCCCCTCCCCCCGGAAACCGCGGGAGGGAGGGAGACGCGGGAGGGAGGGAGGGAGACGCGGGAGGGAGGGAGGGAGGGAGACGCGGGAGGGAGGGAGACGCGGGCGGGCGGGAGGGAGACGCGGGCAGGAGGGAGACGCGGGCGGGTGGGAGGGGAAGCGTCTCCCACGTGGGGACAGCAAGCCGCCAGGCGGCCATGCTCCCACAACCCCCCCGAAAGAAGCGGGAGGGAGACGCGGGCGGGAGGGGGACGTGGGCTGGAGGGAGGGGAATCGTCTCCCACGTGGGGACAGCAAGCCGCCAGGCTCCCACAACCTCCCCCCCCTCCCCCCGGAAGAAGCGGGCGGAAGGGGGAAGCATCTCCCACGTGCAGACAGAAACCGACAGGCGGCCATGCTCCTCCCCCCGAACCCTGGGAGATGTGGGCGGGAGGGAGAAGCGTCTCCTGCGTGGAGACAGCAAGCCGACAGGCGGCCAAGCTCCCCCAGTCATCCCCCCCCAGAACCCAGGGAGAAGCGGGCGGGAGGGAGGGAGAAGAGGGCGGGAGGGGGAAGCGTCTCCCACGTGGAGACAGTAAATGACAGGACGCAGGAGAGACACCTACCTGGAGACAGAGCCGTTTGTCGGGGACAGAGGGCCGACAGGCGGCCGCAAACACCCCCCCCCCTCCCCCCCCTCCCCTCCCCCGGCGGGACACCGGTGGAAGCGCCCCACCTCGTGTGGTTGAGCTGGGCTCCGCACCTGACCGGCCCCTGAATGGGGAGACTAGCGGCGGGATGAAACCAGATGGGGGTCCGCCCGTGGAACCCCCTGAGCCAAGCCGTGACCCGCCACTGGAAGCAGGGGACTCGGAGCCCCCTGACAGCCGCACACCTTCCTACCCCAGAGGAAACCGGAAGTGACGTCAGCTCGTTCCGGACACGAGAGCCTCCGACCATGAGGGGAGGAGGCGAAGGAGGGCAGGCTTTATGCAGCCTGACTCCTCCTACAAACACAGGCCGACCTGCGGTCAGCCTTTTTCTTTAACTTGATTGATAGGCTTGTGGGTACCCAGATCCCCAGATCTCCTAATGCTTTTACCCCAAATTTATCCAAATCCACGCGAAGTCTTGTCAAATTCATATTGCTGGGGGCTAAACTTACGGTAGCCAAGGCCTGGAAAAAACCCAAGATATCCTTCCCAGCAGTCATCAGAAAAGTCTCCTGGATAATGTCACAAGAGAAGCTAGCCCACATTATCTCCGACACGGTCCGTAACTTTGAAACTACCTGGGAACCCTGGGCAATTTACATTGGTGCTCCTTGGCTCACTAACTCCATAATTTCCTAAACTGAGTCCTATAATTGCTGCTCCGAATATCCTGCCTGTTATCCCCTCTCCCCCTCCATCTTCTCTTTGACCCCCTTTCCCTCTTTTTCTACCCTCATCCAACTCTCACTTTTCCCGCTTCGGCTCTTAGTTTACCTCTCTTATTACAGTTTTTACATTGAATGGCAAGTCGACATTTATGGGTATCTTATTGACTACTGGTTCCCTTGCGGAGTGGGTCATGACCGAAACTAGTCATTCACATAGACGGGTGGTGGAGCGTCGAGGGTTTCCCCTAAAGGGCACAGACAGCTCCCAAATGGGATGCCTGGTAGTGGGAAACCCTCGCTCGTTACATAACCCAATGGACTCTCTTCCACCACGCTTCCTACATTGGACCATTTGGTCCCGTTTGATCTTCCTGTGATCTATTGCAAGTCTATAGCTTCTTTTACCTAATGGTCATGTATTACCCGTCGTCATAGATGCCTAAGTTTACTATATAGTTGTACCTTGTCATTTACCGTTGTATGTATTTTGACAAATTCAATAAAATACTTTGAAGTTAAAATAATATATTAGATTTGAACAGAACAAACAAACAAAATAGCTATGGTCCTGGAGCACGCAGTGGATGCTGGTTTCATGATGGAGAGGCTTCTCGGCTGCTCATGGTGGTGGTAGAGCTAGTACCAGGCAATGGAGCATTGTGTCTGGAAATTGCTTCCAGCAAACATAATTTGCAATGCTCCATTGCCTGGTTCTGTTGTTGGTTGAACCGGACCCACATCCTCTCCATATCATCAGTGTGGTTTCTGATGGCACGGTGGAGGGTCCGGTTCAACCTACGATTCTCCCTCTGCATTTTTTTTGTTGGCTTTGGCCAGCCTCCGCATCTCTGTCAGCAGGACAGTTGTCTGACTCGGTGTCGGTGGTGGCAACTGCGGCACTGGCTGCTCCTCTAGAGGGTGAGGCAGTGGAGGACGTACAGGGGGGGCAGCTTCCTGTGGCCCTAGAGTCTGCTTCTGGGCCAAAGGGGTCAGCTCGGCCTCATCCCGGAGCGAAATCCCGTCTGACAGGTCTTGTTGATCTGAAATAGACGAGATAGCCAATGTTGATGCTAGCATTCAAAGAAATTGATTTCTAGAGATTATAATAAAAACATATTTTATTCCTTTTTATTTTGACATTGTCCTTTAAAAAATAAATACATTTTGTGTAACATATACATATATATTCCTATTACAAGGAATGTATTGTAAACATCCTTTGTAATAGAAAAAAAACAATGACAGGTCCGCTTTAATGTGAAATCTGGGGTCAAAAAGACCTCAGATCTCATATTTACACAAAAATACAATAAAAAATTAATATAAAAAGAAATGTCATATTCTTCTCCCCCACCCAAAAAAAAACCCCTTTAAGATTGGAGGGCAGAAGTGGACCTGATCGTCTCCACCGCCTCTTTGGCCCCTGATAAAAGTGAACTTGCGGCAAGTCCGCCGCAGTAACCAATTTTATCTGAAAGAGGACCGCCCGCTGAAGAAGATACCGGGGTTATGGCAGCTATCTGCTGCCATAACAATGGTGGTCCTCTTCAAACAGCCGACATATAACTGCGGCGGGTGGTCCTTCCTTAAGTTTTTAAGGGAACAGGTTTCTTTTTTTTAAACAAACGCTTTCAATAAAAATAGGTTTGTTTTTCTCTTTATAATATATAGCAAATAATTTATTTTCACTACTCTTTTCTAAGTTCCACCCTAGTTACTAACTTACTGTTACTGGTGGCTGTCTGATTGTAGTGGCGTTCAGATACTAAGATCAGATGCATTTCCAAATATTGTAGTAATAGAATAAACAATTATAGGTTACAATACTAACAGTGGGGTCTATTTACTAAAGGAAAATACACTTTCCACTACAAGTGCACTTGGAAGTGCAGTCGCTGTAGATCTGAGGGGGACAGTCATGCAAGGGAAAAAAAAAACAGAATGTTTGTTTGTACACGATTGGAAGATAAAATCAGCAGAGCTTCCCCTCAATTCAGAGTTTCTCCTCAGATTTACAGCGACTGCACTTCTGGGAGGACTTCCCCTCCAGCTGTTTGTAATAACAGACAAGCGGCTGCTTAGCCACATTGGTTGGTAAAAAACGGCACCGGACGGGTGATGTCTGCCGCTGCAAGCATCACCCGAGTACAACACCTTGAAGCACTATATTGGTAAGTTTGTCAACGATAACGATTATTACAAAAAAAGGGGCCACCAATATAATCGGTAGACCCCTAGTTTGGGGTGTGTGCTGTGTGTATGAACTTAAAAATGGATGGTTGTAGCTTTTTTTATGTGTTAGTGAACTTAGTGTGGATGATGGTGCCTTGTGTCCTTTTTTCTTTATATTGGCAGCTTGCGTATTCTAGTACTTACGTTGAGGAGAAATGGGGCGTTGCTTCCTGGCAGAAGGAGCTGATGCTGGAGGGTCTGGGATATGGCAGCTCAGGCTTTCTGTTAAAGATAGAATAAAGAGTTATGGTAACCACTTCTGGACCAAGCCTATTTATGTCAGTTATTGTTTACAATTTAAAATCAAAACTTTTTTCTAGAAAATTACTGAGAACCACAAACATTATATATATATATATATATATATATGTGCACTGTGTGTGTATTTGCACAGCGGCCTTTCAAAAGCAATTTTAGGTGAGAAATTAACTGAATTAAAAAAATATTTTTACAGTAAATGTATTTAGCCCAATTTTTGGGGATATTGCGATAGTCGATGTTACTCCAAGTAAAATAGATAGATATCGAACATGTTATGGTTTAAAATTGCAAACGCTCTTGGAATCGCGATAAACTACGGTACTTAACTACTTCCCACCCGGCCACTGTACATAGACGGCCGGGTGGGAGCCGTCTACTTCTGATCTGACGTTCTGGAACGTCCTTCTGAAGTAGAGGGATCGCGCGCGTGCCAGCGCAGTGGCGCGATCCCGATGCGGCCGTGTCACCCGGACACGGCGCATCTCGGATCGGCAGGAGGGGTCGGTGATTGGCCCTCCTGATCACATGACGGCCGTGTCGAATCACAGCCGTCATGTGATGTAAACAAACAGCCGTTTGCTAGGCAATCGGCTCTCCTCTCCTCACACGGAAGTCGTTGGTGAGGAGAGGAGAGCGGATCGCTCCAGCCGGCTGGTGATCAGTGAGTATTAGCTGTTTTTTTACAGCTTTTTACTGATCACCAGTGTAGTGTCCCCACAGTGTAAACACACATGTCCCCACACATGTCCCCAAAACACACATGTCCCCAAAACACACATGTCCCCTAATAAAAACACATGTCCCAAAATAATAAAAACACATGTCCCTCACATATGTCCCAGTAAAATAACATGTGTCAATGATTATCTGCACACATATGTCCGTGATCACCTGCACACAGTCATCTGTACATGATCATTTGCGTACATATGTCCGTGATCACGCGAACCAATTATTATACACTTAACGTAATTTTTTTTACCAAAAATATGTAGAAGAATACGTATCGGCCTAAACTGAGGGAAAAAAATATTTATTTTTATATTTTTTTTGGGGATAATTTTTATGACAAAGTAAAAAATATTGATTTTTTTTTTAAAATTGTTGCTCTTTTTTTGTTTATAGCACAAAAAATAAAAACCGCAAAGGTGATCAAATAAATACCACCAAATACCACCCTATTTGTGTGAAAAAAAATACGCCAATTTTGTTTGGGAGCCACGTCACACGACCGCGCAATTGTCACTTAAAGCGACGCAGTGCCGAATCGCAAAAAGTGCTCTGGTAAGGAAGAAGGGAAAATCATCGGGGGCTGAAGTGGTTAAATAGATGTTTGTTATTATGTTTGCTTTGTGTTGGTTAGGTAGGTAGTAGGTACTCACCACTGCCAGAATATTGAGGGGGGCATGAAGCAGAAGCAGCTGTTCCTGTTCCCTCCTCCACTGATGATGACATTGATGACATTGATCGATCTGGAAAACATGAATGTAAAGCAAAACGTAAGTCTCACATGCCGTAGTCATAAAAAATATAGTGAGCTGCAAACAACAACCATATAACTGCAATATATAATGATATATTTTATTTTACTCACCAGCTCTCAGTCTGAGAGCTGGTGCTTGGCGGCGGATCTGGCACTGGCAGTGCTCACTCCAGGGGGCGGGGCATCTTCGTGAAGTAGGAGGCCATCCTTAAGCTCTGCCTCCCACTGTCTAAATAAGACAGTCTTGCCTCCTCCAGTGGCCTGCCTCTCAATTTTTTTATGCACAGAGGCCCGACAATCATAAAATCTGCAAATGAAAATAGTATATTTAGTAAATATACACACGTTAATATTATTTTTATTTTACATGTTACTTTTCTGTGTCTGTCTGTGTCAAATAAATATATTAAATATATTTGTGTTACGTTCAAATCAGATTATTACTCAAAGCCTACTGTGTGTGTTTTTTCACAAATATGGGGCGTGTTCTAAGAGTGATATAAAATTTGAATAATTATTACCTGTGCCTGACACCAGCGGTGGTCCTGCGAACCTTGGACAGGGCATTCACAGAGTCCCGGACTCGATCCCAGGCTGCTGTCTTCTGGGTAGCAGGGACGTTGAGGCTGAACAATGTGGCCTTGTCCCTCCTAACAGCAGCCACCAGAGCAGCGTTTTCCTGGGGGGTAAAGACTGGCCCCCTTGTTGATGACGTCGTCGTCTTCTGCTGCTGCTTGCGTTTGGTTCGCTGGTGGTTGCCGGTGTCAGACATTTCATCTTCTGATGTGGGGGGGGCATACGCCTCTTTTTTTGGCCATGCTCCCGCTCCCGCTCCACTCCACTTCCATGGCCATGCTCCCTTCCACTCTTCATCTCCTCTTCACGCCTCCTCTCCCCTCCGCGCTTCCTCTCCCTGTCCCCTCTACTACGCTTCCTCTCCCTGTCCTCTCTACTATGCTTCCTCTTCTCTACTCTTCCCTCCTCTCTCCTCAACCCCCCACTGATCCTCCTATCACCCCCACTCCAGTCCCCTCCACTCCTGTGCTCCCCTCCACTCCTGTGCTCCCCTCCACCCCCTGACCCTCCACTCCTCTCTCCTCCACTCTTCTCCCCTCCACTCATCCGGCGCTCCCCTCCACTCATCCGATCCCCTCCACTCATCCGGCGCTCCCCTCCACTCATCCGATCCCCTCCACTCATCCGGCGCTCCCCTCCACTCATCCGATCCCCTCCACTCATCCGGCGCTCCCCTCCACTCATCCGATCCCCTGAGTCCTCTCCACTCTCACTCACAACAACAACTTTCAAACCAACACTCTCACTCACACATACATTCTCACTCCCAGACATTCTAATTCCACACAAATCACAAATTCAGTCCACACAAAAACAACAACCACAACTCCAACAATACCACTCTCTCTGCTCTCAGTCTCTGCTCTGCTCTCTGCTCTGCTCTCTCTCTGTTCCTCCCTCACTACACTACAGTCACACGGAGTCACACGGTCTCTCTAAATTACATCCAGGGGCCGGCCTCTCAAAACTACATCCAGGGGCGGAGACTATAGGCACATGTCAAAAAAGTAAAGAATAAACGAGATTTCGAATAGTTACGAATAACAGCGATGTATTAGAAAAGTACGAATCCATCCGAAGCATGCAGCGCCGCAGCGCCACTGTGTCAGACATGTAAATTTACGAATCAACGACCAAAAAGAAAAAAGTTACGAATGTACGAATCCATTCGAAGCGCGTTAGACAGCGCCATTGTGAGAGAGTGAGAGACACGTAAAATGACGAATCAGTAAACCAAAAAAAAAAGTTACGAATCCATTCGAAGCACGTTAGACATCGCTATTGTGAGAGAGAGACGCGTAAAATGACAAATCAACAAACAAAAAAAAGTAACGAATTTGAGAATCCATTCGAAGCACGTTAGGCAGCGCCATTGTGAGAGAGTCAGAGAGACACGTAAAATGACGAATCAACAAACAAATAAAAAAAGTTACGAATCCATTCGAAGCACGTTAGACAGTCACAGCGCAATTGTGAGAGAGAGACACGTAAAATGACAGATCAAACAAAGAAAAGTAACGAATTTAAGAATCCATTCGAAGCACGTTAGGCAGCACCATTGTAAGAGACACGAAAAATGACGACTCAACAAACAAAAACAAAAAAAGTTACGAATGTACGAATCCATTCGAGGCACGTTAGACAGGGCCATTGTGAGAGAGACACGTAAAATGACAAATCAACAAACAATAAAAAGTAACGAATTTAAGAATCCATTCGAAGCACGTTAAGCATAAGCAGCGCCATTTTAAGAGACACGGAAAATTACGAATCAACAAACAAAAAAAAAAGTTACGAATGTACGAATACATTTGAAGCACGTTAGACAGCGCCATTGTAAGAGAAAGAGAGACATGTAAAATGACCAATCAACAAACCAAAAAAAGTAACGAATTTACGAATCCATTAGAAGCACGTTAGGCATAGGCAGAGCTATTGTCTACACAGTACACACACACAATAGACTGTTGTTATGCAACCTTAATACGTTTTCGGATATTATTCGTAGAGTGTCGCTATTCGTTAACCAAATTAACGATTCTTACGATTCCGAATTAAATTCCGTATACGAAACACGAATTACGAATTTTTTCGGATACGAAATAAAACGGAACGAAACGAAACGTATTTTTTGACGGATCCCATGTCTAATAGTTCCTGTTATGTCTTTTGAGGAAGTTGTGCAATATGCAACAGGCAAGAACTATGTGGTTCAGTTTGTATTCCGCCAAGTTAATTGCCGTCAAGAACAGGCGGAAGCGGCTGGCCAGGATGCCAAAAGTGTTCTCCACAACTCTTCGGGCTCTGGACAGCCTGTAGTTGAAGACCCTCTGGTCTGGGGTGAGGGTCCTCATCGGGAACGGCCTCATCAGATGGGGAGTCAACGCAAACGCTTCATCTGCGACAAAGACGAAGGGAGTCCTTCTGCATTCTCCTCTGGAGGTGGCAAGCACAGACTGCCACTTTGGAGACGCCAGTAGAACTCCGTGTGCGCAATGGCACCACCATCCGAGATCCGGCCGTTCATCCCCACGTCCACATACATAAACTCATATGTTGCCGACATCACTACACTATTAAACCCCTTATAATTATAATAGTAGGACCCCGAGTTGGGCAGTGGGACGATGCGGACGTGTTTCCCATCAATTGCCCCTCCGCAGTTAGGAAAGTCCCAACGGCTGGCAAAGTGGGAGGCCACAGTCTGCCATTCCTGTGGCGTGGAAGGGAACTGTGGAGTGAAACCAGAAAAAAAAATTAGTCACTTTGCACATAAACATTGCAAGCAGATTAGACAATCAACATCTTGGAACAAGAGCATTGTTTAAAATTTGAGGCTGGAAAGTATTTGCACAGAAAAGTAGAGGCTCCCCTTCACAGATTAATCACCCCCCATCAATCCCCACACTTCTGATGGGCCATTGGCAATAACTAGGGTTTTGGGGGGGGTTGGACAGGTAACCCTCTGCACTTCATTGATTGGCAAATGGCTCAATAATGTGTGCTAGTTTGGCCAGACCCTCACTTAACACTATTGGCAGCCCCCAGGAAAGCTAAAAGAACATTTCACCCCCCCCCCCCCCCCAAAAAGGAACGCACATTGTGACATTCTGAAATTACCAAGCAAGCTAATAGGAGGGAAAGAACACAAAAAAATAGGAAATGGAAAGTATGGAGGCAGCCCCTTGCACTACATGCTTTGCAGAATTCATCCCTAAAGATGCCCACTATAAAGAGGTAGGTATATAGTGTGTATTGACCTTGGGAAAGCCAGCAGATAGAGGATTGGTACCATCTGACAGAGCAGTTGGGGGAGGGGGTTCCTAATGAGTTTGCCCCCCCCCCCACAAAAAAAATAAATAAACAAAGGGGCTCTACATGAAGTAAACCACAAAGCAAACATTTGTGCATATTTTAGGGGGTGTTTGGGGGCAAACAATACTATGCAGCAGACAAAAGACATTGCTTAAGTGACTAGGCCATAGGTGTCTATTGGGGCAGAAGAGCATGCTGGGGAGGTAAGTGAAGGGAAAAATGCATGAAGGAGAAAAGGGGCACAGCATATTAGAGCATATTGCAATCATGGTAATTAGGGAAGGAGGTCAAAAATACAAGACATTAGCAAACAGAGCATACATAGAAGGGAATAGTAAAGTAGAAATGTTACCTTAATATAGTCCTCCTGCAGGACCTCGATGATGGCAGAACAGGTCTCTGGAATAATGATTCCCAGGGCCTGGGGAGAGATACCTGAAGAGAACTTCAAATCCTGAAGACTTCTCCCTGTCGCCAAGTACCTCAACGTGGCAACAAGCCTCTGCTCCGGAGTAATGGCTTGTCTCATGCAGGTATCCTGCCGGCTGATAAAAGGGGTCAGCAAAGCCAAAAGACGGTGAAAATCGGGGTCCGTCATCCGGAGAAAGTTCCTGAAATCATCAGGATTATTCTCCCGGATCTCACGAAGCAAAGGCATGTGCGAGAACTGATCACGCTGAAGCAACCAATTCTTGGTCCACATCCTCCTCGTCACTCTGTTCATGGACGGGTCTTGGCTCAAAGCTAAAAGCCCGACACCAATTCCGCGTACAGCACGAACTCGGCGACGAGTACGCACGGGAAACATCGCTCACAAGGTCACAAAAGGTCGGCTGGTCAGAACGGACAAACAGAAAGCACCAATAAACAGCAAGGCCTGAAAGAACTAAATGAATACCAGAAACGAGCAGACAATAAGCAGTGCAAATCAAAGCGTCCTATATCAAGATATAGGCCGCAATGACCAACAAATGCGAACTGACTACACGCACTAATAAACAGATACGCACGACAAGCACAAACTGAAGAGCAGTAACGATCTGAGTCAGAAAACTGAGAAGCGTGAATCTTAAGTCACCAAACTTCGACTAACTCGCGATAAACACGGGATCAGCAGAAGGAGCCCAACGGGTGCCTGACGTGGTGCTGAACTTCCCTTTTCTAGTCTCGTGGAAGACGACTTACGTCACGACGTTCTTGCAGACCGGATATTCCGACAACGTTGTCCGACTGTGTGTACGCAACACCAACATCGGACAAAGTACGACGGACAGGATCCGACCGACCTGGTCCGCGGATAATCCGCGCGTGTGTATGGGGCTTAAAATGTTTAAAAAATGCTTTCAGGGTAGACTCACCAGGTGTTCTATTATTGAGAACCGCAGCTTTAAAACAATTGAAAATTTATTATGAAGGACTTTATTATGTGAAAACTTTTAAAGATAGGGTTTACATTAACTTTAAGACCCCTTTCACACTTTTTACACCACTCCTCCACCGCCTCTGCCCATTTAAATTAATGGGCAGCGCTGCCGGCGATCGGGACCTGTCCGTAGCTGGGTATGGAGACGAGTGAGGGGAAGATGGGCCCCACCCATCTCCATACTATAGTAGGGTGGAAGCAACGTCAAAACGTCACTTCCGCCCATATGTCTTAAAGGGCCATTTTTCTGTTGTCATTTTTTAAAATTACAAAAAAAATTTTTTTTTGCATTTAAGTCCAAATATGAGATCTGAGGTCTTTTTTACCCCAGATCTCATATTTAAGAGGACCTGTCATGCTTTTTTTCTATTACAAGGGATGTTTACATTCCTTGTAATAGGAATAAAAGTGACCCATTTTTTTTTTTGAAAAAACTGTGAAAAAATTAATAAAATTAAGTAAATTAAATAAGAAACATTTTTTTTTAAAGCGCCCCGTCCGAAAGAGCTTGCATGCAAAAGCAAACGCATACTGAGTAGCGCCCGCATATGAAAACAGTGGTCAAACCAAACATGTGAGGTATTGCCGCAATTGTTAGAGCGAGAGCAATAATTCTAGCCCTAGATCTCCTCTGTAACTCAAAACATGCAACCTGTAGAATTTTTTAAACGTCGCCTATGGAGATTTTTAAGGGTAAAAGTTTGACGCAATTCCACGAGCAGGTGCAATTTTGAAGCGTGACATCTGGGTCTCAATTTACTCGGCGTAACATTATCTTTCACAATATAAAAAAAATTGGGCTACATTTACTGTTGTCTTATTTTTTTATTCAAAAAATTTAATTTTTTCCCAAAAAAGTGCGCTGCGCAAATACGGTGTGACAAAAAGTTTTGACTTGACCGCCATTTTATTCTCTAGGGTGTTAGAAAAAAATGTATAATGTTTGGGGGTTCTAAGTAATTTTCTAGCAAAAAAAATAGTTTTTAACACCAAGTCTGAAAAAGAGGCCTGGTCTTTAAGTGGTACCATTAGCCCCAAAGCACATGGACATTTCAGATGTTTTGAAAACTATGCCTGTCAAATCAGTAGTTTATAAAAAGCCATCTCTGGCTATCAACACTGGTGAAGTTCACAAAGCCCAAATTTACAGACTCTCCCTTTATGACTGTACTTCACAATGGGCGAAGATAACTGAGTTGTCAAAGCAAACCTCAGCTGTAACCTATTTTAAATTAGCCATACCTCAACTAAATTGTTTGAATCCTTAAGAACGCCTATGCTGTACTTAGCGGCAACAAACAATTCCGAATGATTTATTCACTTTTTTACGGTCTCCTAGCTTAGCAGATATCCACCGTAAATAACAAGACTGTTTTATTTTTCTTTATGGTTTAAAACCTTTTATAGCAGGAGGCATAAATATACATTTATGTGTTTTAGTTGCACACTTAAAGAAGGACGGATCTATTCCAAAATGCTTAGGACAAGGTCAAAAAGAAAAACAAATTTATATATTTTTGAAATATCTAGATGTTCTTTTTTAACTTCATTGAAAATGCAGCTTTTGTGTTTTTAAAGCAATTGTGAGGGAGAAAATGAACAGGACAAAAAAAAGTGTTAGGTATAATATTGGAGAGGTATAGAAATGGCTTGTGGTTATTTTTTGACTGACTCAAGCTGCTTGTAACAACGGTCATCTCTCCCACAGCATTTTAATCATGTACTATTATTTATGAATGACTACAGCAATAGTGTTCTGTCAGGCAGTCATCTTTTCCATTACTCTAGCCTCTCCTGGCCATTTTATGATCATCTGTGAAATCAACTGTGTCTGAGAGAAAGTTGTCTGCAGTAAATTTATTTATTGAAAAGTATAGGCAAGTCGCTTTGAAAGAGAAAGATGAGCACATAAAACAGGATCAATTTAAAGTGGGGAAAAACACCCTAGCATCTGGCATGCTCTCTTTTAATAAAAATTACACCCTTTCTTAAGAATCTACAAATAAAAAAAGCAGCTAGATTAACTGAATACTGTTCAATGTGTCAAAGTGTGACAGACTCTTCTAAGAATTTATTGCTAATAAAAGCCACTACAGTCTCCGTACTGTAGACATTTGCAGTGCCAAATGACGTGTTTTGCATATTGTGATGCATATGGAAATGTAGTATGCTATTACAAAGGAAAGCAGTATTTACAGGCTTCATTGTAAAAGGTGATTGGTGATTTTAGTATGATAAATTCTGCACCAATATTAACTACTTCAATACCAGGCACTTACACCCCCTTCCTGCCCAGGCCAATGTTCAGCTTTCAGAGCTGTCGCTGTTTAAATGACAATTGTGCGGTCATGTTCCCAAACAGAATTTCTATAATTTTGTTCCCACAAATAAAGCTTTCTTTTGGTGGTATTTGATCACCTCTGCAGTTTTTATTTTTTTTGCTAAACAAATAAAAAAATACCTAAAATTTTGAAAAGAAAAAGTTTTTCTTTTGTTTCTGTTATAAAATGAAATAAAAAAGTTTTCTACTTCACTGATGGGCACTGATAAGGCAGCACTGATGGGCACTGATAAGGTGGCACTGATGAGGTGCCGGTAGGCAGCACTGATGGGTGGCACTGATAGGCGGCACTGATGGGCACTCATGGGTGGCACTGGTGGGCACTCATGGGCACTAATAGGTGATACTAATGGGCACTGAAAGGCTGCACTGATGGGTATTTATGGGTGGCACTAATAGGTGGCACTGATGGGCACTGATATGCAGCACTGCTGGGCACTGATACGTGGCACTGATGGGCACTGATAGATGGCATTGATAGGCATCACTGATGGCACTAGCACTGGCAGGCAATGGGGATGGGCACTGATTGGTAGCTGCCTGGACACTGATTGGCAGCTGCCTGGACACTGATTGGCAGCTGCCTGGGCACTGTGGTGGCAATCCCTGGTGGTCCTGGCAGCATCCTGGTGGTCCTGGGTGGGCATCCGAGGGGGAGGGGGGCTGTGCTGCGCTAAACAATCAGCACAGACCCCCTGTCAGGAGAGCAGCCGTTCGGCTCTTCTCTACTCACGTGTGTCAGACGGGAGTGAGGAAAAGCCAATCAACGGCTCTTCCTGTTCACATTGTTCTCAGCCATGATTGGACATGGCTGATCACGTGGTAAAGAGCCTCCGTCAGAGGCTCTTTACTGAGATCGGTGCAGCGGTGTGTCAGACTGACACACCACACCACTGATAGCCACGGGTGCGCAAGAATGGTGGCTCTTGAGGGCTGTCATATGATGTCCACCCAGAATGAGAGCCGCGCCACCCAGCCGTCCTTTGACGGCCGGCGGGCGGGAAGAGTTTAAACTTTAGAAGTGGTGAAACTACTTGCCTAACTCTATAAACAGTAGAGATACCCAATTATAATAAGACAGAAACCCAATTATTAATGCATTTCTCTCATTGTATTATTTCCAGTACTTGCATTTGTGTACTAGGTAAATCTGTAGACATAATAAGGATGGCTCTCCTACATCTCAAATATTACTGGCTGGCTTGTCTGTCATTCTCTACAATGAATTTGATTTCTCTATTTCACTAAAGGAGCAAATATACTCAGAAAAAAATAAAAGAGAATGTAAGAGATACATATACACTATATTACCAAAAGTATTGTGACACCTGCCTTTACACGCAAAGGAACGTTCTCCTTCAATAATTTTTAGTGTAGAGTTTTAAACTTTAGGTATGAAAACATATATGATATCAACATAAAGATCAACAAGAGGATTCACCCTCTAAAGTGTTCAATGGCCTTATTGTAATAATCAGAATGCATATATGGCAATAAAGTCAGGCCTAACATACAGTCTCTATTCAATATAGCCATCTTATGTCTAAGGCTGTGAGGCCCGCTGTTTCAGGAACCTATTGCAAAACTTTATGGATGGGAAAAGTTATGAAGTAGTGTTCAGATAAACTGTATGTCCACATATCTCAATTACATGGAAAAGGAGGGAAATGTTAATTGCTAAGAATTGTTTGTTTCAGTGCCTCATAACACAATACCTTAAATAGCGATGGAAATTAAAGAGGCTTTATAGTCTCCCATCAGCATCCAATTAGGAATTCTTTAAAAAGCATAACACAAACAATAACGGAAAGCATGCACATAAACTTTAAAGGCATTCCAGTCTTATGTGCCGTACACGCGGTCGGATATTCCGATGGAAAAAGTCTGATCGGATTATGTTGTCGGAAAATCCGATCATGTGTGGGCTCCAGCATTAGAAGTGGGTGGATTAAGGGAGGTATTCTTATGGTGGGCATACCCACCAATCACTCTTTTTTTCGTTCAGCCTGCATGAAAAAAAAAAAAAAGATTACAATATATGTCAGTATGTTGCTGGAGAGGTTATGTAGTCTACATAGGCAAACTGTATGTCTGGTAGGGTTAACATGTATTTGTCTCTACTTGCAGCACTTTTAAAAATGTAAAAAAGCAAATTTTAATTAAAAAAACAAAAAAAAAAAATATTTTACTTACCTGCCCCCCTTCTCTTGCGCAATGGCGTTCACAAGCGTTGGTCTGGCGTCGTACACGCGGTGGGATATTCCGATGGAAAAAGTCTGATCGGATTATGTTGTCGGAAAATCCGATCATGTGTGGGCTCTAGCTGGCTTTTTCCTTAATTATTTCCTGTAGGGCTACAGAACACCTCCCCTCCTAATTTTTATAACATGAGGGGAGAGGTTATGTAGTCTACATAGGCAAACTGTATGTCTGGTAGGGTTAACATGTATTTGTCTCTACTTGCAGCACTTTGGGAAATGTGCATATTTTTCAGAAATGTATTTTGGGGTGCAATTCCACATATAACTATGGCATGTGTGAGCAATTATCATTTAGTGACATCTCTAGCTGGCTTTTTCCTTAAAGCGGTTTGGTACTCTACAATACTACTTCATCTAATTCAAAGTAGTTACCAAAGCTAATGAACAAATGACCATTAAAAAAAAAAAAAAAAAATTATTTTACTTACTGGACTGATTTTTGCTATGGCTTCCGGTCTGTCCTCCCGTGGGAGTAGGCGTGGTTTCGGCCTCTCCCCGGCTCCGCAATGACCCATGGGAGCTTTTTTGCATTGTTCCCATGAAGCAGTCAGCATGAAATCTCTCGAGATTTCGGCGGAATCCCGCTTTAAGTGAGCATTCGCAGGATCGAGCGGTGAATGCTGGGAGCACAGCATTCACCGCATCCCGGAAGTAAATGCTTGTTGCCCACAAGCAAAATGGAATCGTCCAGCAAGCAATTTTAAAAGTTCTCCAAACGGACGGAAACGGCGATCGGTGGGGAAAAGAACTGCAGCAGGTAAGTGACATGTTATTTATGTCTTTATTTCCCTATGAACAGAAAAAAAAAAAAAAAAATGTGCATATTTTTCAGAAATGCGCTCTTTTTTTTTTTTTTTTTTTTACCTACTCATACATTTCTAAATTACTCACCCCACTGCATTAGCTATTGTAGGTTTAGGCAAAATACATTCCACCATGTTTAGAATTAATATAACACAAGTATAGTAATGTGATTTTTTATTTTATTGAATATTTAGGTTAGAGTAACCATGTAACAGATGTGAGACATTGAACTGTTATATACATTGCATCACTTTATTGTTGGCATACAATTGGTACCATTGGATAAATGATGGTGTAGAAATGTTAGTTCGACTACCAGCTGAACCCATTATCCTCTGGCAACTATGCCCTATGGCATGAACACAAGCAACCTGTAGCCACCTAAATTTCAATCCAAACAGATGGGGAGGAATGCTGGCAGTAAGAAAACACATGAACACGTATCAGCCTTTGAATACAAAATATGTATTTCCCTATTTCTATCCAGCACATAATTATGCCAATATGCCATTGATTTTTTTGCTCAGACAACTAACTGTACAATAAATACTTCATATTCTTGCCTTTATAGCTGTCATTTGTGATGCAGGGTATGACATAAAAGCAAATTTCAGACTGATTGCCGTAGACAATAGCTTGAGGCTTCTTCCATGTCATTTGTCTATGTTTTTGCACTGTCGTTTTTTTTTATGATGACATGTAACTGAATTCACTGTATTTTAATCACTTAAAGGGGTTGTAAAAGTTTGTGTTTTTTCACCTTAATGAATCCGAAATTTGAATTTCATATAGACTGAAATAAAATTTGATTAGAAAAGATTAGAATAGAATAGAAAATAATAGCATAGAAAAACAATAGATCAGAATAGAATAAAATATAATATATATATTATATTTTATTCTATTCTGTTTTATTGTTTTTCTAGTCTATACTTTTCTATTATTTTCTATTCTAATCTTTTCTATTCAAATTCATTCTATATGAAATTCAAATTTCAAAAGCCATCTTCCGAAATTTGAATTTCATATAGAATGAATTCAAATTTGAATAGAAAAGTTTAGAATAGCATAGAAAAACAATGGAACAGAATAGAAAAAATAATATATAAAATATGTTATAAATATATAATATATAACATCTTCCGAAATTCGAATTTCATATAGACTTAAATAAAATTTGAATAGATAGGATTAGAATGGAATAGAAAATAATAGAAAAGAATGGCATATAAAAACAATGGAACAGAATATTAAAAAAAAATATAATATATATATATATTTTATTCTATTCTGTTATATTGTTTTTCTGGTCTATTATTTTCTATTATTTTCTTTTCTAATCTTTTCTATTCTAATTCTATTTTAATTTTTTGTGATCATTTGTCTTTCCCGTTAAGCAGGCTAGTGCGTGTTTGATTCTTTGTCTTCTCATGTGCCTGTTGTTCATAACAAAGTGGTTGCTTAGTTTCACCTGGAACAAAGTCAAGGATCCTGCTGCCTGTTTTATTTTCCGGCAACATGCATAGACATAAAAATGTCACTAATCAATAGCATCCCTTCACACCAGCACATGGTACCCCACAATTGTCGGCATGGATTAGCACAACAGGCTGAAATAGCTCAGTTGGGAGAGCGTTAGACTGAAGATCTAAAGGTCCCTGGTTCGATCCCGGGTTTCGGCAATTGCATCTGCTCCTTTTGGTGTACCGCTTCTGAGACAAGAAAAGGAAGACCAAGAGGAAGGTTTAGAAAGTTGTTTAGAGCAGATTAAGGTCTCGGGGGCAGCAGTTACGAAATTGTGCAGCATCCCGCAGTTTGTAACGCCAAAGCTAGCCTTAGACAACTTGATGAAAGCAAGTAGAACTTTTTTGATGTGTAGTCCTTAGAAACTGAAAGTACACAGCAGAGTAGAAACTGCAAACTATGCTGGAAATCCAGGAAGTTGTGGCAATAGATGGCCAGCAGACAGGCATCAATCACAACATGAAAGGAGATTTTTGAACCAAGCTTATAGTTGATTTTTAAAGATAACTATTGTTTTAACTGCGGCTACAATGCTGATGTTATCAAATAAAAGTGAATACTGTGATTATAAATCTCCTTTAAGGGCTCTATGACCCCTTTGCTTTGACCAATGGTGCCACGTGTCTCCTGCCAAAGGCGCTCCAAAGGCGCTCCAAAGGCGTTCCAAAGTGCTGAAATAGCTCAGTTGGGAGAGTGTTAGACTGAAGATCTTAAGGTCCCTGATTCAATCCCGGGTTTCGGCAACTGTTGTAGCTTTAACAAGGATCCCACTAGGTATGATCATTTGTCTTTCCCGTTAATCAGGCTAGTGCATGTTTAATTCTTTCGCTTCTCATGTGCCTGTTGTTCATAACAGTGTGGTTGCTTAGCTTCCCCTGGAACAAAGTCAAGGATCTTGCTGCCTGTTTTCTTTTCTGGCAATATGCATAGACATAAAAATGTCACACAACAATAGCATCCCTTCACACCAGCATATGGTACCCCACAATTGTCGGCATAGATTAGCACAACAGGCCGAAATAGCTCAGTTGGGAGAGCGTTAGACTGAAGATCTAAAGGTCCCTGGTTCGATCCCGGGTTTCGGCAACTGTTGTAGCTTGGACAAGGATCCAACTACATGTGATCATTTGTCTTTCCCGTTAAGCAGGCTAGTGCGTGTTTGATTCTTTCACTTCTCATGTGCCTGTTGTTCATAACAGAGTGGTTGCTTAGTTTCACCTGGAACAAAGTCAAGGATCTTGCTTTTTCTTTTCCGCAACATGCAGGCTAAAACATGTCACTAATTAATAGAATCCCTTCACACCAGCACATGGTACCCCACAATTGTCATGGATTAGCACAACAGGCCGAAATAGCTCAGTTGGGAGAGCGTTAGACTGAAGATCTAAAGGTCCCTGGTTCGATCCCGGGTTTCGGCAACTGTTGTAGCTTGGACAAGGATCCAACTACATGTGATCATTTGTCTTTCCCGTTAAGCAGGCTAGTGCGTGTTTGATTCTTTCACTTCTCATGTGCCTGTTGTTCATAACAGAGTGGTTGCTTAGTTTCACCTGGAACAAAGTCAAGGATCTTGCTGTGCGTTTTCTTTTCCGGCAACATGCATAGACATAAAAATGTCACTAATTAATAGCATCCCTTCACACCAGCACATGGTACCCCACAATTGTCGGCATGGATTAGCACAACAGGCCGAAATAGCTCAGTTGGGAGAGCGTTAGACTGAAGATCTAAAGGTCCCTGGTTCGATCCCGGGTTTCGGCAATTGCATCTGCTCCTTTTGGTGTACCGCTTCTGAGACAAGAAAAGGAAGACCAAGAGGAAGGTTTAGAAAGTTGTTTAGAGCAGATTAAGGTCTCGGGGGCAGCAGTTACGCAATTGTGCAGCATCCCGCAGTTTGTAACGCCAAAGATAGCCTTAGACAACTTGATGAAAGCAAGTAGAACTTTTTGGATGTGTAGTCCTTAGAAACTGAAAGTACACAGCAGAGTAGAAACTGCAAACTATGCTGGAAATCCAGGAAGTTGTGGAAATAGATGGCCAGCAGACAGGCATCAATCACAACATGAAAGGAGATTTATATTTGATTGTTAAAAATAACTATTGTTTTTACTGCGGGTACAATGCTGATGTTATCAAATAAAAGTGAATGCTTTGACTATAAATCTCCTTTAAGGGCTCTCTGACCCCTTCGCGTCGACGCATGGTGCCACGTGTCTCCTGGGCAAAGGCGTCCCAAAGTGCCGAAATAGCTCAGTTGGGAGAGCGTTAGACTGAAGATCTAAAGGTCCCTGGTTCGATCCCGGGTTTCGGCAACTGTTGTAGCTTGGACAAGGATCCAACTACATGTGATCATTTGTCTTTCCCGTTAAGCAGGCTAGTGCGTGTTTGATTCTTTCACTTCTCATGTGCCTGTTGTTCATAACAGAGTGGTTGCTTAGTTTCACCTGGAACAAAGTCAAGGATCTTGCTGTGCGTTTTCTTTTCCGGCAACATGCATAGACATAAAAATGTCACTAATTAATAGCATCCCTTCACACCAGCACATGGTACCCCACAATTGTCGGCATGGATTAGCACAACAGGCCAAAATAGCTCAGTTGGGAGAGCGTTAGACTGAAGATCTAAAGGTCCCTGGTTCGATCCCGGGTTTCGGCAATTGCATCTGCTCCTTTTGGTGTACCGCTTCTGAGACAAGAAAAGGAAGACCAAGAGGAAGGTTTAGAAAGTTGTTTAGAGCAGATTAAGGTCTCGGGGGCAGCAGTTACGCAATTGTGCAGCATCCCGCAGTTGAATTCGTTGCATTCGTTACATTTGTTTTCGGGATTCGTTTAGTTTCGTATTCGAATTTCGAAAAATTTGCACGCATTCCAAAAAATGTTACCACATTTGAAAAAAACGATCAAAAAAACAATAAAACAGAATAGAATAAAATATAATATATTTTATTCTGTTCTGTTCTATTAATTTTCTAGTCTATTCTTTTATTCTTTTCTATTCTAATCTTTTCTATTCAAATTCAAATTCATTCTATACAAAATTTGAATTTCAGAAACCATCTTCCGAAATTCAAATTTCATATAGAATGAATAGAAAATAGAATAGCATAGAAAAACAACGAAACAGAATAGAAAAAAATATGATATATATATATATATATATATATATATATATATATATATAACATCTTCCGAAATTCAAATTTCATATAAAATTTATTTGAATAGAAAAGATTAGAATAGAGTAGAAAAGAATAAACTAGAAAAACAATAGAACAGAATAGAATAAAATATAATATATTATATTTTATTCTGTTCTATTGTTTTTCTAGTCTATTCTTTTCTATTCAAATTCATTCTATACGAAATTTGAATTTCGTATAGAATGAATTCAAATTCAAATAGAAAAGTTTGGAATAGAATAGAAAAGAATAGCATAGAAAAACATTGAAACAGAATAGAAAAAAATATAATATAATATAAAACATCTTCCTAAATTCGAATTTCATATAGACTGAAATCAAATTTGAATAGAAAAGATTAGAATAGAATAGAAAATAATAGAAAAGAATAGGATAGAAAAACAATAGAACAGAATAGAAAAAAATATAATATATATATATATATTATATTTTATTCTATTCTGTTTTATTGTTTTTCTAGTCTATTATTTTCTATTCTAATCTTTTCTATTCAAATTCATTCTATATGAAATTCGAACTTCAGAAGCCATGTTCCGAAATTCGAATTTTATATAGAATGAATTTGAAAAGAAAAGACTATTATAGAATAGAAAATAATAGAAAAGAAAAACAATAGAACAGAATAATAAAAAAAATATTATACATATATATATATATATATATATATATATATATATATATATATATATAATATATATATATATATATATATATATATATATATATATATATATATATATATAAAATATATATATATATATATATATATATATATATATATATATATAAAACAGAAGATTAGTATAAAATTCAACAGTGTAGCTTTCTAATAAAATAGAATACTAAAAACAGCGCTAAAAAGATATTAGTGCAAGAAATTGCATAAAATCTCAGAAGATGAGTCCACAATCAAAAGTTCTGAATAGATGAATAAATAAATAAATAATTCTTGGGTGCAGGATAGTGTTAAGTGAACAGTTCAATAAATCAAGGTGACTCCTTTTGCGTTATAATACTCCAAGCACCGTTTTATCCCATATGACTTTTCACCACGTGAGGCACACTCCCCTCAGGGGTTCGAACTCACCAGAAATATAGAAAAAAAAACGCCTGTCATGTATAATGGTCATCACCAGGGTACAAACTGCATCCACCACTCCTCAGCTAAGATGGGGTTAAACCAGCAGGATAGCCTTCTTATGCTTTACACATCACCAAGAATTTACACTGCATCAGGGGTCCCGGGGTATGGAATCTCCAAACAAACTCGCCATGAAAGCAAATAAAGTGTTGCACATAGCGTAATATTGTTTTATTTTCATAAATTAAAACCACATGATAACACCCGTAAACACCCCTAAGAATATTCAGCGTACATTACTTATTCTTTAAAATAGCAGAACAGGGTCATAGGTGACTTGCGTTTGTAGGATGTTATAGATCCACGGCATCTGCCCCAGCACTTCCGTCTGTAACGCCTGTGTGTCTATGCAGACACACACTGGACTTCCGGGTGGTGGTTTGGCGGCGTTGGAACGCAAAGTGTCACTTCCGGCTAGCGTCGTGTAGGTCACGCCCTTACGCGTTTCGTCACATCCGACTTTAAGAATATATATATTCTATTGCTTTATTATTTTATATTCTATCTTATTGTATTTTTTAGAAAATAGTTTTCTATTTGTTTTCAAATTCGATTCAAAATTGTTTTAGAATTTGTTCGCTTTTTTTCTGGTTCGTTTAAATTCGTCACTTTTGTAATTCAGAAATCCGTATGCATACAAATTTCTGAATAATGAAAAATTTGTACGAATTTCGATTCGGAACGAAATGAAATGCACATGTCTAGTGGCTGCCATTAATATTATAATGAGTATAATTCACAATATATATATATATATATATATATATATATATATATATATATATATATATATATATATATATATTCTTAAAACTTGTCCCTTTGCTACTTTGGCAGCAAAAGATGAACTTTACTTTGGTTATAACATTACAGTTAATGACCGTATACTGTAATTTGGGATCTCTAGTTTAGGGATGTGCACTCAGGGGAGGTGGGTGAGACAGAGCCTCACCTGCCATGAACATTACAAAAAATAATCGAGCTTTGAGGGTCGTAGCTTGGTAACCTGAGGTTACAGAGATGCCAAACTTGGGGGGTATGTAGCCTAAGTCCTACCCCACCACTGGGCTCCTAGGACCAATGGTTCCAGAAATACAGGGCTCTTTGCGCAGCCTGTCAGAAGCTACATACAGAACGGCCAGTTTAAATACAAGCCTGCACACTCTGTTTGCAGCAGACTGAGAGGTTGAGCTCACAGTGCCTCTCCTCACTTCTTGTCAGAGGTAATGAGCTCAATGGACAGCTTGGAGTCCTGGACCAATGGTAAAGTACCATTAGCCACAGTTGTCCAATAAAAATGCTGCAGTGGAGGCATGCCTCTTACTGCAGTGTCATAGATGGGGTATGTGTCGAAGACACATGCTCCCTTCCAGCCCAGCCCTTTTAACTACAAGGAAATATATGGGTTTATGGGTATAAGATTTACCCACAGTCCCACGTTTTTCTCACACAGTTAAGGGGGAGAATGAGAATCTGCTGCTGTTGAAAAGGTACTGTTATAATCAAGATTAATCATATATTAATATGCTATTTGATACTAATGTATTATTTATCTAATTACTGTGAAATTACTGGTTTGAAGTTATAACTTCAAACTTCAGTAATTTGTCCGTTAAGCCACCTGCTTGAGTACAGTTTTTGAAAATATAGCAAATTACCTCAAAAAAATATATATATAATTATTTGTATATTACTTACTTATGGTAATTAACCCCTTGACACCCAGGCCAATTCTGACACTTCTCTCCTACAAAATTACTCAGAACCCCCAAACACATATTGTTTTAGCAGACACCCTAGGGAATACAATGGTGGTATTTGCAATTTTTCTTTCAAAAACTTTGAGCCCCAGTTGAAGTCTTTATCAGACGAAACGCGTCGGGAGAACCTTGCAGATATACTGCTACTAGTGCGCTTTAATGCTTTCGTCCTGTTTTAACCTACCATTGTTTTAAATGTATTACTGATGTTAATGCATTTTCAGTAATAAATTGAGTCCTTTCCCGGACTTTTTTACACGATGAGGAGGCCCTCTCTTTTTTCTTTACCTACATACTTCCACATGTCCTGTTGATCTGTGTCCGGCGGTGAAAGTTTGCCTGTTGACTGTTTGCTGGCGATCTCCTGCTGTTCGGTGAGTGTAGAGTGACATCTTCTGCTGAGCTCCACTTCGTGCAGAGATCCAGTACAGTTCCAAGTCTAACAATTTCAAGTTCGTTTGACCCCTCACCACCGGTCAGTGGGTCCATCGGATGTGGTAAGTGTACCGAATTTATTCCTTTATTTTCGTGTTTGCAACTGAATCCGATATCAAGAGGACACAGTTTTCAAACTCCACAAAGGGGAACCGTTTGAACCCATATTAGCTATGGACATTATTATACCTCTAACCAGTCGTTTGAGCATTCTTCAATGAGACAGTGTATAATTTTGAATAGTTTCCCTCGTTGTCCTTTACATGTTATGAGTTAACATAGGTTAACATAAGTTTTTCCCTTTGTTACCCAGAACATCATCTCATCTCCTTGGAGGTGGGTGTGAAGGTGTTTAATAACACAAAAGGGCACTTAACCCCTTCTCCAATCTAGTCCTATCATTAGAAACACATTTCTATATATTCAATATACTTTGTTTATATATCTCGTCTTGTCCTTAGGTGTGGTCCCTTATACCTAGTTGGCTGATATCGCCACCGCTGCTCGTCAAGAGCGCATGACTTTCATTGAGACCACTATTCGTTTATATACTACTGCCTTGTGATTGTTTGCAATTTATGTGTTAATATTCACTGTTAAGGATTAGTACACTGTGTTTGTTTATAGTGTCACACCATGTTTGCTACCGACTCCTTTTATGGAGATCGGTTGATTTCATTGATTCCACTATTAATGTCAAGTTTCTTGATTTAATGAGATTCTTCACATATATTTTTGATATATCATGTGCACTTATTGATAGTTGCCTGTGATAGGTACACTGTTTTTTATTATGCACCAAGGACTGACGTCCACTTCACTTTTCATAGTAAATTTGAACACCCAATTAGTGGTCGAGATTTCTCTGTTTTCGTCCACTAGGATTGTTCCTACACGTTTTATTTAGCGCCACACTTTTCTCGTTTATAAAAAACTTTTTATTGAAAACAAGTTTACAGTAACAACAATGAAATGCAAAAAACTTTTACTGTTACAAACAGCATACGTGGAGATCTCAATGGTATACAGAGCATGTGACATTACGTTACAAACATAACAACAGTTTCCCGAAACAAACAGGAGGGGACATCAAGATGCTGTGAGAGTATAGTAAAATCGTGGGTAAATCGTAGCTGTAACTGGGGTCGAGCCCCAACATACCCATATATGCATTGGTCTTCAGGTGCTCTGTAGTAGGAGATCATGGCAACAGTGGTGGTCCTTAGGGCTTGGGTTTAACTATGCCCTGATAGGGATTCCAGTTAGAAGAGAAGGGGACAAAGGGGGGAGGAGAGAGGGAGAGAGTAGTAGAGGGGGCAGTGAGAAGTAATTAGAAAAGGCTAGTGAGTTAGAGGGGACTGGCTAGGTTAAAAGAGGCAGAGAAAGGGCAGAGAGAAAAGAAGAAAAGAAAAAAGATCTTAAGTTTTAGTTTGGGTTTGGTCGAGTGGCTCACAAAAACCAGTGAATTTACACTGGTAGCGCGAAGGGTCGGAAAGTAAATTAGGGTTCCAAGAGGAGTCTGTCAAAATCCCGGGGCAGGAAATGTTCCATCCAGGGGCGCCAAATCTTAAGATGTTGGAGGGTTCTGTCTAGAACCTTAGCTTCTATCTTACTGTGTATCATTGCACGGGTAACTCTATTCTTGACTTCAGTGATATTAAGATTTGGGGTTTTCCAATTCCTTGCTATCGTCTGTTTAGCGGCTGTGGTAAGTTGTAGCAAGAGGCGTATTTGCGCCTTGGTATAGTCCTGCGTGGTATGATTTAGAATAGCCAGAGCAGGGTCTGGGGTAATGTTATGCCTGAGTAGGGTTAAACCCATTTGGAATATGATCGACCAGAAGCGTTGGGCAATCGGGCATGTCCACCAGATGTGAAGGTGGGTGCCTTGCTCATTGCAACCCCTGAAGCAGTTTGGGGAGTATGTTGGAGTAAACTTGGCAATCCTTGCAGGCACCAAGTACCAACGCATTAAAACTTTATAGTTGGCTTCTGAAGCGATGATATTCTGGGATGCCAGTTTAGTGTTCGTCCAGATAGTTGACCAATCACCTAAGTCCAGGTCAATGTTCAGGTCTTTAGACCAGGCTAGAGCGTAGGGAGGCATAGTTGTGACGGGAGAGGTCAAATGTGTGTATAGTCTGGAAATTATACCCGGGGCTTGCGGGTCCGAATCACAAACGTCCTCAAATGGGGATAGGCTGGTGTTGGCTATATTTGGGCCGAGGCTGGTGTGAATGAAGTGGGAAATTTGGAGGTATCAGAAGCACTCTCTAGAGGGCAGTTGTGAACGTGCCTGTAGGGTCGGGAAGGGTGTTACTGTGCCGTGGGAGATTAGATCGTGGAAGCGGTACAAACCCGCCTGTGTCTAAGCCTGAAAGGAAGTTGGTTCAGTGTAAGCAGGGTAAAATAGCGGGTGACCTATAAAAGGAAAGGAGTGGTCGGTGAGGGAGGTTAGTTTAAACGTTTTGGATAATTTGTCCCAAAGTTTCAGCGAATGAAGGGTGGTGGGGTTAGTTATGGGACCCCGGTGTATCGAGGGCAACCAAAGCAGATTGGATATGGAGATACGGTGTATGTCTATTGCTTCCAGTGCCACCCAAAGTGGGATTTCCGTTTTGGCATGATAGAGGGATAGTTGGGCTAATTGGGCTGCATGAAAGTAATGTGAGAAGTTTGGTACTCCAAGGCCTCCCTGTAGTTTACTGCGAAGTAAAACTGGTCTGGAGATTCTAGGTCTCTTAGTCCCCCATATGTACTTATATACACGGTTTTGTGTCACTCTGTGAAAATAGGCCGGGATCGGTATCGGTCGTACTCTATATAGGTAGAGAAGCTTAGGAAGCAGTGACATTTTCACTGCAGATATTCTTCCTAGCCAAGAGGCACATAGCGGCAACCAAGTATTAAGCATTGAGGTCATGTGTTTCAGCATGGGAATATAATTTGATTGAAATAAATGTGAAGGGTTGCTCGTGAGTTTGATCCCCAAGTACGGGATCGAATTAGAAGACCATATAAATGGGAAGTTAGTTTGCAAAAGTTGAAGTTCAGGTTAGGATAGTGAGACATTTAATGCTCTAGATTCCGCCTGATTGACTTCTAGCCCTGAGACTGTGGCAAACCTCTCCAGGAGTTGCAAGAGGTTAGGAAGGGTGGTATGTGGTGAGGTGACAAATAGAAGGGCGTCATCTGCAAAGAGGCACAGTTTGTGCGAGGTGTTAGCTATTTCTATGCCACGAATATTTTGGTTAGATCTGATCAGAGAAGCTAAAGGCTCAATTATGAGGGCAAATATTAATGGGGATAAAGGGCATCCCTTCCTAGTACCTCTTTGAATCGGGAAACAATCTGATTTAAATCCTGAGTATTTCACGTATGCTTGGGGTTGTGTGTGTATAGGGCGGTTATCCATTGGAGGAAATTGGGGCCAAAGCCCCACTTCTGCAAGATGTAGTGCAAATACGGCCAGGATACCGTATCGAAAGCTTTCCTGATGTCCAATGACAGGAGATGCATGGGAATTTTGCGTGACTTAGCTATGTGTTGGAGGAGGACTATGCGGTGGATATTATCACTGGCTTGCCTACGGGGAATAAAGCCAACCTGGTCCTTGGATATCAGTTCGCCTATAATGGGATTGAGTCTCAGGGCTAGAATCTTGGCCAAGATTTTTATGTCCACATTCAATAAGGATATGGGTCTGTTATTTGACCAGAGAGTGTGATCTGTGTTGGGTTTAGGGATCATGGCAATTATAGCGGTTAGGGTGTCACTGCCAAATGATTGTTGTTTCAGTAAGGCGTTGAAGGAATGGGCAAGGAGTGGGGCTAGGATAGTGGCAATTTTTTTGTAATAAGCGCCCGGGAGGCCATCTGGGCCAGGGCGTTTATTAGGTTTGATGGTTTTGATTGCTGCAAGAACCTCGTCAATCGAGACCGGTTCATCTATAGACTCTCGATTGGTCTCCGACAGCTTAGGAATTGCTAGATTATGAAACAAAGTTTCAGATAGGTTGGAGGGTAGTGGGCCCTTCGATTCGTATAATTTAGCAAGACGTTTAGGGAACTCCGAGAGTACCTTAATAGGGTTGCTAGTGATGCTTTCGGGGGCCAATTTAAGTCTTATAGGATTATGAATGCGGTCTGGCTGACGGAGGCGTAGAGCCAGGAACGTATCCTGCTTGTTGGCTTTGGTATATATTTTGTGGTCAGATCTCCGAATATATTTGTCTGCAGATTCAGCCAATAGGAGATCTAGTTCCAATTTGCATTTGTCAAGGGTACTTTTGTTAGTCTCTGTAGGGGAGGATTGGAACTGCAAGTAAGAGGCTTGGAAGTCAGATTCTAGGTGCTGGAGTTTAAGCCTTTTATGTTTTTTGATTTGTGTGGCGACTGAGATACACTGGCCTCGGATTACTGGTTTGTGGGCTTCCCATAATAAAATTGGGGAAATTTTGGGGGTTTTGTTATGCTGGAGGTATTCTTTAAGGGCAGCTTGTATGTCTATACAGTATGATTGATTAGTAAGGAGGGATTCATTCATACTCCAAGATCTATCTCCGGATCTAGGGATCAGGAAAGAGACCGTAGTGATAACTGCACAATGATCTGACCAGGTGATGGGGTGTATGGAGGAGTGGAGCAATATGGGAGAAGATGCAATCGGGACAAATATGTGGTCAATTCTAGAGAACGATTTATGTGGGTGGGAGTAGAAGGTGTAATTTTTCTTGATTGGGTTACATTCCCTCCAAGTATCCAGAGGGGAAGCTTGTTGTACTAACTTACGAAATTGTATGGAAGGGGAGAAGTGCTCTGGGGTGTAAGGGGATTTATCCAGGTGGGCATGTAATATTAGGTTTGAGTCTCCACATATAAATAGGGTGCCTTTACAATGTGTTCTGGTGACTTGAAATAGGTGTGAGAAAAAGGGGATCGGGTTAGAGTTAGGGGCATAGTATGAGACAAAGGTTGTTTCTACGTCCTGTAGGAGACCAACTAATATAATGTATCTACCATTCGGGTCTTTTATTTCTTTTGTAAGAGTAAATGGAAGGGTATGGTGAAAGGCTAATAGGACTCCCCTGTGCTTTGTGTCGGCTGAAGCTGTGTATACCCTAGGGTAGCGTGAGCTGAAAAATTTAGGGGTATGGCGGACTGAGAAGTGGGTCTCTTGTAGTGCTACCACGTCAGATTTTAGGGTGGCAAAGGTTTGAAAAGCTTTGACCCTTTTATTAGGAGAGATCAGGCCCTTAACGTTAAGGGAAAGTATATTTAAGGGGCCATATTAGTAAGATTGGGGGGTTCTTGCAGTAGAGGATATGATTATGGGGAGCCACTCGACCAAGAGCGAATAGATTAAGAAGAAGAGGTAAGAGTTGAGAGGGGAGTTTGGAGGAGGAACAAGATAGGGGGTCGAATGGAGTGTAGAGCAAATCATTAGGCAGTAAAGTTTCGGTACAAAACGCTGGGTTGCCCGACAACAGGGGTGTTCGGATCCTGCAGCCAAAAGAAGGCTGAAGGATGCGAGTACCAAAAAGCGAGGGAGCAGTGTCTGCTCCCCGCTGCAGGTGGACAAAACAAAGTTACAATCCAACAAAAAGTAACAATAAGGTGGATAGACTATTTCTATTGAGCTGGCTGTAAATGGTTTTACAGGGCTGCTTGGGAACCTATATGGGTTCTATAGGAGCATTTGTGCGGATAAAGTCTCACATCAGTATTTGCATATATACAAACTAACCATGGGGGAAGAAGGGCAATGGGCGGAGGGGGGGGGAGGCAAAGGGGAGGTGGAGAGGGAGAGGGGGGGGAGGGAAGGAGAGGGGGGGTGACGGGGAGGGTATTGGGGAAGGGTATGGTAGGAGGGAGGGAAGGGGAGCAGGGGGGAAGGGGAGGGGAAGGGGTATGGGGGGTAATAGGTAGGAGGTAAAGGGAAGGACGGGTTAGGTTTAAAGAGACGTGTCGTCATACAATGCAGCACTACAATCTAAGTAAGAATATGGTGCTGTGATACTTCACAGCGATTTTGAGGACCTTACGCTTCCTACAAGGGAGTTATCCCTGCAGGGAACGCAAGGTGTCAAAGCAATATAGCTAAGTGTACATTATGTGCATGTTCAACAAGTAGGAAAAAAAATTTTTTGTTAGACATCACAATATTGGATTGGTGTTTCACAGTGGTGACTGAACCTTAGGGAGCCTCCAAGGAGGCAGGCTTGTGTCCAGAACATGTTTGCTGGGTGCAAAGGCTACATACCCAGCCGCAGTCTTCTAGGGTTCGGTGAGATGTTTTGGGGTGCGTAGCACAGGAACCTGCTTGTGGAACTGGAACTAGACGAACGTTTGTCAATGTAAACTGGTGCAGGGTTCTATAAAGCGTAGTAACGAGTGTTCATCAGGAACCTAGAAGAGACACAAGCAGGACAAAACGACAGAGGGAAGGGATACATTTGACAATTCAACGTGGGGTGCGAGATTTCTGATTGAGGAATTGGTCATCCTCCTGATATCGAGAGGGAGTCCATTTTCGGATAGATGACGGTCATGGTGGATGATGGAGCGGTGTCGCTGAATATGGCAGAGCCGGCATACGAGCTGGAGTACGTGGCAGCATAGTTTCAGAATGCTGGATTGGGGGAGCAAGGTGCAGATTTTCCAGCAACCGTTGCAGGGAATCTGGTGTGTTGCAAGAATGCTGTTGACCTTGAAAGGGGAATTTCCAGGTGTATTTAAGCTGGTGTTGCATTAAAATCTGTAATTGTGGCTTCATAGGACGGCGCTTGGCTATTGTTAAGGGGGCCAAGTCAGAGAAGAGCTGGTATTTGTGGCTTTGAAATAGAAGCTCTTCTTTCTTGCGGGCAGCTCTGAGAAGCTGTTCTTTAGTACAGAAATAGTGCAACTTCACTATAATGTCCCGTGGGGGGCCATCAGTTTGGCGGCGTGTGAGGGCCCTATGGACTTGGTCAAATTCAAGTCTTTCTATGGGGATCGAGGGAGCCAGTTCCTGAAATAAAGCAGTTGTAAAAGATTGTGTATCTTCCACTGTTTCAGGTATGCCACGCAGGCGAAGATTGGACCTGCGGGAGCGGTTTTCCGCGTCCTCTAAATGGGAAAGCAGCGTTGCATTTTCATCTCTAAGTGCAGCCTGTTCTTGGGCATGTTCCTGGAGGGTGAGTTCTATATCATCCACCCTTGTTTCCAGGTCTGCAGTGCGCTGGCCTATCTCGCGTATCTCGCGGGAAAGCCTGTTAGTAATTTGTTCACATGTGCTTTTGAGGGCCTTCTGCAGCATGCTTTCCATGTGTTTT
Organism: Lithobates sylvaticus; assembly: GCA_028564925.1. Lineage (NCBI taxonomy): Eukaryota > Metazoa > Chordata > Amphibia > Anura > Ranidae > Lithobates > Lithobates sylvaticus. The sequence goes on along the minus strand of CM053026.1, from coordinate 672,267,578 downwards.
AAAAAGGCACTTTGTGACATACCTGAGGATGGCATTGAGGGAGATCCTCCGATGTTAGAGTCAGTCTCATCCCCTTCATCGCTGTCCGGGGGGTCCGGGGCAAGTGTGGCGGCAGCGTGTTGTTTGGCTAAGGCCCTCGCCGCCATCTTGGAGGAAGCGCGGGCTAGTGCTTCCTTGATTGGTTTTGGCTTGCTTTTCTCTCTGTGGCCCGTAAGAACCATTTCAGGTTGTGCTGGGGTGGTTCGCAAGTCTGTCCTGGGAGACAGGTAGATAGCTGCTGGTTCAGTCTGTCGTATAAGGTCCGGTAGTGCAGCGGGGAGTGCGGAGCTCTAATGGGAGACGTCTGCCATGTCGAGCTTCGCGCATGCGCCCCCGGTCTTTGCAATTTTTACACGGTATTTGCGCAGCAATTTTTGAAACACTGTTTTGGGAAAATATAAAAAAAAACACTAAAGATAACCTGAATAATTTGTATAATGTTAAGGATGATGTTATGCTAATTAAATAGATACCCAACATGTCACACTTTTAAAATTACACACACACGTGGAATGGCGCCAAACTTCAGTACTTAAAAATCTCCATAGGCGACACTTTTTCTTTACAGATTACATGTTTAGAGTTACAGAGGAGGTCTAGTGCTAGAATTATTCAGCGGAACTAGAAAATCTGATACACCAAGCACGAGACACACCGACCAAATTCACCAACACCTGGGCCTGCTGGCATCACTTTCTCACGACTACTGAATACCAAAGATTCATGTAATGCACAATGAAGACAAGGAGAGAGGCGCCTCTGAATATATATCATATAGACATTTATTAATAAAAACAATATCCACTCACATCTAGGTAAGGAGTGTTGCATCCAGGAGGATCTCAGTAGATGGAGGGCTGGTAGAACTGCAAGTCACAGGAATTTTTCCAGGAGGCTGTCATCCTTTTCAAGTGCAAATGGGGTAGGTATCCTTGCAATAGTCCTCCAGTACAGTGGTAGCGTCAATCCAGGGAGGAGGGTCCAATGGATATTGCTCCTTTAAATGTATCACAAGTGGGGTCCAGGTGGTACAGGAGGAGTGTAGGCAAATAAACCAACAGGTAAGTCTCTATGGCAATTATAAAAGTTTTAGAATAAATGAAAAAGGGGAAAGGGGAAGAAGGGTGGTAGGTGTGGTGACGTTCTGCGCCCTGTAGCACACTGTATCGTTCTGTGCAGCCTGGTTCTAGGGCAAGATGTTGTGTCAGGCACGGCCGTGTCTCAGGTGCGGGAACGAGGCTTGCACCGCAAACAATGCTGGGCGCCGGGGCGTGACGTCATAGATGTGCGACGCGTTTCCGAGCTTGCAGCGCTATCGATGGAATGGGTAGCGGCGCTCCTTTCTCAAGCAGGGGGAGTGTGGGGACAAGGAAGGGGGCTGAATTAATAGGATCGGAAGGGGTTTGGCTGAGGGGCGGAGTACAATTGTGTAGAAGGAAAGACGGGGGAAGGCAGAGGAAAACGGAGGAAAAAGAAGGGGAAAAGAAGAGAAAAAAGACAGAAAACAAAGGAAAGAGACGAGAAAAAAGAAAGGAAAATATGACAGTAGAGGATATGTATATATATGTAAGGGTGGATAAGTATAAATAAATGAAGTAAAATGAAAATAAGAATAAAAATAAAAATAAAAATAAAAATAATAATAAATAAAAATAAAATTAAATAAAAATAAAAATAAATATAAGAAAATGAATGAATGAAATAAAAATAAAAATAAAAATAAAAATAATAATAAATTAAAAAATTATTGTTGATTCAGTGTAAACGGTATATAGCGTGAATGGGGGATTAGTGAAGAGCGTAACAGGGGACTATTAATAAAATAACGTTGGGAAAAAAGGGGATATGATATTGCTGCACAAAGGAGCAACGGGGAAAGAAACACGCGGGGCAAGGGTATGTGTATGGAAAGCTATTGTAAGATAGGGTAGCAGAAATGGTACTATATTAACGGTGTATAGCCAGTTAGATAGTAATATAGTACTATACAAACAGGGGCCAGGACTGTGTGGTAAAGATGATGTGGAGGGGGATAGGTAAATTATATAGAGGTAAAATACATGTAAAATACATGGAGGTGACGTGAAATGTAGGATTTAAAATGTATATATTGTAAATGAACTATATTTTTGGAAGGAAGGGTATGGTAATAGATGACAACATGCCATCTATCATCAGGTGAGGAGGAGATATAATACAGCAGATGTACACTCGAGATAGAGACGTCAAAATATGTATATATGGACAGATGCAAGTGTATGCATACAGAGGTAGAAGAGGGTGGTAAAGGCCGTATTTCCCGCATTGCCCAACCTCCCCCCCCCCCCTATATGTACACGTATATATATATATATATATATTTATCTTCCTTCTACCATCCATCCCTCTCCTTCCCTTTCCCCTCTACCTATTGACGTATCCATACCCTATAATTCCACACCTGGGTTTTTAATATGTTTTTTAACATGTTTTTAATATGTCTTTAATATGGTCTTATATGGTCTCCTATATTTATGTATCTGTATATGTTTACTAATTTATTAGTTCATATATTTATTTATATGTCTGTATAACCATGTATCTATTTATTTATCTATGTATGTATACGGTTATATATCCACGTATCCATACATAATTTATCCATGTGTGCACATACAGACGCTTGTGTGTGCACTCTACAGATATACGGCCTTTACCACCCTCTTCTACCTCTGTATGCATACACTTGCATCTGTCCATATATACATATTTTGACGTCTCTATCTCGAGTGTACATCTGCTGTATTATATCTCCTCCTCACCTGATGATAGATGGCATGTTGTCATCTATTACCATACCCTTCCTTCCAAAAATATAGTTCATTTACAATATATACATTTTAAATCCTACATTTCACGTCACCTCCATGTATTTTACATGTATTTTACCTCTATATAATTTACCTATCCCCCTCCACATCATCTTTACCACACAGTCCTGGCCCCTGTTTGTATAGCACTATATTACTATCTAACTGGCTATACACCGTTAATATAGTACCATTTCTGCTACCCTATCTTACAATAGCTTTCCATACACATACCCTTGCCCCGCGTGTTTCTTTCCCCGTTGCTCCTTTGTGCAGCAATATCATATCCCCTTTTTTCCCAACGTTATTTTATTAATAGTCCCCTGTTACGCTCTTCACTAATCCCCCATTCACGCTATATACCGTTTACACTGAATCAACAATAATTTTTTAATTTATTATTATTTTTATTTTTATTTTTATTTTTATTTCATTCATTCATTTTCTTATATTTATTTTTATTTTTATTTAATTTTATTTTTATTTATTATTATTTTTATTTTTATTTTGATTTTTATTCTTATTTTCATTTTACTTCATTTATTTATACTTATCCACCCTTACATATATATACATATCCTCTACTGTCATATTTTCCTTTCTTTTTTCTCGTCTCTTTCCTTTGTTTTCTGTCTTTTCTCTTCTTTTCCCCTTCTTTTTCCTCCGTTTTCCTCTGCCTTCCCCCGTCTTTCCTTCTACACAATTGTACTCCGCCCCTCAGCCAAACCCCTTCCGATCCTATTAATTCAGCCCCCTTCCTTGTCCCCACACTCCCCCTGCTTGAGAAAGGAGCGCCGCTACCCATTCCATCGATAGCGCTGCAAGCTCGGAAACGCGTCGCACATCTATGACGTCACGCCCCGGCGCCCAGCATTGTTTGCGGTGCAAGCCTCGTTCCCGCACCTGAGACACGGCCGTGCCTGACACAACATCTTGCCCTAGAACCAGGCTGCACAGAACGATACAGTGTGCTACAGGGCGCAGAACGTCACCACACCTACCACCCTTCTTCCCCTTTCCCCTTTTTCATTTATTCTAAAACTTTTATAATTGCCATAGAGACTTACCTGTTGGTTTATTTGCCTACACTCCTCCTGTACCACCTGGACCCCACTTGTGATACATTTAAAGGAGCAATATCCATTGGACCCTCCTCCCTGGATTGACGCTACCACTGTACTGGAGGACTATTGCAAGGATACCTACCCCATTTGCACTTGAAAAGGATGACAGCCTCCTGGAAAAATTCCTGTGACTTGCAGTTCTACCAGCCCTCCATCTACTGAGATCCTCCTGGATGCAACACTCCTTACCTAGATGTGAGTGGATATTGTTTTTATTAATAAATGTCTATATGATATATATTCAGAGGCGCCTCTCTCCTTGTCTTTTTTCTCCAGCTTTTATTGGACCTGGCTTCAGGCCTCTTCGGTGGCAGCCCTGACAACTACATATGCCTTGCTGTGTATACCATATATACACATTCAGCCGCAAACCCCCCCCCCCCCCCCCCCCTTGTTTTTTTTTTTTTTCCTGGACTATTGGGAACCTCAGCATAATAACGAGGTACTGTGACTTTGCGCCTTTGTACTAGTTAATGTAATGCACAATAATCGGGTGCGGAGGTGGCCGACAGATAATGCCCCCTTCCCTCCCCCCCCCCCTTGCCTGTTTCTTTTACTTTTTAAATCCCATCCCTTCCCCATCGCTCACTCCTCTTCCCTTTGACACAATAAGACTCCCTTATAGTTAGATGTCTCTTCTTGGACATACCAGTTCTTGTCTTTTTAGGCTGATAACCTACACTCAAATATGAATGTTCCCTAGCACGACGCTCGAAGTGCTTCATTCGACTCCTATTGACTCACTCCTATTCACATACTTCCACCTGATATCAATATGAGTCACTTCACTCAATAGACAACATCCATGCTCTCAAATGCACTATTTCTGATGTTCATTGTTCTGTTTATTTTATGCTGAACTTTACCATGTTTACTTACGTTGTTACAACACCTCAGAACTACTCCTTGTTTAAATATGCAACTAAAGCTTACCTATTTTTATTTTCATTCTTTTGATACCATGTGCTGCGGCTGCGTCCGCACTTACACAGTTTATATGACTCTTTGTATTATCCTTTGTATTTCTGTTTACACTGTTAATCAAAATAAAAATCCTTTAAAAAAAAAAAAAAAAGAATTATTGCTCTTGCTCTAAAGATTGCGGCGTATGTAACCTGTGTGTATCTGGCTCTGATACTAGCCAGTGCCTCACCAGCCACTGACCTCACTGCACGTCCCTGCTCTAGTTAAAGGTGAGACAAAACACCATTTTGTGCTGAACTTTTATTATTTCTTCCCCATTTTCTGAGTTTCAGAACTGTGCATTAGGAATCCTTATACTTTGTCACCATCTACTGGACTCTGCTTATAAGCATACCTTACCTATGGTAACTGACCTTTGGATATTTATTCTGTTACTGAATACAATAGCACTCTGTTCTTACAATCTCTCTCGAACACTATATGCACTATATCCAAATGGGAGCACATGTTTGGGTGGTAAATCCAGGTATTGCCCACACATCTGTTGATGCAATATGCGGGTAATGCCCCGTTTCAGATTTCTTATGTACTAATTCTTATTTTTCTATCAGAATTTCTAGCTGTATATACAGTAGTTTGGCAATGGACCTAATGTTCTGGGTTACATGCCAGTTGCTTTCTCAGTACACACGCCACATTCAGTCCGCAGAGTTGGTTACAGGGTTTGCATCTGACAGGCCCCCCAACTAGAGATGTAAAATTTCCGGAAATTTTGAAGCTCGTAAAAAACGATTTTTTTTGGGGGAAAAATTGTAATTTTCGGAAAAATTTAAAAAAATGCTACATTAGCACTTTTTTGTCTTTTTAAGATTGAAAGTCTTTCTGTTACGAGAACTTTGAGAAAAACTATGTGCATTGTCATCATTGTTGTCCTCTTCACTTCGATCCATGAAGGATTTTTTAATATCTACAGGACACTTGTTACATACAAGAATGTGTTTTGTCATCCTGGTAGCATTTGGAAATGCATATTTCATCTGACAATATTTGCAAATCACATATTTTTCTTTTCAGAAGAACTTGTAATGTGAAAATGTCTCCATATGCTGAGGGGAGTAGGAAATAAAAACAAGAAAAAATGACTACTTTGCAAGAAGACACTAATTTATGGTTGTGTGTGGGGGTGGGGGAAGAACCAGAATACTGGTAATTTAATTATTATTTACACAAAAGTTTATAAAGATAAACTAATGTAGATAAATTATTACATTTTCTGGATTCAGAATCAGATAAATGTAAACTCTTACCTTTTTTTAATTCAGTATATACTTTCAGATCCTTTTTGTTGCTCTGTATTTTCTTCCAATGCTTTTGAGGCCTAGTGAAGAGGAACAAACAAAACAAACAAAACACACCACTGACATGCAAAAGCAAAACTGAAACATTTTTCTTGTTACAATAGCAGCATAGCACCTCCTAAAGGAAGAAATGCATACTGTTCTTGCATTGGAGGGTTCAGTTTGTTACCTAGGACTTGCTTGTCCTCACTCAGTGCACAGAAATTAGAATAATCTGATATCATACATTTTTTTAAGAAATGATTTGGAAAATATTTGAACACCCTGTCTTAAAATATTTTATTCATCATGTTAAAATATTCCACAATTTTTTTTTCTTTTTTCAATTTTTCCAATTTTTGGGAAAAAAACTAAAAAGCCCTCAGGAAAAAAAAACGGGAAAAGAAAAGTTTTTTTTCCAAATGTTTACGTTTTTTTTTCCGGGCCTTCACATCTCTACCCCCAACTCGACTCAAATATCCTTTCTGACTAATGGCTACTACTAGTAATGTTTTATTTTGGAATGTATGGGTATTAGGTTCTTTTTTGAAGCAGAGCAGTTGTACAGAAGTCGATTGGTAGATTGATTTCTGCACAATCTCAGTACCCATACATGGATGAATCATGCTGAATCAGCTGAATTTAAATCCATCTATGGGCAGCTTTAGATACAGCACCAGTGCTGTAGTATGGGAATATAACTCACAAATAGCTACAGGCAATGAGCAGGCTCAGCACTGGCTACAAGAGGGTGGAGACCAGAAACGAAAAAAGTAAACAGGCAATGTAGAATACAAGATACTGACAAAAACAGAAATAAATCCACAAAACTGAATCTAGTCAGATTTGTCAATAATTATAAAAAATGCTGAACATGTCATCTACCATTAGAGACAGGTATTTAGGAGAAGAGCAAGCACAATGTGTTCCTTACTCATTTACTCTCTTTTATTTTAGAAACATTAACAATATTTTCATTATCAGTAGATAATGAAGCTCTCCAATTTGCCTTTTTTGAATCAGAGTTATAACACTTCAGTTCACTTGAGAAACATCAAGTAACAAGTTTGCATGCATGATGATTGATAATTGGATAATGTTATTCTTTCAGAAATGAAATGCACTGTAAGCATATTGTTAATGTAGTCTTACAATTATTCAAAACAGAAATGCTTTTTCATTCATACATGGATAATTTTTGTCTTAATGAGTATAATCAACTTGTACTCTATGTTTAGTGAGAACTGAACTATGCTGAAATAGGGTAGAATTTCTGGCAGAATAGGTTAAACTTAAAACCTGTATTGTATTAAGCATACAGCTAAATATTTATTTGATAGACTTACTGAGACTCCCCTCTTGACCCTTTTTTGCATCCTCTAAATTGCCTTCTTCTTCCTCTCGTGCTCTCTCTCTCTTTACCTTTCCTCTCAATCATTGCCCCTCTCTGTTCCCTTCTTCTTTGTCATATCGCTTTCAAAATTGCTCAGTGCAGAAGATACAGACCTAAGTTAGCTGTCAAAACCAAAAAACATGATTGAGAAAGATTTGGCAGAAGAACCACCTGTACATGGAAGATGGCATAAAGCCACACAATTATTGTAGGTCCTTGTAATCATTTATATGAGTAAGATAGTCAAGTTAGGATAACCCCAATGATATTTCATAAAGTTAGTTATTATTTTTTATTTTTTGCAAATGTTTATCAAAAAAATCCATGCTAGCTGAAATCTAATATAATATGTCTTTTGTATGTTTGTAGACATGAAGAAGACTACCAGTTTGTTCCGGATATGCAACAGCCACCAGAATAATAAAGACGCACAAATGATGACCTTTCCTGATGAGGTTTTAAATAATTGTTTAAATGAAGAAAATCATATGTGGTACTGGACAAACCTTTTATCATACAGATGGAATTACCTGTGCTGCTTTTATACTTACGCTGGCCTGGTAATATATTGTTGAAAACTGAACATTTCTTTTTTATTGGAAGAAATTGTATTTAACCTAATCTTCATTTCTTCATGCGGACTTCATGTACTTTTACAGCTTGCTTGCTGCACAAAAATAGCATGTGTACATATACCACATCAGGAAAAGACATGGTAATGAGAAAATAAAAATGTGACGTGTATTTTACAAGACATAGAAGTACATCATATAATAATATCAGTGGTTTTACCAAAGAAATTGAGTATGTTCCCTCAGTTAATATTTTTTTTTGTTTTTTTTTATTTCACTTAACACATGATTCCCAGGTTCAACTTATTTATCAGCATTCACTTTGCTAAATGAACATACACTTTAAGAAGTAAGCTAAGTAAACTGCTTTTACTTTTAGAGTAACTCAATCTCATCATATCAACATATTTAAGACATAACTTCAGCCAATGACATCTATACAAATTCATTGGGAGAATGTTCTGCTTGGTCCTGTCTAGTTTTTAATTAATTTATTTGTACTCACAGGAAAATACAGCCAGTGTTGTACCTCTGGTTTTGCTGCTATGAGAGCTCATACAGTGAAGGGATTTACCCACCTGTCATTTACCCACCTTTTCCCTCTTCCATTGTCAATTCACAGAGCACCTTGTATTCTGTTCACTGTGAACAAACTATGAGTGAACAAAGGAGAGGAAAGGGTGGACAAATGATAGGATCCTGCAGCTTTCCAGCTTTAATGGTGCCAGAAATACAATACTTGCTTTATTTTGGTAGATATAAATGAATGAATTATACAGTAAACAGGTTTGCAATTATTATTATTATTATTATTATTATTATTATTATTAATATTATTGTTTTATAGTAAAATACAAAGAACAGTGGAGCAATCAAACAGCTTTATCAATTTTCCGCATACATACTATTGAATAGATCTCTGATTCTTACGAGTTCTGCACATCATTACTTTTTTATCATGTTATACAATAAAGACCATTCTTTTTTTTACAATGCAGTGAATCTTCCAAAAGTTTTGCACACCAGTTTGATGCTTTATGAGTTACAGCAATGTGTGTACTTCCAAGATATATGATTAAAACTGAACTTTTTTCTAACAGCTAGGAGATAACCTTGGAATCCAGTGAAAAAGTGTTTCTAATAAGCATGAAGGAAAGATAGAAATGGTTTGGTTCTCACTCTAATCAGCAAACATGTCTAAAATAACCATAGGCTCTTTACACCAATATTGTCTGAATTGCTGGGCATCAACAAGAGTCTACTAAGATCTTAAAAGCAGTACAGCATTTGAAAGTCTGCTGCTATACTATTATTCTGCACTCAATCTTTGTCAGAGTAAATGATGGAAAGCACCTTTACAGCACAATCGAGTAGAAAGTTTTAATGAAGTTTCCTTTCCAATGGTCCAGAAACCTTGGGTTTACACTCTAATAAGGCTTGGTTCTTAACCAGTGATTCAAGGTCCTCTTTGTTAGATTTTCTCTCTTAATTGTAGCCAATAAAGTTGCAAAAACACAATACTATTTGGTCAATGAACCACAATAGAAGATTGATATTTAAAAGCAATTGAAACATGCTCTACTGTCCGAAGTTTCATATAAGCTGGTCTGCCAAAAAAAAAAAAAAATATATATATATATATATATATATATATATATATATATATATATATATACATATAATATATATATATATATATATATATATATATATATATATATATATATATATATATATATATATATATATATATACATATATACATATATATATATATACATACAGGCATCACCGTGGCTAAGTGGTTAGTACTTCCGTACATCTGTCTAGCAGCACTAGGGTTGTTAGTTCATATCCCAGCCATAGCACTACCTGTCTGGAGTTTGTATGTTCTCCCTGTGCCTGTGGGGGTTTCCTCTGGGTACTTATTTTTCTTCCCACATTACAGAGACATGCTGGTAGGTAAATTGGCCCTAGTACATGTATGAATGTGAGTTGGGGACCTTAGATTGTAAGCTCCTTGAGGGAAGGAACTGACGTGAATGTACAATATATGTGTAAAATGACAGTGCTATATAAAAACCTGTGATAATAAATACATATACAGTATATCATATTCTACTGCACAGAAGAAGGTATGAACATCTAACATGAATTTGCAATGTTTTTGTTAGTTCTTACCACTTGAGTACGGCAACACCTCTTCGGTACAGAGTCACATCTACCTGCCACAATAAAACACTTAATTATGCAATTCACATGCCATCTGTCATGTATGGGCACCTCACATAGAAAACTCTATTATAAGAAAAAACAAATGCCATAAAAAAGGCATTTATCTCTTAGTTAAAAAATATAAATAACATAACAATAATTATAACAATAATAATACTATATATATATACATGGAGCATTGTCATGGAGGACTACAGGAACTTAAAAAAACATCCTACATACTCTGTCTTCAAGAGGTGGTAAATTGTAAGTGATGATACTGATCTCTAGTTCTTCATTTGTACCATTAGAGGTCATACTATTTACTACAAACATCCAGTATGTTCCTCTCTGACAGAGTTTGGGAAAGAACTCAGAATCATTAAAATAAGCAGGGATCCCCCCCATCCCAAATAACATAAGACTACTGGTATCCATATTGTGATGTGTCAAGAAATACATCCCACATAGGCACCTCAACCAATATACCACAAATTGGGAACCACAATTAATAAATTGTTGTATCCTATAGTTCTCATCCTCTTGATCCACAGGTTTGACCAAGTGGAATGAACTGCCAGGCTCAAAATATTTTTTCTTACAGTGACTACCCTGAATATTTTAAAAAAATAGATATGTCATTAATACATACGTTTGTAGAAGTTATTTTACTAGGAACAGTAACATTTTTGATATTTTTAGCTTTTCTTAAGACTGTTTAGGGCATCTTGGTAAGCCCCTTTTGTAACTTTGGTTCTTGTAGAACTATTGACCAATATTTACTAATAATTTTCATAATAACCCAATTTTCTTGGTCAAAGGTCAAGCTTGGAGACCAGTAGCTATAGCAGTAGAGAGGCTCCCACTGACCAGCTGGATAAGTGAACAAGCAGGTCACCCTGGGGGATGACCCAGGCTCACCCAAAGTGAAGGGGTCTAAGTACTACCTTGTGTTTACCAGAGCTCCTGATGGTGGAGATGAGTTTTGCTGCGTGTTAGTATCAGGTTGTGGTCCTCAGGATCCTCCCACCTGGAGGTGAACAAAAGCAAGTAGAGATCAAGCAGAAGTGAAGTCGTTAAACAAGCCAAAGGTTAGTAAAACGTGGTTGCAGGTTGGGATTAAGCAGAAGGAACAGGCCAAAGGTCGGTATTAAGTGGTAGGAAACATATGGATTGCAGGAGTAAGAAGAGCAAACAGGAAGTGCAGAGACATAGCTTACATCAGGAAGTTCATGGGAAAAGAAAATAATTCAGGGTTCAAGAGAGATAAGACATAGGGGAAGGTTGTCTAAGCAATCAGGCAGAGAGCTGTCCAGCATCTCAGATGGCACAGCAGAAATAGTTACTGCCAGACACAACAGAGGTCCTGGGTCCAGGCCCTGACATCAATATTGATTATTATATTTGTTGGAAAAATAACATTTACATTTTTTTTCCAGTTTCCCGGGTATCCCTGTATTTGTCAGCCTTATTGAGGTACCTATTAAGGGCCTCCATAGTATGCTCTCCATTGTACCCTTTTCCTAAAACCTTCATATACTGCTCTTATTAATATAAACTATATTACCAAAAGTATTGAGATGCCTGCCTTTACATGCACATGAACCTTAATGGCATCCTAGTCTTAATCCATAGGTAAAAATATTGAGTTGGCCCACCTTTTGCAGCTATAACACCTTCAACTCTTGTGGGAAGGCAAAACCACTGCACAGAGCAGTAAGTATAACATGTTTGTTATTTTTAATGGGAAAAAATGAGACTTTAGTATTACAAAGTGATTAAAGTGATTGTAGAGGCTGGAATCTAAATGAATTCAAGAACAGATGAGAAACAAAGTAATGTACATGTATAGGCCTGGGAAGGGTTACAAAGCCATTTCTAAGGCTTTGGTAATCCAGCAAACTACAATTTATGGACTGATAAGACAAAAGTTGAACTTTTGGAAGGTGTGCGTCTTGTTACAGCTGTCATAAAACTAACACAGAATTTCATAAAAGAGCATCATACCAACAGTCAAACATGGTGTTGGTAGTGTGATGTAGGTAGGGCTCATTTGCAGCTTCAGGACCTGGATGACTTGCAATAATTGATGGAACCCCAAATTCTGCACTCTACCATATAATCCTGAAGGAGAATGTCTGGCCATCAGTTCGTGACCTCAGGCTCGAGCACACTGGGGTTATGCAACAGGGAGTCTAGGTTTAGGGGCAAATATTTTTTTTTTATAGAGGTTATGATTAGGCACAAATTAGGCACACATTTTTTACCTTTATGCATTCTATGCATGAAGGTAAGATACCTTTTGTGTGCAGCGGCCACCCCAGTCCCCCTAATACTTACCTGAGCCCATTCACGATCCAGTGATGTGCACAACACAGCCTCAGGCTCTTTGGGGACTCTCACTCCTCATTGGCTGAGGTTGCAGCAGGAGCCATTGGCAGGGAGGGGCTGAGCCACAGCTTTGTGTTCGAATGTACATCCAGAACAGTGGTTTGGGAGCGTACCAGTTTGGGTTCCCCCACGGAAATCTGCTTGCTATGGGGGAAGGAGGGAGGGGTCTGGAGTGCAGACTGGGGATCTGAGAAAAGGAGGATGTGGGCTTCTCTGTACAAAGCCACTGCACAGAGCAGGTAAGTATAAAATGTCTATTATTTAAAGAAAAAAAAAGCCTTTACTATCACTTTAAGATATGTCTATCCCTTGCATTGATGTGCTTTCGCAAGGAAGATCTAAGAAACTGGACAAAGGTAGACACTAAGATTTGAACTATCTGTTCTTCCTTATTTTAATATTTATTTTATTAATTAATATAACAGTTATATTAATATAGTAAACAGCAGCCCCAATCCTTCTCCTGTACATCCATTCCCTTATGCTGATGTTGCATTCTGCTTCATTTTGCTGTATGCAGAATGCGTCTGGTTTGACATCATGCATATTGGTGAATATGTTATGTATTGTGATCATGCAAATTGATAAATAACATGGTATGCCCCATTTTATATACATACACAATCTGTATGCATTCCATTTTTGTCCATTTTTAACTGTGTATGGTCCAGGGCTAGTTTGTTGTTTCATGTCAGCAGGCTATTTTTATTCTCTCTCACATTCCGCTATTGAGTTATTCTGACTGGATGTCATATGACATATTTCAGGATAACAGCCAGCTGACGGAGGCTCTTTACCACATTATCAGCTATGTCCAATTACGGCTGATCACAGTGTAAACAGGAAGAGCCATTTATCAGCTTTTCCTCACTCGCGTCTGACAGACGCGAGTAGAAGAGAGCCGATCAGCGGCTCTCCTGACAGGGGGGTCTGTGCTGATTGTTTATCAGTTCAGCCTTCCCGCAGATGCCCACACTGGACCACCAGGGATGCCGCCAGGACCACCAGGGATGGTCAGCACACATAGATGACCAGGTATGCCCCCCATGGCCACCAGGGATGCCACACAGTGCCCTAAAAGATGCCAATCAGTGCCCAGAAATGGTGCCAGTCATTGCCAACTACAAATGCCTGCCAGATGTCTCCTCATCAGTGATGCCCAGCAGTGCCACCCATCAGTGTCCATCAGTGCCACCCATCAGTGTCCATCAGTGCCACCTATCTGTGCCCATCAGTTCCCACCTATCAGTGCCCATCAGTGCCACCTTATCAGTGCCCATAAGTGCAGCCTCATCAGTTCCCATCAGTGAAGGAGAAAACTTACTTATTTACAAAATGTTATAACAGAAACAAAGAAAACCTTTTTTTTTTCAAAATTTTCTGTCTTCTTTATTTGTTGCAGAAAAAATATAAACACAAGCAGTGATCAATTGCCACCAAAAGAGAGCCCTATTTGTGGGAACAACATGATAAAAAATTTGTTTGGGTACAGTGTAGCATGACTGTGAAATTGTCATTCAAAATGCGACAGGACTGAAAGCTGAAAATTGGTCTGGGCAGGAAGGGGCGAAAGTGCCTGGGTATTGAAGTTGTTAATCTTCATTATAGGAGTATATATATATATATATATATATATATATATATATATATATATATATATATATATATATATATATATTTCATCCTTTTTCAGCAGTTTAGCAATTGAGCTCCTTAGTATCTGACAATTGATTTTATTTTATTATCTAATCACCCAAATTAAAATAATTAGTATATGTGCTTTTTTTGAAAAAATTACATTGATTTAAACATTTTTTTTTTTTTATACATTTTTATATATACATTTTTTTTTTAAAATATATATATATGTGTATATATATATATATATATGTTTATATAATTTCATGTTTCATAACATAGGTCTTTGAAGCCATGTTATTAGTATTGATTTGGTAATGAATAAATAGAATGGAATAGACAAAGATTTATATACATATTCATATCCCTCCAGGGGTTAAAATTTCCCCCTTAACCACTTCAGCCCTGGAAGATTAGGCTGCTCAATGACCAGAACACTTTTTACAATTTGGCACTGAGCTGCCTTAACTGGTAATTGCGCGGTCATGCAATGTTGTACCCAAACATAATTTGCTTCCTTTTTTCCCAAAAATAGAGCTTTCTTTTGATGGTATTAGATTGCCTCTGTGATTTAAATTTTTTGCGATATAAACGGAAAAAGACCGAAAATGTTGAAAAAAATTATATTTTCTACTTTTTGTTAGAAGAAGAATCTAATAAACTCAATTTTAGTCATACATTTAGGCCAAAATGTGTTCATCCACATGTCTTTGGTAAAAAAAAAAATTCAATAAGCATATATTTATTGGTTTGCGCAAAAGTTGTAGCGTCTACAAACTATGGCACATTTTCTGGAATTTACGCAGCTTTTAGTTTATGACTGCCTATCTTATTTATTGAGGTGCTAAAATGGATGGGCAGTACAACCCCCCCCCCCCTAAATGACCCCATTTTTGGAAAGTAGACACCCCAAGGAAATTGCTGAAAGGCATGTTGAGCCCATTGAATATTTAATTTTTTGCTTATACTCAAGTATATACGGTAATGATTGAAAAATTACAAAAAAACAAAAAAACAATTACCGTATGTACTTGAGTATAAGCTGATTTTACCACAAAAAAATGGGAAAATCGTATTGACTCCAGTATAAGCCTAGGGTGAGAAATGCGCAGCTACTGTAAGTGTAAAAGAGGGTCAACAATGCCCATTTGCAGCCTCACTGTGCCCATTTGCATGCCTCACTGTGCCCATTTGCAGCCATAGGTCCCCCAAACTTCAAACTTGGTAGTTAAGGGTTCCTAGATGCCCCCTAGCTGGGGTCTCTGGACCCAAAGGGTCCCGAAATGACATTGCTGCAGATGGACACAGTTGACCGAAATTGGGGCCCTGTATCCCGGGGCCACTTGGTGCTAGGAACCCTAAAATTTGGATATGTTGTAGTGCTGATTCCACTAGGTTGGCATACCTGAGGTTCCTAGCACCAAGTGGCCCCGAGATGCGGGGCCCCAAAGTCGGGTCGGAAAATTAAATTTTCTGCTGCAGAAAAATGCTTGACTCCAGTATAAGCCGAGGGGGGTTACTTTCAGCACAAAAAAATGTGCCTTGGCTTATACTCAAGTATATACGGTACACAAAGTTGTCACTAAATTATATATTGCTCACATATGCCATGGTTATATGTGGAATTACACTCCAAAATACATTCTGCTGCTTCTTCTGATTATGGGGATACCACATGTGTGCAACTTTTTAAACACCCCAAGCTATTTGCTGAGAGGCATTTTGAGTCCATGGAATATTTTATATTTTGCCACAAGTTGTGGGAAAATTACAAACTTTTTTTTTTTTTTTTGCACAAAGTTGTCACTAAATGATATATTGCTCAAACATGCCATGGGCATATGTGGAATTACACTCCAAAATACATTCTGCTGCTACTCCTGAGTACAGGGATACAACATGTGTGAGACTTTTTGGGAGCCTAGCCGTGTACAGGACCCCTAAATCCAATCACCACCTTCAGGATTTTCAAGGGCATAAATTTTTGATTTCACTCCTCATTACCCATCACAGTATCGAAGGCCATAAAATGCACAGATAGCACAAAACCCCTCAAATGACCCAATTTTGAAAACTAGACACCCAAAATTATTTGATGAGAGGCATGTTGAGTCCATGGAATATTTTATATTTTTCCACAAGTTGCGGGAAAATTACAAACTTTTTTTTTTTTTGCACAAAGTTGTCACTAAACGATATATTGCTCAAACATGCCATGGGCATATGTGGAATTACACCCCAAAATACATTCTGATTAGAGTTGAGCGGACACCTGGATGTTCGGGTTCAGCGGGTTCGGCCGAACTTCGGAAAAAAGTCTGGGTTCGGGACCGAACTTGACCCAAACTTGACCCCGAACTCCGAACCCCATTGAAGTCAATGGGACCCGGACTTTTGAACACTAAAATGGCTGTAAAAAAGTCATGGAAAGGGCTAGAGGGCTGCAAATGGCTACAAAATGTTGTTAAGGGCATGGCAAGTGATCTGCAAACAAATGTGGATGGGGAAATAACTTAAAATAACATAAAAATAAAAAAAAATGCTGGAGGCCCCCTTCTCAGCAGAAGAGGTACAGGAAGTCATTAAGAACCTCAGAAACTCAACGGCACGATGCCGCACATATCGTGGGAATACCCCAGAATACGCACTTTCTGGAAAAAATTATTCAATTTAATGGATAAGATAGTGGGAAAATAAAATACTTGGAAATTAAAAAAAATTAAAAAATTATAATCTTGACCTAGGAGGACGAAATTCAAATGGAGTAGGAGGTTGAGGTGGCGGTTGAGGTGGCGGTGGATGTGGCGGTGTAGGTGGAAGCGGCGATGGAGGAGGTAGCCAACACTGGTTCAAAAATACAACAATGGCTGGGTAAGGCTAGTGGTGAATGATGTGTCGAATTCTGTCCCCCGTCGCATAGTGTCCGCCCTGTACTGCGCTTGCTCATTACGTAGGACAAGGGGATTTTGAAACTCTCCGAAGACGATGCACGGTGACTCCAGGTTCAAGCCACATCATCCGAGGTTGAAGCCTAGCTAAGCGAGCCTGTGAGGGGCCCTGTTACTATGTGCTACCGTAAGTCCACTTGGATGGTCGGGTTTGAACCTGCACTCACTGCGCAGGCGACGTTCATCTTTGGAGATTTTGTGAATCTCCTTGTCCTCCGTACTGCGCAAGCACTGCACCTGCGCAGTAAGTGGCCGGACACTATCCGATAGCAAGACAGTTTTCGTCAGAACACCGGTATATGTGTCTATTCTGCACAAGGTACGGCCAAGTCCTGTGGGATCCATGCCTGGTTCATTTTAATGAACGTGAGCTTGTCCACATTGGCTCTGGACAGGCGGCTGCGCTTGTCTGTGATAACGCCCCCTGCCGTGCTAAATACACGTTCAGATAATACACTGGTGGCAGGGCAGGCCAGCACCTCCAAGACGTAAAGGGCAAGCTCAGGCCATGTGCCCAATTTGGAGACCCAGAAGTTGAAGGGGGCAGACCCGTCATGCAGTGCGTGTATGCGTGTGCACACATACTGCTCCACCATGTTGGTGAAATGCTGCCTCCTGCTAAGACGTTCCATTTCAGCTGGTGGTGCTGGTTGTTGTGGCGTGCTGACAAAGCTTTTCCACATTCCGGCCATGCTAACCCTGCCTTCCGAGGTGCTGGCGGTGCCCCGGCTGCATTGGCGACCTCTTCCTCCTCCTCTGCCTTTGCCTTGTGCTTCCACCGTACCCCCGCTTCCAAGTGGGAATGCCACCAGCAGCGCGTCTACCAGCGTGCGCTTGTACTCGCGCATCTTACGATCACGCTCCAGTGAGGTAATTAAGGATGGCACGTTGTCCTTGTAACCGGGATCCAGCAGGGTGGCCACCCAATAATCAGCACCAGTTAAAATGTGGGCAACTCGGCAGTCGTTGCGGAGACACTGCAGCATGTAATCGCTCATGTGTGCCAGGCTGCCCAGAGGCAAGGAAAAGCTGTCCTCTGTGGTAGGTGTATCGTCTGTGTCCTCTGTATCCCCCCAGCCACGCACCAGTGATGGACATGAGCTGGTCTGGGTGCCACCCTGCTGTGAACATGGTTCCTCCTCCTCCTCCTCATCCTCCACCTCGTCATCCTCCAGAACTGTGCCCTTGCTGCCAGACAATTGTGTACCTGGCGCTTGTTGGTGCAGGAACCCACCCTCGTAGCCACTTGTAAATGACTGCCCTGAAAGCCTTGGAAATGAACCCTCTTCCTCCTCCTCCTCCTCCTCCTCCTCATCCTGTGCCACATCCTCTTCCATCATCGCCTGAAGAGTTTTTTTTAAGGAGGCATAGAACTGGGATAGTAATGCTGAGAACGGCGTCATCGGCACTGGCCATGTTGGTGGAGTACTCGAAACAGCGCAACAAGGCACACAGGTCTCGCATGGAGGCCCAGTTATTGGCGGTGAAGTGGTGCTGTTCCGCAGAGCGACTCACGCGTGCGTGCTGCAGCTGAAACTCCACTATCGCCTGCTGCTGCTCGCACAGTCTGGCAAGCATGTGCAAGGTGGAGTTCCACCTTGTGGGCACATCACATATGATACGGTGAGCGGGAAGGCCGAAGTTACGCTGCAGCGCTGACAGGCGAGCAGCAGGGTGAGAACGCCGAAAGTGCGCACAGACGGCCCACACTTTCTGCAGCAGCTCTGGCATATCGGGGTAATTCTTAAGGAACCTCTGGACCACCAAGTTCAGCACATGCGCCAGGCAAGGGATGTGCGTCAAACGGGCAAGGCCCAGAGCTGCTACGAGATTTCGCCCATTATTGCACACCACCAGGCCTGAGGCTCACTACCACCAACCACTCATCGGTCTGTTGTTCCATGTCCCTCCACAACTCCTGCGCGGTGTGGGGTTTTTCCCCAAACAGGAAAGTTTTAAAACTGCCTGCTGTCGTTTAGCCCTGGCTGTGCTGAAGTTGGTGGTGAAGGTGTTACGCTGACCGGATGAGGAGGCGGTAGAGGATGAGGAGGCGGAGTAGGAGGAGTTAGCAACAGGAGGCAAACTGAAGTGCCCTGCAATCCTCTGTGGTGGAAGGACATGCGCCAAAGTGCTATCCGCCTCAGGCCCAGCCGCCACTACATTTACCCAGTGTGCTGTTAGGGAGACATAACGTCCCTGACCGTCCTTACTGGTCCACGCATCCGTAGTTAGGTGGACCTTGCCATAGATGGCGTGGCGCAGTGCACACCTGATTTTGTCCACCACTAGGTTGTGTAGGGAAGGGATAGCTCGTCTGGAAAAGTAGTGGCGGCGGGGCACGATGTACTGTGGGACAGCCAATGACATCAGCCTTTGAAAACTCTGCGTCTCCACCAGACAGAATGACAGCATTTCAAAGGCAAGGAATTTTGAAATGCTGGCATTCAGGGCCAGGGATCGCGGGTGGCTAGGGGGGTACTTCCTCTTTTCGCTCCAGTGTTTGGGAAATAGAGAGCTGAACGCTTCCATGGGACATTGTGGAGATGGTTGGTGACCCAGGTGGTAGTGTTGCTGGCAGATCCTCTGTTTGCGGGTTGGCAGGTGTCACTGTCACTACAGAGGTGGATGAAGAGGCCGAGACTGCAGCAGAAGAGGAAGCAGGAGGAGCCAGAGACCTTTCTTGGTTTTTGAGGTGTCTACTCCACTGCATCTCGTGCTTTGCACTTAGATGCCTGGTCATGCAGGTTGTGCTCAGGTTGAGAACGTTTATGCCTCGCTTCAGGCTCTGATTGCACAGCGTGCAAAACACTCGTGTCTTGTCATCAGCACATTGTCTGAAGAACTGCCACGCTAGGGAACTCCTTGCACCTGGCTTTGGTGTGCTCGGTCCCTTGCTGCGTTGGCCAGTAGCAGACGTACTGTCTAGGGGACGGACGCTCCGCTTTTGCACCCTGCTCCCTCTTCTGCTGTGCTGGTGGCTCTGTGCGACCACCGCCTCTTCCTCCGAACTACACTGGTCACCTGCATGACGTTGATTCCATGTGGGGTCAAGGACTTCATCGTCCTCCACATCATCTTCCACCCAGTCTTCACCCCTGCCCTCCTTGTCGGTGTGCACAATGGCGAAAGCAGCAGCAGTTGGCACCTGTGTTTCGTCATCATCCAAGACGTGCTGCGATGGTCCTCCCATGTACTCATCATGAAACATAAGTGGTTGGGCATTGGTGCACACAATCTCTTCCACTTTTGGGGCAGGGCTAGGTGGATGGCCCTGGGAAACCCTGCTAACAGAGTCATCAAAAAGCAGAAGAGACTGCTGCATGATTTGGGGCTCAGACTGATTGGCTGATTTGCAAGGGGGTGAGGTGAAAGACTGATGGACATCGGCTGCAGGTGCCAACTCTGAACTTTCATCAGGAGACTGGGTGGGAGACAATGTGAAGGAACCGGAGGCACTGTCAGCAACCCAATCTACTATCGCCTGTACTTGTCCTGGCCTCAACATTCTTACAGCCTCATTAGGCGCGCCAAAATACCGCTGCAGGCTCTGTCGCCTACTCGCACCTGAGGAAGGTGTTTCACTAGTGCGTGTAGCTGGCACAGATCGACCACGTCCTCTCCCTGCAACAGGAGCGCCACCAGCAGCACCATGACCCGGGCCACGTCCCCTTTTTGATGATCTCCTCATATTTTCAAAATTTATGATTTCGCCCTAAATGGGTGTTTTTGTCTATAGCAGAACACACGTAAAGTGTCTAAAGTGTTTATGAACACGCAGAAAATGCTATTGGGAAGAAAAAAAAAACACTGCAAAATTTAATTTTTTTTTTTTTGCAATGTTTTTCCAATATCAGAATACACACAGACTATGGTGTAACTCTTACTATATGCAGTGTTGGTCCTAATGGTGCACTGAGCTTGCAGGTAAAACTTTTAGATTGTGTCTGGCACTGGCCTCATGGCACTGTTAAAAGACAGTGCACTGCACCCCAGCCAGGGTACAATTGATTTAGGAATCTCTTCAATAATTCTCTCTGCCTCTTTCTTTTGCTTAATAAAGAAACTCCCTACTCTACTCTAGCTATCTAGATCGCTCACTGATCTAACTAATTAGAAGAAAATTAAAGGAATGTGGACTGACTGACTGACTTTATCACACTAACTCCTAAAATCCTCTCTCTCTCAGCAGCACAGGAACCTGTCTATAGCAGAATGACGCTGTGTGCTGTGTGTCTGGACTATATATAGAGGCTGGGTCACATGCTGCACTGCCCAATCACAGCCATGCCATTAGTAGGCATGGCTGTGATGGCTTTTAAGGGCACACTAGTGAAACTAGCGTCGATTGGCTGCCCTGCAGCTGTTAAAAAGGCGCCAATACATCGCCGAACACCGAACCAGAAACCAAACTTACAGCCAATATTTCGTGTTCGGTTCCGGGTCCGGGTCCCGAACACCCAAAAGTCCGGTACGGACCCGAACTTTACAGTTCGGGTTCGCTCAACCCTAATTCTGATACTTCTCCTGTGTATGGGGATAACACATGTGTCCGACTTTTTGGGAGTCTAGCTCTTTACAGGACCCCGAAAACCAATCACCGCCTTCAGGCTTTCTAAGGGTGTACATTTTTGAAACTGTGATAGGCAGTGAGGAATGAAATCAAACATTTACGCCCATAGAAAGCCTGAAGGCGGTGATTGGTTTTCGGGGTCTTGCATGCAGTTAGGCTCCCAAAAAGTCTCAAACATGTGGTATCCCCATACTCAGGAGAGGCAACCAAATGTATTTTGGGGTGCAATTTCACATATGCCCATGGCATGTTTGAGCAATATATAATTTAGTGACGACAGTATTTGCACAGCGATTCTTCAAAAAGCTAACTTTTTCTTAATTTTAGTGCGCTAAAACACACTATATTGCCAAAATGTTTGATGAAATAAAAAGGATGATCTTATGTATATGGATTTATAGTATATGGATCCCAAACATGACATGCTTTAAAATTATGCACAAATGTGCAGCGGCAACAAACTACATACATTTTTAAAATCCTTTAAAAGCCTTTACAGGTTACCACTTTAGATTTACAGAGGAGGTCTACTGCTAAAATGACTGCCCTCAATCTGACCTTCGCGGTGATACCTCACGTGCATGGTGCAATTGCTGTTTACATATGACACCAGGCCGACCCTTGTGTTTGCCTTTGCACATAAGCACGGGGGACAAGGGTGCCTTTTTTATAATTTATTTTGCTTTTTTATTTTATTTTTAAACTGTTACTTGAATTTTTTTTTTTTTTATATTTTTTTGTTATCACAGGGAATGTAAATATCTCCTATGATAGCAATAGTTAGTGACAGGTACACTTTTTTTTAAATTGGGGTCTATTAGACCCTAGATCTCTCCTCTGCCCTCAAAGCATCTGACTACACCAAGATCGGTGTGATAAAATGTTTTGCCAATTTCCCAATGGCGCTGTTTATATCCGGCAAAACCGAAACCGAGACATGAAATGCTCATAGCTTCCGGTTTCTTAGGCCACAGAGATGTTTTGAGGCATTCTGGTCTCTGATCAGCTCTATGGTCAGCTGGCAGAACCACCGCCTGCATTCTTGGGTTCCCTGTTGGGACAGGAGAGCCAGAGAAAACCATGGAAGATGGTGGGGGTGGTGTTCCCTCCCGCTGCTTGTAAAAGCAGTCTAGAGGCTAATTAGCTGCTAGGATTGCTTTTACATGAAAGCTGACCGCTGGCTGAAAAGAATGATACCAAGATGATACCTAAACCTGCAGGCATCATTCTGGTAAAACCACTCAAAATCCAGCAACATACCAGTACGTCTCTGGTCCTTGTTGTGCATACATTGTAATGTTCTTTTTTTCATGCAGCCTGTGGGCTGAACGAAAAAAATAGATTGATCGGTGGGTATGCCCACCATTAGAATACCGCCCTTCATCCACCCACTTCTAATGATGAGCATGCATGCATCATTTTTTTTTAAACTGTGGTGGTGAAATCACCTCCTACAGCGCTGGAGTCACTGATTTACATATCGTGGGAGCAAACTCTGTTGCTGTCTCAAGATAGGTAAACCCATGCTGCAGCTGAATGGTGTAACTGCTAAGAAAATGATGGTTAACAATAAATCAAAGTAAAATTACAATATAACAGTAAAGCCCCATACACACGCGCGGACAATCCGTGGACCAGGTCCGTCGGACCATGTCCGTCATACTTTGTCTGATGTTGGTTTTGCGTACACACGATCGGACAAAGTTGTCGGAAAATCCGATCATTCTGAACGTGGTGACGTTTGTTGCCTACGACGGGACTACGTAAAGGCTAGTAGCCAATAGCTTTGGTCTTGTAATGTGATCTGAGCATGCGTAGCACTTTGTCCGGTCGGACAAGCGTACACACGCTCGGATTTGGTGTGATCGGACCGGGTTGACGGCAAATCTTTCCAGCAGGAGATAAGACTTTGTCCGACGGACAAACCGACGAACACTGTCCGATGGTGCATACACACGGTCTGATTTTTCAACAACCTTGTCCGATCGGACCAAATTGATGAAAAAGTCCGACCGTGTGTATGGGGCTTAAGACTTACCATACCTGCAAAGCAAATACAATAAAACATAGTAAAAATAAAACATTGCAATCTGTGCCTACAAAATATATGCCGAAGCATGGGGTCAATTCGCCCCTAATGTTAGGAGCAAATCACTCCTCCACCCCTGCCCCCATGCTTCAGCATATATGCTCCTTTTTTTTTTTAACTGTGGTGGTGAAATCACCTCTGACAGCGATGGAGTCGCGGCTTTAGGTATCGTGGGAGCAAACGCTGTTGCTGTCAGAATAAATAAACCTGTGCTGCAGCTGAATGGCGTATCTGCTAAGCAAATGATAGTTAACAATAAAACAAACATTACAGTATAACATACCATACCTGTAAAGCAAATACAATAAAACATAGTAAAAATATAACAGAGAGAGAACAATAGATATAGAACAATAGTGAGCGAACAGTAGAGAGCGAACATAAGAGAGAGAACAATAGAGAGAGAGGAAAAAATAAAACCACAACTATTTTTGGCTTTTTTATTTTAGATTTTTTTGTGTTTTTTTTTTTCACTTTTTTTCACCGAATATGAAAAAATGTAAACTGAACGTTGCAGATTAGGGTCTCTTAAAATGTGATGGCCATCACATCTTTTGAGACCCTGTGTACGTGTGCCTAGGACTCCTCAAAATAATCAGAAAATCGGACCTCTGCTTCCATTCATACGCTGACGACACGCAATTATATTTTCGTACCACCGGACAAAAAGACCATCATCAGCAATTAGAAAAATGCCTCACTCTGATAGACGACTGGATGACCACTAGCTCCCTCAAACTTAACGAATCGAAAACAGAACTTCTTATTCTACATGCAAATCAAAACCCCCGAACCAAGATCCCTTGGACACCACCCACCATCTTTGGACAGACCATCGCCCCTAGGACCAAGGCCAAGAGTCTCTGAGTCATTTTTGACTCAGAAATGTCAATGGATGCCCAAATAGGAGCAGTGGTGAGTGGCTCTCACCATCTGCTCCGCCTGCTACGCAGACTCATCCCCTTCATTCCAAAGGAGGACAAAGCAGTGGTAGTTGGAACAGTCATTAATTCTCGACTTGACTACGCAAACTCCCTTTACATAGGATTACCCCAATATCAACTTGCGCGCTTACAACTTATCCAAAATACGGCGGCAAGACTGATAACAGGAAAAAAAACCCTGGGAATCCATCTCCCCTTCCCTGAGGAGCCTACATTGGCTAACCGTAAAGAATCGGGTCTTTTTCAAGACCCTCTGCCTCACCCACAAATGCACTTATGGAAACGCTCCGCAATACCTTCTCGAGAAAATAAAACACTACATACCCAATCTCAGTCTTCGATCGGCTAATCAAAATCGCCTCTTCATTCCTAAATCCCGCTACAAATCAAAGGGGGAACGAAGATTCGCTGTCCAAGGACCACGGCTATGGAACGTGCTACCAACCAACATCCGCATGGAAGAAAACCATCAGGCCTTCAGGAAGAAACTCAAGACCTACCTCTTCTAGAAGCTTGACAACAAAGCACGAATACAGCGCCTTGAGGCGATTCAGTTCGCATTGTAGCGCTATATAAGTTATTCATTCATTCATTCATAGGACTGTGTAGTGCTATACCTTATGCTAATACTCAACTAGTGTGTGGTAGCATTTGAAACAGTCACTGATGCAGAGACCAGGTTGGTCAGGACAGGAGGGACAATAAAAGCGGGTGTCACGTCTAAATCCGCGTTTTCTGCAGACACGACATCTTCTTTGGGGTGTTCTTTGGGTAGGGGTACCAGGGAGGACATACAGAAAATGCAGCCGGCTCACTGCATTTGCGTTGGGAAGGTGGGCCATAGCACTGTCTGGAAACAGAAGGGCTGTGATGATCTCTTCCTGGAATATAAGGAAGGATCCAGTTTTCCCTGAAGCTTTGTATAGCACAAAAGAATTCAACAGAGCCAATTGAAATAAATATACAGACGATTTTTTGTACCAGCGTCTGGTCTTACGGGCAATTAGGTACGATGCCAACAACTGGTCATTGAGGTCCACCCCTCCCATATTAAGGTTGTATTCGTGGACACAGATGGGTTTCTCCACAACACCAGTCACCGTAGGAATTTGGACTATTGTATCTGCGTGAAGGGAGGACAGAACGAAAACATTCCGTGAATCCCTCCACTTCACTGCTAACTACACTTCAAGCAGGCTCTCTCCTCCTCCGCCGTTTTAGATTGCACGGTGCCACATGTGCCAATTCCATAATCAAAAAGGTGACTAAAAAGTGGCACGCTCGTGTAGTAATTGTCCACATACAAGTGGTACCCCTTTCCGAATAAGGGTGACACCAAGTCCCACACAATCTTACCAGCGTTCCCTATGTAGTCTGGGTAGTTCTCCATCTCTGCGTGACTATCTTTTCCCTCGTAAACCATAAAACTATATATATAGCCTGTTGCTCTGTCAAAGAGCTTATACATCTTGACCCCATATCTGGCATGATTGCTGGGAAGATACTGTTTGATAGACAAGTGGCCAGAAAACTTAATTAGGGACTCATCAACGCAGACAACTTGATCGGGAGTAAACAAGGCTGCAAACTGTTGGTTGAAGTGGTTTATGAGGGGCCGAATTTTGTAGAGCCGATCAAATCCAGTGTCACCCCGAGGATGACAGAGTACATTGTCCTTGAAGAGCATGAACCACAAGATCTGCTCGTATCATGTCCTGGTCATGGAGGCTGAGAACACGGGCATATGGTAAATTGGGTCAGTGGACCAATATGACCGCAACTCACTCTTTTTAGTTATGCCCATGAGGAGGGATAGGCCCAGGAAGGTCTTAAATTTGGAAATCATAATTGGTTTCCAAACTCTGGCAAGGGTCAGCTGGGGATTAGCAGTGATAAATTGACCAGCATACAAATTGCTTTCCACATCTACAATAGATCTATAGATATCTTCGGTGAAAAACAGCAAATAAAAATCAAGTGACGTAAAATCAACTGTTTCCACCTGAATTCCGGGTTGGCCAGTGAATGGGGGAAGTACGGGTGCTGCAGAAGTGGTGGGCTCCCAATTAGGATTGGCGAATGCAGCAGGAAGGGCACTATGGACTTGATGGGGCTGTGTTTGTCTTATTCTTGGTGGCAGTGTTACACTATTCGTGCTAGCCACCTTGCCAGCTTTAACTGCTCTTATGGGACTTGCCACGTCACCAAGTGTTACTGCAGTGCTGGATGTATGACCAGGATGTACTAGACCGCTGGTGCTTGCTAGTTCACCAGAAGGCTGAGAGGCACTAGTACTGGCTCTCTGCTCCATATGAGAGCCCTTCAGTTCTTTCATCTCAACAACAGCAGAAGAATGGGGTCTGGTATACCTGATCTTGGTAGGGATCACAACTCTGTCGTCAGAGCTATCTGTCAGGGTGCCGCTGCTGTCTACAGGTTCATATTCTGAGCCTGAGTCTGACAGATGAGTGACTTCCTCTTTACTATCTGTCATGCTCAGAAACGTGTAGGCCTCTTCACTACTGTACCTTCGATTTGACATTTTGGTCTCTAAATTTACTGGTATACTAGTGAGACTCACAGGAAAAAAATATCCTGACTGTCAGCGACTGCTTCAAAGGCTGCAAATAAAACTGTTCGCGTTCGCAGGGATCAGGCCTGACTCTGCGAACGATGCAGTTATGTGTTTTGTGACAGTGATCGATTCATACTGCACCTGGGTAGGCTGGGCTGGGCAGAGGGGCTAAATGCAGGTATCTGGGCTGATCCCGCTAACACTGCATTTTTAGGAACCCTAAACTGCTGGGGAGGCTAGTATAGCTCTGATCAGATCAGATAGCAAATCGTTCAGACACTATTCTACTAAGGGAGGTGTATGGTGCCTGCGTGGGTGTTAGCGCTACTGGCACTAATCTGATGCTGCCTGGGGCGCAGACCCTATCCGGGTGATCAGGGGGTTAAACCTTTATTTAAGTAAAATACAGCAGGTGCCCTGACGCTATAAAAAATAAACTAGCTAACTTATACAGTGATCACTGGTGACAGGGGACTACACTAAGTATCCAAACACAGATTTTTGTCACTAATGACACCAGTACAGAGATCAAAAGAAAAATATGAATGCTGCACTGGGTGACACAGTGGCAGGGGATGAAGGGGTAAACTGGGGAGTGATCGACGTGTGGCAAGTGTACCTACGTGGACTGGTGTCAGTGTAGTGTTGGTGCACTTACTGGGAGATGTTCTCTCTCCTTGGTCTGGAACGAAAAGACCTACACGAGGAGAGATGACATCACTTCCCCTGCTGTGTTTACACTTAGACAGGGGAAGGATCTCATTCGCCATGACCGATCACCAGGTCCAGTCCAGATACCATTGGTCTGGGCCTGGAGATTGATCAGTTCTGGATCTAATCCAATTGTCACGTGCGCCCAACGCACGCGCAATGTATAGCTATGACACTTCGCACAGCTGGACCAACCTGCCGCAGTATAACTGTGGTGGCTAGTCTGGAACTGGTTAAAATAGATATTTGACAAAAAGCATTGAAGGTAATACAATCCATCAAACTGGTAATTCAACAAAAAGAAAATGGTCAAACGTCTTTTATCCAATTAGTTTATCCATATATGTATATATATATATAATACACTTTTCTATATTTTTTACAATTTTTACAAAATATGAAGCCTTTTATGATTGGTTTGTAGTTGCCACATATTATTCCCTGTGAGTTTCCGATGTAAGCCCATTTATCAATAGCTATATAAGGGCTCCTCAGACAACACAGGCGGACCTGAGGGAGGATGCTTTGCCCTCTGAAACGCGTTGTCCTGGCAACCGCATAGCGTCCCCTGTCAGTCTGTTCCATCAGAAGATCCCCTGGATTATGTGGTGGAGGCTTACACAGCCTCGTCCTGACCAGCCAACACCTGTAGTCAGTGAGTGGCTTGCTCGCAGCCTGTTGGCAGCTGCGTGGTGAGCCATTGCTTCTGGAGGTACTCATCCATCCATCCTGTGGACAATCCATATATCTTTGCGCTCGGATGTGACCCTGTTCAGGGCTCCATAAAGGAGGATTCTAGACGCTGATGTTCTAACTACACTTGTAAGTGTATTGATTTTATTTCCTTTATCAAATAAACAAACGTTATTTGCACCATGAGCCTGTGCGCTTGTATCTCCCTTTATGTTTCAGCTGTCAGTTCCCCGCTGATCACAGAGCTGCAAGGAGAGTGGTGTGAGATAATCTATTGATATTAACTCTTTCGCTGAAGGATTTCCTTGGACATTTCTCCTTGGGCTGTGTTTTTATTTTTTATTTTTTGCTTTTTGGAATCCTGTATATTTTGTGTTTATTTTGTTGTTTCTAAAAACAGCCTGCAGTACCTCACAGGGTAGATGAAATGATTCACACCATTCCCTACTCCTGAAACTGCATACACATCTCCCTACTACTAGCATAAAACACTTATGGGGCAAATTAGCCAAAAATACCTATTACCTATTATTATAGTTTGGCTTGTGAGAGTAGAGTGGAGAACACAGAAAGAAACATAAACAAAAATTAAGACATGAATATATAAACTTCATACAGAGTCCCTATTGGAGCCAAATACAGCACCACACTGCTACAATGCTCATTGTTAACACTATTATAGCACTGTAATATTCATTATTGAAATAAATGTGCACACTCTTACTCTCTGTTACTTTCTCTCTGTTTCTTTCTCCTCTCTCACTGGGTTCACATACTTTACTGTCTCTTTCCCTACACTAAGAATGCTTTTCAAATGCCAGAGCTAGAAGCCAGAACATCCAATATGTGAAATGATTTTTATATATACCAAACATTTCAGGTGAAGGTTACAAAAAAGTAGTTTAGTACACAGGATAAAAATGAAACGTGTGCTTCCTTGATACAGTGAAACTAAAATTTGCAGCAGGTCCTCAGCACAATTGATATGGTGTGCAAGTATACACAGCATATTGGCACATTATGGAAGCTGTACCTAGCCATCTCACAGATGTAGCCCGTTTGGCTGCCAAAAATATGAAGGTAGCTCATTTGTGGGTGTGCTTGGAGATGCCAGGGAATGGCAGACCCAGTAGGTAATGAATCGGGTCCAGGGGTAGATTAATTTCAAGAAGGTCTTGTAAGTTGTCTTGAATAGAGGACCAGAATGGTTGGATGAGGGGACATTCCCAAAAACTATGAAAGTGTGAGCCAATGTTGCCCAGGCACCTCCAGCACACCCGGGGAACCCGGGGAACCTTCGGATCAAATATATGTAGGATCTCCAGGGTTCTATACCAAAAGAACAGTGTCTTATAAGCTGTCTCTCTCTGCTTCACGTATCTTGATGATTTGGAAACAGCCTCCCGAATCTTCTGCCATTGAGGGAGAGAGATAGTTCGATAGGTAATCTGAGACCATTTCTGCATGTATGGATATTGTGTGATAGTGATTGGGAGGGTATTATGGAGATACATATAGATATCTGAAATAAGGTGGGTCTGGTATGGGCCTAGGGCACATAAAAGTTCAAATAGGGTGGTTTTATCTAGGGTTAGGGTTTGGGATTTATAGAGGAAGTAGTGTTTGAATTGGAGATAGGAGTAGAATAGTTGTTTGGGGATCTGGTGTTTTCGTTGAATTTCCGCAAAGATAGAAGGCTACGAGTTAATGGATGCACTATGTTTCAAAGCTGAAAAACTCCAGCCTGTGACCAGGGGTACATTCGGGTGTAGGATAGACTATCTGGTAAATCAGGGTTAAAAAGCATATTTAGTATAGTCGGGAACATCTCTTCCATCTAGAGATTGTCAATAACATCGGTTGTAGGCAGAGGTCCCGCAGTTGGGCAATAGAGGTCTCTAGGGTCGACCAGATCATGGGACAGGGGTGGACCGGGCATGTTATACTCATTTCTATCTCTGACCAAACACTGGATGCCATTCTAGTAGACCATGTGATAATCGGTTTAAGATATGGTCCTGGTGTCAGATGGGGCCTTGACTCTCCAGGGGCTGCAGGAGATGAGATGAAGAGAAGCTCAGGTAGTGATTAGACAGGTGGGACAGACAGAAAGACAGAAAGACTTCCCTACCACCACGGTCCCTGCTATAAGTTCCTACTTCCTCCAATCAGTGGCTGATGGGCAAATCTGCAGTTTCTCATTGTCCTTCAGAGTTTGCTGATCCAGAAAAAAATTCCTGCAGGATCTTTGTGCCCCCGGGGATACATCCTGAGGACGTTTGTTTGCTGGGGACAGGCAAACAGATGAATAATAACCCTACATCATCTTTCAAGGGAAAGCAATTGAGCATTAATAATTGATATTTTGCTGCACAAGCTGCACACTGGCCACAGAGGGCCCTTAGCTTCGCACTGCCATCATTATAGAATGCCTTCTTTTTAATGCATACAGGGCATTCTCTGATTGGATTAGATGGAAAGGAGGGGTGGTGAAATCACAATCTCTATCTCGTCCAATCAAAGGATGCCTTGTATTCACTCAAAATATATAAGGCATTCTATAAATGGCGGTGGTGCAGAGCGAGTGACTCCCTGTACTCTGTGAGGAAGTTACACTTACAGAACCCAGAAGAAAATACCTATCCCTATAATGGCACTAATTACTATATTGTTTCTTAGATTCCCCGGTAGCCCCTCAGATATCAGATATACATAATTATATTATGCAAAGTTTGACTAATTTAAGCATTCATACAGATAATTCCTATAGTTTAGCTTTACATACCAATTTTAAATTATCTTTAAATTACCAGGTCCCAACACAAACATCAAATGCTCTGGGTTGCAAGAGCATCAAACATTCCTTTAACCAAGCACTATGTCATTTAGTCTTTGTGATCACAAACCTGTCAAAATGAAAGCATTGTACTAATTCCTGTCCACACTAACCTGACTCAATCTTATCTTAAGGTTACACAAATGATTTACACTACAAGCACTAAGATAGTATTTCAAAAGGAAAGAAAGCCTTTTTAAATTGAAAGATAAAATATACTACTCTACTTTGTTGCATACAACTCACACTTACATGGCTTCTTTGTAGTCAGAGGGCTTTGTAGGTTACATTTTAAGGTCAGTATTTAAGGTCCCAACATTGATACAAGTTTGACAAACTCACGTTGCACATTTTGCAGCAATTGCCTTGTGATTTGGAATTGCAGGCAGAAAAGTGGCAATTCCGCTCGCAATTTCACATTACCACTTGTTTAGTAAAACAAGTAACAAGTGGCTGATAAAAGAGCAGTAAAGAGGAATGATTATGGTTGGGATAGAACATGCCCATCTGCTATACAATGAATGTGGCTCCCACAAAAAAAAAACTTTCTGTATTGGAATAATTACATCAATTCTTTTAGACAGATAGAAGGAAAGAGAAAATAAAACCCTAATTTCTCAAAGAACATGGCAAACTTTGTAGGCACAGCATGAGGCAATTTGTATAAAATATATCAAAACGTTATTATAAAATTGATTAAAACAGAAATTGGTATAAAACAATGATAGCACCCTTTATATAAAGTAGATCAACAGATACCCAATCCTAAACATGGTAGCATTCCAAGCCGTATTTTAAGATGTAAAGAAGTCCATCAGTAGAAGTAATGTATATGGTGTCAACATGGATATCAAGGATCAGGTCCACAATTCCTCCATACTTATATGTTAATAGTAAAAAGGTCAGGTCTGAGAATGTAGGCCTTTAACAAAATAATCTAGGGTGAGTGACTGGGGACAAAGAGAATGCTAATTTATTAAATAATTTCTTCAGCTATGTGTATACAAAAGAGCATGGGGGAGCTAATGTCCATAATGGGGGTGGTATTGTCACAGCCCCGAATGATCCACAATGGCTCAAAAGTGATATGGTCTAGAAATATTTAGACAGAATAAAGGTGGATAAAGCACCTGGACCCAATGGCATCTACCCACGGATCCTAAAAGAATTGAGCTCTGTAATTTCAAAGCCATTGTATTTAATTTTTAGGGACTCGTTAATGACGGGAATAGTACCACTGGATTGGCGCAGGGCGAACGTGGTGCCTATATTTAAAAAGGAAACAAAGTCTTTACCAAGTAACTATAGACCTGTTGTAACTATAGACCTGTTAGTTTAACTTCTATAGTTGGGAAGATACTGGAACGTTTAATAAAAGACCACATAGACGAGTTCTTGCTGGAAAAAAAACATTTTAAGCAACAGACAGCATGTATTCATCAAAGACAGAAGTTGTCAGACAAACCTGATTTCTTTTTATGAAGAGGTAAGTAAAACCTTGGACAGAGGGGTGGCGGTGGACGTGGTATACTTGGATTTTGCAAAAAACGTTCAATACAGTTCCCCAAACATGGCTCATGTGTAAGGTAAGGTCTACAGGCTTGGAAATATCAGTTTGTATATGATAGAAAACTGGCTAAATTACAGAATTCAGAGAATAGTGGTTAATTATTCTTACTCTGAATGATCTAAGGTTATCAGTGGTGTACCACAAGGTTCAGTGATGGGACCCTTACTTTTTAATATCATTATAAATGATATTGGGTCTGGGATCAAAAGTAAAATTTCTGTCTTTGCAGATGACACCAAGCTATGCAGTGGAATAACGTCCTTACAGGATGTCTCCAATTTACAACATCAATGCACTGTCTAATTGGGCGACTATGTAGCAGATGAGGTTTAATGTTCATAAATGTAAAGTTATGCACTTGGGGGCTAAGAATATGCATGCATCATACATGCCAGGGGAGTACAACTGGGGGGATCATTAGTGGAGAAGGATCTGGGGGTTTTGGTAGATCATAAGCTCAATAATAGCATGCAATGACAAGCTGCGGTTTCCAAAGCTAGCAAAGTCCTTTCTTGTATTAAGAGAGAGATATAATTTTGCCCCTGTTCAAATCATTAGTAAGACCTCATCTGGAAAATGCAGTTCAGTTTTGGGCACCAGTTTTCAAAAAGGATATCGGGGAACTGGAGAAAGTGCAGAGAAGGGCAACCAAACTGATAAGAGGCATGAAGGAACTCAGCTATGAGGAAAGATTAGAGGAACTGAATTTATTCACTCTCGAGAAGAGGAGAATAAGGGGGGGGGGGGGGTATGATCAACATGTTCAAATATATAAGGGGTCCATATAGTGAACTTGGTGTTGAGTTATTCACTTTACGGTCAACACAGAGGACAAGGGGGCACTCTTTACGTCTGGAGGAAAAGAGATTTCATCTCCAAATACGGAAAGGTTTCTTCACAGTAAGAGCTGTGAAAATGTGGAATAGACTCCCTCCAGAGCTGGTTCTGGCTAACTCAGTAGATTGCTTTAAAAAAGGCCTGGATACTTTCCTAAATGTACATAATATAATTGGGTACTAACATTTATAGGTAAAGTTGATCCAGGGAAAATCCGATTGCCTCTTGGGGGATCAGGAAGGGATTTTTTTCCCCTGCTGTAGCAGATTGGAGCATGCTCTGCTGGTTTTCTTTTGCCTTACTCTGGATCAACTGTGGGTATAGAATTGGGTATATTGGATTGTACAATATTTTTTATTTTTATTTATTATTTCTTTTATTTTTTTATTTTTTTTTAGGGTTGAACTGGATGGACTTGTGTATTTTTTCAGCCTAGCTAACTATGTAACTATGTGACTATGTAACTTATAAGTTAACATGTTTCGGAAGATTAAAGAAGAAGTATAGCCAAAGCTTGTTTGGCTGTACTTCTCCTATGGATCATAGGAGCACAATTCGTTTTGCGCTACTGTGACCTGTTTTCAGCAGAGAGCGGGCTCAATTTGAGTGCTTGGACACAAAGGCACCATCTATGAACAGGCCTGAAGCCCCAGAGTCAATTAGAGCCAGTATCTTGATGGAAGACTCGGACCAAGAAAGGGTAACGGGTACCAGGGGCTTATCCTTCTGGATAACTGGGGATGTAACGACACCACCTAAGATCTGTCCCCTACAGGACCTCCGGTGCAAGCGTTTCCCGGACGGGTAGGACAAGAATTCAAAAAGCGACCTGCCTGGCCACAATAAAGGCACAATCTCTCCCTTCTCCAAAAGGCCCTCTCATCCGCAGAGAGACGTGTGAAGCCCAACTGCATGGGTTCTACCTCACTAGCAGACTCGGTGCCAGGAGATATGGGAGGTGAGGGAGACAAGGGTGGGACTGCAAAGCTCAGAGCCAAATGTACAGGAGGCTTAAAAGAGGGTCTCTCTCAGAGTCTGTAGTCAATGAGGATGGCAAACGTGATCAACTTCTCCAGCTCAGTGGGTATGTCTCGGCTGCTATCTGAATGAATGAATGACTTGTATAGCGCAACAAATTGTGATCTATGATGTGATTGGAGAGACCATGAGAAAAAGCAGCCACGAGGGCCTCATTATTCCAAGCAACCTCTGCTACCAGAGTACGGAACTCAATGGCGTAATCAGTTCTCGTACCCTGTTTGATGGACATCAGGCTTTTGGCAGCAGACGTGGAGCATGTGGGAACTTCAAATACCCTCTTAAAGGAAGCCACAAACTCTGGGTAACTCTGGACAATGTCTCCATAGGGTGCAAGCCCAGGCCAATGCTCTCTCAGAAAGCAAAGATATCATGAAGCCTACTTTCCTTCTGTCCGGGGGAACCGCCTGGGGCAGCATCTCAAAATGAATTGCAACCTGGTTAAGAAAGCCTTTGCATTGAACTGGATCGCCCCTGACTCACTGGGGAAGCAGAGCGGAACCAGACATACCCTATTATAGAGGTAATATTCTAGCAGGGTGCCAGCACTGAGACCGGAGCAGCAGCAGGGATGGCCTGTAGCACAGATTGTACCAGATCACACAGTGGGAGGTGCCAGATGAGAAGTGTGATTCATGAGCATCTGTAACGCTATGGCAAACTGATCCATGTGGTGATCCTGCTCATCCAATCTGGAAAAAATATTACCAACAAGTGGACTGCCTGCAACTTCTAAATTCATGGCCTTTGCCTACTGTCAGGAACCATGAATCAGACTGAGACAGAAGTGCAGTAAAAATCACACTATTTAATAAAATGGTATACACAGAGCATATTTAGTCAAAACATAGCCAGAGTTCGGTAACCAGGGTGGGTAGTCAGAACAAGCCAGAGAAACAGGAGTCCAGAGATCAGCAAAGTCGGGGGCAGCAAACAGGATCAGGAACCAGAAGGGAAGTCAGCCAAGCAAAAGTCTTTCACAGGAAAACACAGCAGAGAGAATCCGGATATGTTGATCAAGGCAAAGGCACAGAAGATCTAATCCAATGAGTTTATATAACCAGCAGCTCTGCAGGAAATGAATACCAGGTGAGTTACTGAGGAAGGAAGAGTCTTTGGCAATTAACCGGTAGCTGAGCACAGAGCTCTGAGAAGGAAGGGCTGAGCCCAGCCCTGACAGTTTGCCTGGTCAACTCTGAATGTAGAAGTTAGGGCGCTAGTAGATCATGGGAGCAAACACAGGGGCCACCTCAGGGGGTTCCCTGGGAACCCATAAGGTCCCTGCTACTTCCAAAAACAGGATCAACCAGATGTGGCGGGATAAGACAACGCTCTATGGAGAGCATTATGTATATTGCATTACTTAACAAGACCTGAACACCTAAAGGGCAGCCATGTAATAGTACAACAAATTTATATATCTTACCCCAAAGATGAAAGATGGAAACTAAAAAACAAAAGGCACAGGAGTAAAGTGGGATAAATCCGGTTACCATTTTGAAAGGTCACAGGTGCAATGGAAATATTTGATATCCTGTGTAGAGGGATTCTGAAAGTATACCCAAATATAATGCAGAGATGGGATAGAGCATCAGGCTGGTACCCCACAATATATCATGGAAGAGAGTAGGTAGTGGAGCAAATCAATGTCCACAATCAAAAAATACATCCCAGGATTTTGGAGTATCACCTATAAAAAAAGGGGACATAGATTATCCACCTATGCACAACAGAGAGGTGTCCAACCACGGATATCTCCTGCATATCTCCAAGCAAGCACATACCGTGCACCAGTTAAGAAGGTGGCCTAAAAATGGAGGAGTGACAGCATGGAGTAAGAAACCCCACTGTTATTCAAAAACATACAAGCCTGTTATGTGATACAGCAAATTTTGTGCCCCAGGTAAAGCCTCACTTCAGAGCGTATGTCTGGTAACAACGTCGGTTGTTCACTAAGCTGGAAGCCCCCTGCTCCTCCACCTAAATATCCCCATGGCACCACTCATAAAACACCAGTGGGCGGCGTCCGCTTGGCCGGTGACGTCATGGCGCCACCTGTACATTATCATTGTGGAATACGTCCCACGTGTGCGCGATAGCGCGCAATGGCTCCCAATGGGATGATGTGCCGTCACTCATTCCACTCGGTCCCGCCAGTAGGAGGTAGGTTTATGAACAACAGAAATCAATGAGCAATATAGCACAGACTTGCTTTTATGCAAGCATGCACATTTTTTAACCTGCAAATTCAGAGTTTATGCATTTAAAAATAATAATCTATATATATATATATATACACTTTAGTTCTGCTTTAAATTCAGGTATCTGCAGTAGATGCAATTAGATTAGATTAAATTTAATTACGTATTAATGAATACAGAGCTGCATTAATTTCTTAGTGTCTTGTAATTCTGTCTGCAGTTAAGCATTAAAGGCCAAAACAAATTCATTGAATAGCTAAATACATTCTACCAAGGGTTTTCTCCTAAACCACTCTTTCAGTCAGGAACCTTTCTGTAATACATAGATCCTAGTTAACCTACCTGCAATAGCGCTAATCCTACAAGCAGTACACTGACACATACCTGTATGAGGTGTTCAAGATGATGAGGGTGGCCTCTTGAACAATTCCTGTCCGAGCACACCTGGAAGCGGAGAAGGGACTGCTAGGGCAGCAGAAGGGTGCAGATGCTAGGAAATTGGACCATCTAAGTTGAACTGGAAGGTACTAATGTCAGACGAGCAGAAGCTCGGAGTCAGGTCACTAGCCAAATTTGATAACAACTACGCAGAGAGGTACAAAGTCACGAACAGAGTCCAGGTCAGACAGGCAAGGTTGGCAGGGTGCTGGCAGTGAAGTACAAAAATAGAAGGTAGAAACTTGGTCAAAAGTTCAGACCAAGGTCATTGACATAGATGTGCAGCAGTGGGAAAAGGAAAACCCCCGCTCCAGGTGAGTGATTTGACCAAGTAAGCTGGTGAATGGACTCCTCCCAAGGGTGATAGCCTTGGTTCCCCGGCCGTGCAATAGGATAGGAAGAAATAGATGGCTGCACTCCGAGGTAAATGATAAATCTCTTTAATGTTAAATCCGTAACATAAATGACACCACGGGACAAGAGAACAGGTACAGGTAGACACGTTTCATGCAGCGACGCTGCGCTTATTTATTACCCTGACATGTTCCACTGACATCCCTTAATAAGGACCCCCCCCCATGTAAAACACAGGTGAGGATGACGTCAGCGGAGCATCTGAAACCACTCCCAGCTATACACCTTATTAGTTCAATCAGGACTTCATTACTGCATGCTGAGAGTAGTAACACAAAAAAAAAAAAAACACACAGACACTGCAGGGAGTCAAAATATGCAAAAAAGATGTACACAAAACATGTGCAAAAATGTACAAAAATTGCATGAAGATGCATAAGAAATGCATAAAAATTGCATCAAAAAAAGTGGACTGGAATTTTTTTTCCAGTTTTCCTTTTTTGTTTTTTTCTTTTCTAAGCAATTTTTAATGCAGTTTTTATGCATTTCTTATGCATCTTTATGCAATTTTTGTGTGTTTTGTGTACATCTTTTTTTGCATTTTCTCCTCATGCATGCTGTATGTACCCCATACTTATTCACATAGGGTGGGGGGCCAAGATATGGGAGTCCCTTTGTTAAAGGGGGCTTCCAGATTCCCATAAGCCCCCCGCTCGCAGACCACGACAACCAATGGCCTGGGTTGTCGGGAAGAGGCCGTTGTTCTCATGATCATGTGGACAAGGTGCTTTGGGGTTGGGGGCGCTGGACATATCCAGAGAGAAAGTTATTACATACAAATGGCGCTTTCCCTTTGCTCTGCAAGCCACTGCAAATGGGAAACAATAAATCTTGCGGGTGCCAGATGAACTTCCAGATTCTTGTGCTGATTTGCACATACCACACACTGATCTCCCTGATTGGTATGCTGAGTTCCGAACACCTCCGTTTGATTGCAGTCCTGTCTGTACATGAAATTAATCTCCGGCCAAGCCTCTGATAAAGAAAAGCAGATATTGTAAACAAACAGGCTCGAGAACAGGCCGCTCGCCATTTTCTTCTAAACAATCCAAACAATCCAGATACCATGGCCAGACCTAAAGACCAAGGGATCACTCCTGCTGAAAGATTTGACTCCTTTGGGAAGTCTGTTGATTCGCACTAATCTATTGCTTGCCCAGGTATTAAAGTCAAAGTTCTGACATTTATCACAAGCTGTTGCCTGTTGTTTGAACCTGTTATTATGCTAAGCTCAGGACATGTTCTTTGGGAAAATTAAAAGTTGTCCTTATTTAACCATTTCAAACCCTTTCTGTTTATATGTGTAGCACTGACCCCCAAAGGAGCTGCTGGTTTTATTGGGCTTACCGTTACCTTCTTGACCTTGTCTCCGTCTAGGGTTTCCCTGTGGTAGATAGCCCAAAGAAATGTAGAAACTTACATTTTATCTACCTTTTTGGGTTATTTATTCAAAAGATAAAACAGTCTCTTAAATGTAGGATAGAGGGTTAGTAGGAAAGTTCAGGTACTTTGGAACTGCAAGAATAGGAAGTCTCTCACTATAGAGATCCAGAGAATTACCGTTTCACAGCTGGATACTCACAACCACCGGCTAGACCTCCTCTCACTAGGCCTAGCAGCCAGCAGGGTGTTAGGTAAAGCAAAGTCTCTGCCACAGACTTGGATGTAGAACACTTGAACAAAGTCTCTGCCACAGACTTGGATGTAGAACACTTGAACAAAGTCTTTGCCACAGACTTGAATGTAACTGAGGGACTTAGACAAATTTAGAGAGCTATCATATGGTACCAGTATCTCGCAGCCAGTCCGGTGATACCGCATGAGTGTAGATCTATTTAGTGTCCTTCAACTGAGCCTGAATGAATGAATGAATGAATGATTTATATAGCGCTGCAAATGCGAACTGAATCGCCTCAAGGCGCTTGTCTGTCCTTGTTTTCCTGCTATATTAGAAGAGGTGGGTCTTGAGATTTTTCCTGAAGGCCTGATGGTTTTCTTCCAAGCAGATGTTGTTTGGTAGAGCATTCCATAGCCGAGGTCCCTGTACTGCGAATCTTCGTTCTCCCTTCGATTTGTAGCCGGCTTTGGGGATGATAAGGCAGTTTTGGTTTGTCGATCGAAGGCTGCGATTTGGTATGTATTTTTCTATTTTCTCACAAAGTTATTGAGGAGCGTTTCCTTGTGTACATTTGTGGGTGAGGAAGAGGGTCTTGAATATGATCCTATCTTTTACCGTGAGCCAATGGAGGGTCCTTAGGGATGGGAAGATGGATTCCCAAGGTTTCTATCCGGTGACTAGTCTTGCTGCTGTGTTCCTTCAGAGAAACCAGCCTTGTGCATGGCCTTCTCCCGAAGAGTCCTCCCCTGGATGCTTCTCCAGTTGCTGGGCCTCTCCTCAGACGAGATGGCACCGGACCACTCTTGGATCAGTGGGCCCCGATATCCATTTAGGCCTGTCCCTGCAGTTGCTTCGCCTCGGGCTATCCAGCTCCGAGACTCGGAATTGCATGGATCCGCACCCCAGGCCAGGAGGGCCAAGAGGGCTGGTCAGGAGGACCAGGACCAAAGAGACAGAAAATATCTTCTGGACCGTAACCCCGAAGCACATGATCTCAGTACCTTAAATACCATCTCCCAGAATTCTCAGCAGGATGACACTACCACTGGGCTGGTTCCAAAAATGAATGATATCCAATATGCCCAGCCAAACTGCGTTCTCATACCTGCCGGCGGTGACAGCGACACCTACGGCTAAGGAGAACTCAGTGCAATTCCAGCCAGACTGGTACTGAAACCATAATTTGGCATAATTAGCCCTCAAACCCAACTGGGGTTTCAGGAATATTAACTTTGAAAAACACATAGCGAATGCTTGTCAGAAGCCAGCGCTAAACTGTACAGTTGCAGACGGTTATCCTTTTACAAATTCTATATCCAAACCTGGGTTATTGTCACTGCACTTTATACTGGCCCTACCATGAGATTTCGGACACCTTGGAGGGCTACATGTGCATGGCGGTTCCGGGTACCCTTCCAATCCACCAGTTGTTGACATGTCTACCCATGAGCCAAACGTACATTGGATGTGCTATTCCCCCCCTTTTTTTCCACTCTACAGGGACATTGTGTTTTGTTTTGTTATATCTGCTCTGAATTTCTTTCATGTGATTTTCCTGCAGAATAGAATACTTGTTAACTCGCATTTCTATCCAGTTATCTCAGAAAACAAACAACCTATATAACTCGATGGACTTCATCTACCCAGGATCTGCCGGACTACCACCAAGGTACTCTTTGGGCCATTTACCTTACTTAACTGCAGGTCATGCTACAGATCTACTGTCCCACCCCTTTAGGCCTTCTGTTATCTAGTTTGTTGTGACCAATACTTTTGGCTACACAGGATGCAACTATGTCCTTCAATAAGCCTAATGGTCAAGGAGACTCTGGATGTTACACTCCTTGCCCCTGGGATAAGACCCTGGGCTCAATTACTTAGCTTGCTTGCTCATATACAGCAACTGATTGTTTGCTAGCCAGGGGTTATGTTTAATGTTTAACGTTTCAATGCATTTTTTTTATTTAAGTACATTCATTTTAGGCTGCGGGTCTCTCATGACTAGCTCTCTTTATATGTTTAGCTGTATATCTGTTTACTGAAAATCACAAATAGATATATACTAACTTTTTATCTCCTGAGTTAGCTCCTCACACTTCTCCCAACCAGTGGGTAGTGCTGTGTGACAGGGACCGGCACAGCTACTGCTCACACTTGAAAAAGAGCTTGCAGTACTAGTGCTGGAGGCAGATACTCTAACTTGTCTCTACACCCCTAGCACCTGCAGGGGTTCTCTGTATACGATAACTATTTATTTTCTCCCTCTTCCCCCTCTCTTTTATTAATTTTTTTTATTTTTTTTGTGTCACATAGGTATATTTATTTACACATTGAAACCATGGAATATTCTTCCTTAGGCCAGGGTCCCACTCTAATATCACATAATATCCGGGGGTTGAACTCTCCTGAGAAACGGACCTCCCTTCTTGCAGTGCACTTGTAGTGCAAAGTGGATTTGCCTTTCGTAAATAACCCCCTATGTTTTCATTACACAGAAAGATCTCACGGCTTTGCACGATGCATGCATAGGCATACAAACATACTCGGATCATGCACCTATTTCACTTACTCTAAACCCTCCTGAACCACATAATAAACCTTGTATGTGGAGACTAAATCCATCTATATTGACAAACCCTGACTCACTCCAGAAAACGACTGAAACACTACGTAATTATTTCTCAAAAAATTACACGGAAGACCTTTCCCCTTCAACAATTTTGGCGCATAAATGTGTCCTTCGAGTAAAATAGGGGCCCAGCACAAACAAAACTCAGAACAACAAATTACCAAATTGTCTTCTAAAATAACCCAACTAGAGACGCTTCACAAACTCTCCTTGGGCAAACAATTGATGGCGGAACTTCTGGAGGCTCGCCAAAACCTTAAGAATCTACTAGTACTTAAGACCAAATGCTTCCTTTTCTTCAAGAAAATAATCTATTATGAGCACGGGATAAAGAGGGAAAATATTTAGCTAGGGCATTGAAGGAAGCCTCCTTATCTTCTAATATTTTGGCAATTAAATCGGAGGAAGGTATATTGCAAAACCACACGGACAAAATTGCTGTTAGTTTCCAAAAGTATTACTGTAAACTTTACAAATTTCTGTGGGCATACAAGAAACCTTTGTATCAATTTATGCTTGCTCATGAAGCCCAAGGCTGCTGGGGGCTTGGTTTTCCCAAATTTTAAGCTATACTATTTTGCCACACTATTTTGTCCAGAATTGTCGATTGGCATTGACATT
Source organism: Lithobates sylvaticus (assembly GCA_028564925.1). Taxonomy (NCBI): domain Eukaryota; kingdom Metazoa; phylum Chordata; class Amphibia; order Anura; family Ranidae; genus Lithobates; species Lithobates sylvaticus. The sequence continues at coordinate 672,224,365 of CM053026.1, read as the reverse complement.
CCGCCAATAAGGACTGGATGTCCTTGGAAAAAAGTTCCACAGAAGTCCCTTTGAAATTCTCACCTTGGATCTCTAGCAACATCCACTAATTGGAGCGACCTTAAAAGTTTTTCACAAAACCACCCTAGCTTACCATACTTCCACAGCTCCAGGGCCGCTCACACCGCTTTTCAACAACCCAGATTTTCCCCCAGGCTTAGGCTCAAAAGTATTTCTTAAAAATGACACAGCTCCCTTACTAGATTTACACTGTGTGGCCACAGACAAGATTCTACCATACAATAGGTTACTGAGTGAACTTTCACCTTCAGCCTTCACACACTGGAATTATAGGCAAATTTGCCATTACCTTCTTTCTTCCACTAAGAAAGGCGACATGATCAGAGATCTTACTCCCTTTGAATCAATCTGACTGGTGATCAGATTGAAAAAACAAACGCCTTAACTGCTTGCCGACCAGCCGCCACAGTTATACTGTGGCAACATGGCTCGGATGCACGAATCGCCGTCATGGTATGTCGGTAACATAGACGGGCACTAAAGGGCGTGAGCACGTGCGCTCTCCTGTAATCACTCGGGGCAAATGAATAATAAAAAAGCCATAAAACTATCCCCTATTTTGTAGACGCTATATCTTTTGCGCAAACCAATCAATATACGCTTATTGCGATTTTTTTTTTTTTACCAAAAATATGTAGAAGTTAAATATCGGCCTAAACTGAGGAAAAAAATATTTTTTTATATATTTTTGGGGGATATTTATTATAGCAAAAAGTAAAAAATGTTGTGTTTTTTTTCAAAATTGTCGCCATTTTTTTGTTTATAGTGCACAAAATAAAAACCGCAGAGGCGATCAAGTACCACCAAAAGAAAGATCTATTTGTGGGGAAAAAAAGGAGGTCAATTTTGTTTGGGTGCAATGTCGCATGACCGCGCAATTGTCAGTTAAATTGACACAGTGCTGAATTGCAAAAAGTGCTCTGGTCAGGAAGGGGGTAAAATCTTCCGGGGCTGAAGTGGTTAATGTACTCGTGTCTCCAACAGACCGATGCTGCAGGCTCGACCAGATTCAGAAGCCGATGGGTATCTGTTCTCCAAATGCACTTTTCAGATAATCAGTGGGAGAACGCTTGAATTTTAGCACATAAATGCTTAATTAGCACAAGACTACAAGAGAATTCCTACAAATTATTTCAAAGTATTTTATTATGTTTGACAAAGTATATACAATGAACAATGCCAGGATACAAAACCAGAACATACAGAAATATCGCAAAAACCGGCATCATATGTAAGACGTCAAAGAAATGGGGCAAAAGATGAGGAGATACGAGATGGTACCCGGAGGACCAACGTATGGGACTCGGGAGGAGAAGGTCTGCTTGGCAGCGTAGCGAACAGCGACCCCCCACCATCAGGCACCCCAAATGGGAGCAATCTGTGCCCGATAGGGGGGATCCCCGCCGCCCCACCACCCCGCCTCATTGTCAATCATCAACAAATGGGGCCTTCTCCACTGGTCTGCCAGTAAATAAGGAGGCATCCTAAAGTAGGGGCCTGACATTGTTCCAATAAACTTCAACAAGGAAGGAGAGCAAAGAGCGGGAAACGGAAGAAGAGAGAACAAGAGGGGGGAAGAAAAGGGAGGGGAAAGAGAAAATGGAGGGGAGGGAACATCAATTTCGGGATACAGGCGATTCAGGGAGGTATTGAGTTAGTGAGCCATGGCGCACCAATATAAATGGCCCAGGTTTCCCATGTGGATTCAAAAGCACTAACTGTGTCTGAGATAATGTTGGATAGCTTCTCTTGTGACATAATCCAAGATACTTTCCTGATTGCTGCTGGGAAGGAGACCCTGGGTTTTTTCCAGGCTTTAGCAACCGTAAGTTTGGCACCTAAAAGTATAAACCTGATAAGTCTACTGGAGGCCTTGGATAGGTTTGGGATGTGAGCATTGAGGAGGGCCATCATAGGAGATCTGGGGATCTGGCGTCCCACAAGCTTATCGATCAAGTTAAACACTTTTCTCCAGAACAATCGTATTTTGGGGCACTCCCACCAAACGTGAGACATGGTGCCCACGAGAGTACACCCCCTAAAGCACATGGGGTTTGCTGTAGGGAAAATTGAGGCGAGATGCGACGGGGTATAGTACCATCTGGAGATGATTTTCAGGCTTGCTTCTATTAGCGTAGTGTTTAGGATACCTTTGAAAGAGTCAAAGCTTGCTTTCTGCCAGGCCCCCAGATCCCAGTTGAACTGGAAGTCTGACTCCCAGCGGTGCATATAAGGGGACTTAGTGGCCGGCAAGGTGAGTGATGAGTAGATTATCGACACACCCCCCCCCCGCTGGTCCATGGACTGACCGCACCAAATTTCATATTCCGTAAACTTTGGGGGAAGTGGTTTGTCCCTCCAAAGTTTGTGTAGAAAATTTGAAATCCAAATCTGAACTTTTCAGAGTCAGGTAGATCTAATTTCTTGATGCAATAAGCAAGGGTGATAGGGCCTGAATTTGTAAAAAAGTGTCCGATTCGGTACAGCCCCTTATCCAGCCACCATCTGAATGCTTGTATATTTTGTCCTGGGGGGAAGGCAGGATTATGAAATATGTGAGATAGAGGTTTGTAAGCAGAGACTAGAGTTGTAGTGGAGCGTACAGAGTCCCAGAGGGCAAACATATGTGAGAGGGTTGGGGCCATAATCGGGGGGCGCGCTTTAGGATTCGGCCAGAGGAGGTAATCCAGAGTGTTGTGAGGCACTGCCTGCCTTTCTAAATGGACCCAATCCGGTTTTTCATATTTGGAATAGATCACAGAGAGTTGGGCGATCCTGGCTGCTATGTAGTATTTGTATAAGTTGGGTAATCCCACGCCCCCTTTCTGTCTATGTAGGTACAGTGTTTGTTGCGGAATCCTATAGCCGGTTGAACCCCAGATAAATTTAAGGACCTTGCTTTGGAATGTTTTAATGTGATCCTTCCTGATGGGTTTAGGTAGAGACCGAAAGAGATAGAGGAGTCTGGGGAGCAGCGTCATCTTTATTGAATTGACCCTCCCGAGCCAAGAGACATTGTATTTAGACCATGAATGGAGATCCAGCTCCAATTTCCGGTACATGGGAGGGTAATTAGTGCCGTAAAGGTCCTCTGTCTTGGCCGTGAGTGCAATACCGAGGTATTTAATGGAGGAAGTGTTCCATTGGAACTGAAAATGCTTCCGTAGGGATTCGACCGTGGAAGGGTGGAAGGAGACATTAAGTGCATATGACTTGTTATAATTAACCCGGAGCCCAGACATTTTAGCAAATTCATCTAGAGAGTGGCAAAGGTTAGGTAGAGTAGTAATCGGGGAGGTGAGGAAAAGGAGTATGTCATCTGCGAAGAGACCGCATTTATGGACCTGAGAACCGCATTTGACTCCTTGAATGCTGGGGTTTTGTCGGATGGAGATGGCAAGTGTTTCTATGGCTATTGCAAAAATCAGGGGAGATAATGGACAACCTTGTCTAGTTCCTTTAGCTATGGCTATAGGTTGGGAGTAGTGACCCTGAAGTTTGATTCGAGCAGTGGGATTGGAGTATAGGGCACGTAATAAACCCATAAGGTTGTCACCAAAGCCCCAGCGTTTCATGATCTCAAAAATATATGGCCAGGAGACTGAGTCAAAGGCTTTTTGGAGATCTAGGGAAAGTAGCATACCAGATTGTTTAGGGCCCCCGTCCCATCCTGTTTGAAGAACAGATACTATATCTATTGCTCGTCTGATTTGATCAGGGCCCTGTCTGCCTGGGATGAACCCCACTTGATCCCTGTGTATGTATCGGTTAATGAAAGAAGCCAGGCGATTCGCTAAAATTTTGGTAAGGATTTTCAAGTCGCTATTTATGAGAGAAATAGGTCTGTAATTACCGACTTTTTCCGGGTTCTTGTCCGGCTTTGGGATTACGGCTATGAAGGCAGTGTTGAGATGGGGATCGAGTGGGGTCCCCATTGTCTTGAGTTGAGGAATCTAGTGAGGTGAGGGGCCAGGGCAGATGGGAACGTCTTGTAATAGGAGTTGGAGAGCTTTAATAACTTCCTGGACCTCTTCAGTGGAGAAGGGGGCTTCCATTATTGCCTTATGGTCCGCAGATAGGGTGGGGATAGGGATCCCGTCGAGATAATTTGAGATGGTCGGCTCATCAGAGGCGTCTTGGCAGCTATAAAGTTTGGAGTAGAAGTCATGGAAGGCCTCTAGAATTTTGGCGGGGTTGGATGACGTACCCTGTCCCGGGATTCTAATTTTGGGCATTACATAGGAACGGAATTTGGGAGTCAATTTGGAGGCTAGCATGGAACCTAACTTGTCACCCTGGGTATTGAATTTATTTTTGCTCCACCTTATTTGTTTTTCAGCCTTCGCTGTAAATGAAAGGTTAAGTTCAAGTCTGGTCTTATCAATTTGATGTTGTAATGATGGCGAGGGGAATTGTTTGTGCTGGGAGCGCAAGGAGGTATATTCAGCTTCAAGTCTTTTTTTTTTTTTTTCCATAAAGATTTTATTGAACATATACAGAGGTTATACACGGGTATACTGTACAATAGTGCAGATAACATAGATCAACAGTGAATACAGAACAGAATGATATCAATGAAAAACATAACTAGAGATGCGGCTCTGGGGTTTCATATATTATGGTGGGAGAGAGCGTATGGATTAGAGCCATTAATGGAGGGGGTCTGTTTTCAATTGATCCGGGTAGAAGATTTAGTGCTCCAGGTGTCTAGTTCATAGCACCTGCATGATAGAAAAGTCTGAAAGGAAAGAGGAAAAAAGGGGGGGGGGTAGGGGGGGGGTGGGATAAAAGAAGGGTCGGCAGGAAAGGATACTGGCTGGTAAGATGGGGTAGAAAGATGGAGGAGGGGGTAGGGGAGTGGTCCCGTGCATCCCCCCAATGAACCACTTAGGCGTGGAAATGTTTTATCTTATTCGGGGGGCATGTGTTGTTTGTACTCGTGGGTGGTTTTGAAGTGTGACCAGCAGGCCCAGGTAGTAGAAAAGGTCTCTATTCTCTCTTGTGAGATGTGAATTAACTCCTCCATGTCGCAGGTTTTTGATATGGTCGTGAACCATTCTTTGAGTGAGGGTGTCTGAGTAGAGCACCAGTGTCTTGGGATACAGATTCTAGCAGCGTTGACAAGATGCATGGCAAGAGATTTGTGGTATGCTCTCCTTGGTATGGATGTATGGTGCAAGAGAAACTGAGCTGGAGTATAGTCTAGGGAGTAAGTGGTGATCGATGAGGTGAGTCTATGGACATCCCTCCAGAAGGTTTGAATGAGTGGACAGTCCCACCATATGTGGAGCATGGTTCCAACTTCAGTTTTGCATCTCCAACATAAGTTAGAGACTGAGGGAGAAAATTTGTGGAGGAGGGATGGCGTTCTGTACCATCTAGTGAGTATTTTGTATCCGTTCTCCTGGGTAGCGACATTCAAGGAGCCCCTGTGGGCGTATTCGTGGACTCTGGACCATTCCGTGTGTGACAAGGGGGAGGGGAGGTCCCTGTTCCAGGATTTTTGTGAGGAGGATAATGGCAGGTCTACTGTGTCTGTAAGGGCAGTATAGAGCAGGGAGATAAGGTGTCTTTGGGGGGTCCTGTTGTGGCAAAGTGTTTCAAACGGGGTGAGTCGTCTTGTCCAGTTGGCGGGAGTAGAGTGTGTGGGAAGGAAGTGGCAGATTTGCCTGTAGGTCCAGAAGGGGAAGGATGAAGTTTTAGAGATGTTTCTAAGATCGTCTATCGATGCCAGTTTGCCCCCCAGTGAATAATTGATATGCCAGGACCTCTTGGAAGGGCCATTCCTGTCTGAGGAAGGAGGGTCCCTCACCTGGAGGGAAATCCGGGTTCCCTCTCAGTGTGGTTAGTGGCCCCGGGGTGGGTGCAAGAGTCTTTCCTGTTGGGGCTTTCCTAAGAAGCGCCAGGGAGGTGGAGATGAAGGGGTGTGTGGTTAAGTTCGGGGGCCACTGTTTAGGGAGTAGCCATGGGAGAAGATGTATTGGGGTGGGGGAGAACGCGTTTTCCAGAGAAACCCATATCTTCGTTTGGGAGTGAATATTCCAGTCTGCTATTCTCGTGAGGTGACAGGCTACGTAGTATTTGTGCAGATCTGGGAGAGCTATGCCACCTGCAGATTTGGGAAGGGTGAGTCTGGAGTATTTAATCCTAGGGGGGGAGCCCTTCCAAAGAAAGGTCGAGCATGCCTTCCTGAATGAGGCAAAGAAGCCCGTCGGAATGGCCATCGGGATAGTCTGAATCAAGTACAATAGGCGTGGTAGTATGATCATTTTGATCAAGGCTGCCCGGCCAAACCAGGACACATTGAGTGACGCCCATTCTTTAAGGTGATTCTGAGCTTTAATCAGGGCTGGGTGGAAATTAAGGGAATAGAGATCCGTGAGGGAGGGCGGAATCCGGATTCCGAGGTAGGTGATGGCAGTCTGTTCCCAGTGAAACGGGAAAGATTCCTGGAAGTGTGTTACTTCTTGAGGCGGGAGGGAAACATTCAGGGCATGCGATTTGGAGTAATTTATTTTCAGGTTCGAGATAGAGCCAAAGGCCCCGAGATCCCGGAGGAGCGATGGCAGGGATGTGCGAGGGTTAGTGAGGGAGAGCAGGAAGTCGTCTGCGAAGGCGGCTACTTTAAATTCGCTATCCTTAATTTTTAGTCCTTTAATGTCTGGGTTCCCTCTGAGCTTGTTCAGGAGGGGTTCTAGGGAGAGAATATAGATCAGGGGAGAGAGGGGGCACCCTTGGCGCGTACCATTGTTGATGGGGAAGGCGTTTGACAGGTGGCCGTTGACCCTCACCGCGGCGGTGGGACCGGCATATAAGGCCATTATTGATGTGAGCATGCGGTCTTCAAGGCGTATGCTTTTTAGAACTGCCTGCATGTAGTCCCAGGCCACTCTGTCAAACGCCTTCTCAGCGTCGAGTGAGAGGAGGAATCCCGGGGTTTTAGAGGACGTGAGCCAATGGTGTAAGTTGAGGGTGCGGATGGTGTTGTCGCGGGCTTCCCTGCCCGGGACAAAGCCTACCTGGTCAGTGGAAATGAGATCAGGGATCAGTGGAAGCAATCTATTCGCGATGATTTTTGCGTAGAGCTTGATATCCACGTTAAGGAGTGAGATCGGTCTATAGTTAGCTACCTGCAGAGGGTCCTTGCCCTCTTTCGGAATCACGGTAATGTGCGCCTCTAGCAATCTGTTTGGTCGGTTTTGTGGTACTGCCAGGGCATTAAATGTCTGTAGGAGGCTAGGGGTGAGTACGTCAGCAAAAGATTTGTAGTACTGGAGGGTGTAGCCATCGGGGCCGGGGCTTTTTCCTACCTTCATTTGTTTCAGGGCAGACTCTAGTTCCGAGCTAGAAAAGTGACCTTCCAAGGCTCGTGCTTGTTGGGGGGGAATGGGCTTGGGACCATGTTGGGAGAGAAAGTCTGTTATGAGTGAGTGGCGTGTGTCTCCTGTGGAGTGGGGTGATTGGCCGGGGTGGAGGTTATAGAGCTTGTGGTAAAAGTGTTCGAATTCCTTCGCTATGTCTTCGTTTTTGGCCAAAAGAGAGCCTTTGGGATCGCGCAGGGAGTGAATGGTGGAAGACAATTTGGCAGCTTGGACTGAGCGCGCCAGTAGGCGTCCACTTTTGTTGCCCTGCTCATAGAAGATTCGTTGACCCAGAATGTATCGTCTCCTTGTGTGTTTCCCTAGTTCTTCTGTGAGGAGGGCCCTGGTCTGAATTAGGTCCTGTAAGGTGTGTTGGGCCTGAGTCTGTTTGTGGGCTAACTCGAGAGTTTTCAATCTTTTGAGGAGGTCATTCACTCGTTTTTGATGGGATTTTTTGGAAATTGCGTTCAAGGTCAGTAATTCGCCCCGTATCACGCATTTGTGTGCTTCCCAAAGGGAAATGGGGGAGATGTCAGGACTAGTGTTCTCTTGGAAGTATAGTCTGATACGTGAACGAATGTGTTCAAGGGATACCGGGTCCCGTATAATCGAAGGGTTGAAGCGCCATACCTTGGTTTTGGGATTGGCTTCTGGGAACGAGAGCGTAATCGAGATGGGGTGATGATCTGACAGGAACATCGGTTCAATGGAAGAGTGGTGTAGAGCAGAAAGGTCAGTCTGAGACAGAAAAAAGAAGTCAATCCTGGAGTATTTTTGGTGTGGGGGCGAGAAATAAGTGAAGTCTTTGGAAGAAGGGTATAGGATGCGCCAGGCATCGTGTAGGTTCAGGGTTTGAAGTTGGGCCTTGATTTGTCGTAGTGCCATGTAGGTGAGGGAGGATGATCCTGTGGAGGTGTCCAGGAGAGGGTTCAAAGGGACATTGAAGTCGCCACCCAGGAGAACCAGTCCGGTCTGGAATGATGATAGGAGCGCACAGGTTTTGCGGAAGAATGATACCTGGTGCTCATTAGGGCAATAGATATTGGCCAATGTAACTGGTTTAGAGGCGTACGTTCCTTTAATGAATAAATATCTGCCTTCCGGGTCTACTAGGGAGTCAGTCAGAAGGAAGTTTGCGTGTTTAGAGATAAGGATCGCAACCCCTTTGGATTTGGCATCAGGGTTGGTGGCGTGTAAGACTGAGCGATAGATATGGTTGGAAAGTTTAGGAATGGAATCAGATCTAAAGTGGGTTTCCTGTAAAAAAATGAAGTGAGCTTTGTGTTTGGAGAGAGAAGAGAGAACCTGTGACCTTTTCTCTGGGATGTTGAGGCCTTTAACGTTTAGTGAGACGCACTTCAGTGTCAGGGGGTCTCTTAATTTCATTGTGGAAGGGTTAGTAGCCATCTAATGTAGGCGCCTGTCTGTTCGGTGAGTCGTGGTTTAAAGGCGGGGGTGACTAGGGACCACTCCCCTGGGGGGGGGGGTGTAGTTAGGGAGGAGGAAGGGAGAGGAGCTGGAGTGGGATGGCAGGGGGGAGAGGGAAGGAAGAGATAAAGGGAAAGGGAGTAGGAGGAGAGGGGGAGAAGAATAACCAGAGGTGGAGGTAGTCAAGCTATCCACCTAAAGGATTTCTAGGAAATTCCTGGTGTGTCAGCAAAGTCTCCAAGAGACTGCCGTTGGGGGGAAGAAGGTTGAACGAAGACCACAGCATTGCTGTGGCCCGGGGATCCGGACAATGAAGGGGAGGTATCTTATCTGGGATAAGAGTCGATGTAGCGTAATAGGGAGCCTACCGTAATGGATAAGAGCCTATTAAGGGTCCACATACTTCAGGAGGCACAACTGGATACAAATTAAAACATATCGTAATACAAACTGTCTAGTATCCAGGTTCTGGATAAACCAAGTAAACATTGCCTAACAGAAATAGACATAAAAGTAAACAAGAGAGCAATAAAATAAAATAGATCTCTGAGGTATACATAGTGCAGAATGAGGTCAACAGCCTGTGAGGACATCCCACGGGGTTAAACATTAGCTTGATCCGTCTGGCGTAGACAGACGGGAGCTGGGGGATGGGATGAGTGGTTCAGGTAGAAGGGTAGGTTAGGGAGGGGGAAGGGTAAGAGGGGGGGAGGGGGGAGGGGGGGATGGGGGGGGGGGGGAGAGGAGGAGAAAGGAGGTGGGAGGGGAGAGAGGGGGGAGGGGAGGAGGGGTAGGGGGGGGGGAGGAGGGGGGAGGAGGGGGGGGGGGGGGGGGGGGGGGGGAGGGGGGAAGGGGAGAAGGGGGGGGGGGGGAGGGGGAGAGGGGGAAAGGGGGAGGAGGAGAGGGGGAGGGGGGAGGGGAGAGGGGGGGGGGAAGGGAGGGGGGGGGGGGGGGGGGAGGGAGGGAGGGGGAGAGGGGGGGGGGGAGGAAGGATGGGTGGGGGGGGTCAGAGTTCAGATGGGGTCCCCCGGGGGGGGAGACGGTGGGACATCACAATCTCCGTGGAGATTGCACATTTGGAGGATTGTACCAGAGAAAGCTAAGGGGCCTGTGCGTTTAGTCAGACGGGTCGTCGTCCAGCCCCCGCCACCTCCAGGCGGGGGGTGAGCAACGACCAGGTCATGGCAGGCAGAAACCAGAGGCCTAGTTTGTAGAGCCCTTAAGGCAAGTGTGTGCGTAGTACCCCATTCTCACAAAGTTCAGGTGAGAATAAGGGGGCAATGGCCAAAAAAAAAAAAAAAAAAACGAGAGGCAAACATCCAAGAAAAACAAAAGAGAAAAATAGAGGAATGGGGGTACAAAGCATCTGAATACATTGCCTGATGTGGGTTAGATGTGTCGTCTCTGGTGGGGATGAGAGTCTTCTTCTCGAGGCCCAAGAGGGGTGCATGAGCGTTTTGTCCACCTGGGAGAAGAGAAGCAGGGCATAGGGCCATTAAGGGTCCCCGAGCAACAGTCTGTACCTCTGGTGTGTGGGGAATCTTCGGGTGGCAGGTTGCAAGACAGGCCACCACGGTGGGTAGTTCGAGGTGTTGGGCCAGTGAACGAAGGTGGGGGTGGAAGCCATGGCTCCGGTGGCCATCTCTGGAGGGAGACATCTCGGTCGTGCAGGGGAGACAACGGGAGCCTGTATCGGGGCTGTGGGGTACTTCCCATCGGAGAGGCAGGAGTCAGGCGGGTGATCAGATTGTGAGGTCCTCTATGAGAGACTATGAAGGCCGGGGGCCTGGGTGCCAAGTCTGTCGAGGCTCGGGGCAGCGAGCGTGGGAGGAAGGCCCGTTTGGAGCCAGATCAGAGTACTGCGGTCTCCTGCAGCTGGTCTTTGTCTGGAGAGGTGGAGGTGCTAGTGAGGTGAGGGTAAGGAAGAGACCCGGGGGGGGTTGTTGGCAGAGGGGTGGATGGAGAGGGTATCGCGGGGTACTCACAGGCTGGAGCGTGTTGGTCAAGCAGCTGGCGGGCAGTCATCTGGCTTGTCCCGTCACAAATTCATCGGTGACGGGCTGCGTTGGTGGAAGTCCCGGCGTGAAGGACGAGCGTTCAGAGACATCGGGTCTGGTCTGCGGCGCCTCGATCTTTGGCGGGAAGCTTTCGGAGAAGGGTTGAGAGATACCGGGAGCCAGGGCTCCATGGGGAAGTAGAGCGCGTACCATTCCGGAAGCTCGATGTTGGGTAAGTCGAGTTGTTCGCAGAAAGCTTGGAGGTCTTCTGGTGTTCTGAGTAGAGCTGAGCGCCCCCTGGCGGAGGCAGAAAGGCCGAATGGAAACTTCCAACGGTACTGAATGTTTCTGGCTCGTAGGGCATCTAGTAGTGGTCTGAGGGCCCTCCTGTTCTGGAGGGTGATCTGGGAGAGATCCTGAAAGAGCTTCACCTCAGAACCGTTGAAAAGTATGCGTCCCCTTTCCCTTGCCTTGCGGAGGATTTCTTCCTTGAGGGGAAAATTTACGATGCAGCATATTATGTCTCTGGGGGGTTCGTTATCTCGTGGGGGGGGGGGGCCCGGAGAGCGCGGTGTGCCCTTTCCATGTCAATGGGGGAGTCTGCGGGGCGCTCGATCAGCTCGTTAAATATAGCGCAGATGGTCTGTTGGATGGCGCCTGGGTCAACAGTTTCAGGGACACCTCGCACCCTGATATTGTTCCTCCGTCCCCTATTGTCCAAGTCTTCCACATGCCTGTGGAGCTCAAAGACCTGTGCCAGTTGGGAGTCATAAGCAGACTGTACCTGGCGAATGGCCGCCGCGTGCGTCTGCGTTGTTTGTTCCACTCCATCAATGCGATGTGCAACGGCTAATAGGTCTGTCTTCAGGTCCGCTATTGCCGCCGTCACGGTGCTTTTTATGTCTAGGGCAACCTTCTCTAAGTCGAGAAGGCTGGGGGGTAGAGCCCCGCTAGGGGTGGGGGACGATGCTCCCGGCATGAGGGCAGGCAGATGTCTGTCAGGCGAGGCCGCGGCTTGGGCCTGTAATGGCGCGTGCAGCGGCGCGGGGGTCTGTACCTTCTGGGCCCAGAATAACTCCGGGATGTTCCTTCCCAGGTGGGTTTGCGAGCCTCTGGGGGTGCGGGAGGCTGACGAGCTCCTGGTGGTCCTGTGCATAGCAGGGGAAGTGCGGTAGGCTCCCTTTCAAGTCGTTGGATAGTCCCGGGCACGCAGGAGCTCACAAGTTATGCGGCCATCTCGGTCTCCGTCCAGGCCACGCCCCCCAGCTTCAAGTCTTTTAATGTCGGCTGTCCGTTCCCTTTTAATTTGTGTCGAAAGTTTGATAAATTCACCCCTGATAAAAGTTTTGTGGGCTGCCCACAGGGTTTCCGCTGATATCCCTTCGGTATTGTTAAGGGAGAAGTACTCAGAAAGAGATTTCTCTAACATCTGTACTCTTATTGGATCCGAAAGCAGGGATTCGTTCAATCTCCAGTGTCCAAATCCCGGCTTCGGATATTGTCTGTGCAGAGATAAAGTGACCAGTGAGTGGTCAGAAAGGACGGTGTCTTTGATTCTTGATGAGAGGATCCGAGGGACGTCTCGGGTCTGAATCAGGAGGTGATCAATCCTGGCATACAAGTTATGGGGGGCGGAGAAATGAGAAAAGTCACGTTTACCCGGGTTGAATTCTCTCCATGCATCTGCCAAGCCCTGAGCATGGATGAGTTTGGCTATCTTAAGGCTTTCCCTGGTAGGTCTGATGAGTTGGGAGGAAGGGGGTTTGGATCTGTCTAAAGCCTGGTCAAAGGCGGAATTGGAATCTCCCCCGAATATGACCGTGCCCTCCAGGGATGGAGAGAGAAAATCAAACATATTCTTAAAAAAGGTCACTTGTCCTTTGTTAGGTGCGTAGTAGGAAATGAGGGAGAAGAGGTTTTCTTCTATTGTCCCCTTAACAAGGATATATCTGCCCTCTGGGTCCCTTATTACTGAGTTTAAGGTAAAGTTGCAGTTTTTGGCAAAGGCAATAGCTACCCCTTTAGTTTTGTTGTCGGCGCTGGCCAAAAAGAAATTGGGGAAGTGGGCATGGAGGAATTTGGGGCTATACCGAATCGGGAGGTGTGTTTCCTGAAGCATGACAATGTCAACCCTGGAGGATTTGTAGAAGTTGAATAGCTTCTTCCGTTTCGTGGGGGAGTTCATGCCCTGTACGTTGTGGGTAGCTATTTTTAAAGTGTTTTGCGTGCTGTTAGCCATGGAAACGAGGAGAATCATCTGGTCTGCTGCTTGTCGGCATCCCCGAATGTGCACCTCTTACGAATGTTCTCACTGGAAGAAAAACAAGGGTAAATTGATGTTCCAAGAGAGAGAGGGAGGCAGAGGGAAGAGAAGAGAGGAAAGAAGAAGGGCCCAGCGGTCTCCCTCCGGGGTAAAGGGGGACCCAGGGGGAGAGGCTAGAGTAGGAATACCTCCTGCGCTTAGAAGCGCGGGAAGTAACAATAAAAAATAAAGAAAATAGCTCCATGCCAAACTCGGCCTGGAGGCCCTATCCCTACGAGTCCGGAAGGGAATCAAAGGGATAGGAGGAGGCGCATGTGTACCACCCCCGACCAAGGCATTTCAGGTCTGCGGGGATTGAAAAACCATAAAACATAACCTGAAAACAGTCCTGATGACAACTGTACGTCTAACAGAGATAAGGCACCGAATGAACCCAAGGTAGTGGAAATTGACATTGTTGGAGGGGCATCGGGACCCCTACTGAAGAGAAACAATTTTCATGCTTGGCATTGTAACCTAGAGGAGTGTTGTAGAGAGAGTCAGTAGGAGACAGAGCCTCTGGACCCAGCCGGGTTCAAGAAGTGAGGTCGCAGAACTTGGAGCACTAGGGTGTTAGATTTTAAATTTTTTCCCATGCTTGGAGAAAATCCCTTAGCGTTCTTTCAAACGGGGTAAGTGGGGTGCAGGGGTTGCTCCAAGGACAGTTACCTCTGCGGCAGAGCAGAGAGATCAGGTTCGGGGTGAATGAAAAAGGAGAATCAGTCAATTTAGAAGAAGGTCAACTCGGAGTGTCGTCCAAGTCCTGGAAAGTGAAGAAACTTCATTCGATCTGCTTTCAAGGAGGACCATGTTGTGTTGATCTGCGAGTCTTGGTCTTGTTCCAAAGGGGAGTCAGTGGGCTCGTTGGAGGCAGGCGTTTGTTGGAGACCGCAGGAGGGGTGGAGATGTCCATGTCTGCTTCTTGGGTGATAACTTTTAGTTTAAGGAGTAGGTGTTCACCCGCGATGAAGTTGGAGAAGGAGAATTCTTGACCTTTCAAAGAGAACTTTACAGCGAAAGGGAAGGACTACCTGTATTTGATTTCCTTCTTTGAAAGGACTTGCAGAAGAGGTTTCAGGGTCCTTCTGCGTTGAATGGTGGAGGGGGCGAGATCAGCGAATATTTGCACTGGGTGACCCTGACAAGTCACCTGAGATGCGGCTCGTGCCTGCTTCATTATTGCTTCCTTTACCGCATAAAAGTGCGGTTTGGCGATGATGTCCCTGGGGGTTCCGTCTCTCCTGGGGGGACCAAGCGATCTGTGAGCCCTGTCCAGTTCATGGCGATGAGAAGGAATATTGGGGATCAGAGATTTTATGAGGTCTTGCGTTGCAGAGGAGACATCCTGGATGTATTCTGGCAGGCCTCTGATCCTGAAGTTGTACCTCCTGGTTCTGTTTTCTAATTCATCGATGCGGGAAATGGCAGTATCCAGCTGATCATGAAGGGTGGAGATGAGGTCAGAGTGCTTGTGAGCCGTTGCAGTGTTCTGGTCTACCCTGGTTTCTATGGCGTCAATTCTGGACCCAATAGCTTGGAGGTCTGCTTTAATGTCACTTGTGATTTTGGTTGCAGTGGAGGCTAGGAGGGTGGACATTCTGAGAAAGAGATCCTCAATGTTGAAGGAACTATCCCTGTCAGGAGCTGCATAAGCATGAGAGTCAGTCAGGGCAGCCATTACAGGGCCTGCTGGGGAGAATGGAGGGTCACCAAAAGTGTGGCTCAGGAGCGATTCAGTGGATGCTGGGGAGGGCATCATCTCATCGTGGCAAGAGAGTGGAGGGCCAGGGGTGAAGTGCAAATGTGCAGGGGAGACAATTTGCCTTAGATCCTGCTGAATTTCAGTGAGGGAGACCTGAGGTAATAGTGCAGCGTCTGCTGTGGCGGCCATCTTGGAATTCTCAGGCCGGGTGGAGGCTGTGAAATACTGCTCCAGATTTCTCCTTGGGACACGGCTAGACATGCGGGGGGGTCCCTGGGGTGTCCGCAGGCTAACCGCCGCACTATCGCGGCGATACAGCGGTCCTGAGCTGTGCTGTGGATGCCGCTGGTCCGGGGTGGCGCGGAGCTCCGTGATTAAGCGGCCATCACGGGTCCCTCGCGCATGCGCACTCGAGAATTCCTACAAATTATTATCACATTGGTACTCAACACCAGCGAAGGTGAAAAAATGGTACCCTTTGGCTTCAGATCTGTGCTGGAGATGCGGGGAGGCCACAGGAGACATGCTACATATTTGGTGGGATTGTTCTAAAATAGCCACTTACTGGAGAAAAATTTGCGAACTGATCCTCCACATTACTGACACCAAGATTAAACATGCTGTCTCCTACATATTTCTAATGTTGCTGTTGGTAGATCTAAACGATCCCTGACCAAACACCTTCTAATCGCTGCAAAATTCTTCATTCCCAAATATTGGAAACTGCAGACAACCCCCTCACTTAGAGAATGGACTCATGCAGTAAACCACATTTCCGGAATGGAAGAAACAATGGCTGTAGCCAATTAAACTTCTGATAAGTGCCACAAAACATGGTCTGCCTACTTTCAATTTAAATACTCTGATGGCTATGAGAGTCTGACAACAGGGTGAATGCATCCTTGAGTTATTATCACACCTCCTAGGAGCTTGACCAATCTACATCTGTTGTTTAGAACCTAGAATTAATAGAACACATTCCTTTTTGTGACACCCCAGTGGGGCAATCTCGACCCTTTGTTTGTTTATTTACTCCCTACGTAAAGGGGTTGTAAACCCTTGTGTTTTTTGCATTAGGTTGAAAAAACTTCTGACAGTGACCGGCCCCCCAGCCCCCTGTTTTACTTACCTGAGCCCCTTTATTCCCTTGGTGGAGACACGCTCCACCAAGTCGAGTCCGGCATTCGTGTCTATGGACGCAAATGCTGGACTTGGGTGCGCAAAGTAACCCCCCCCCCCCCGGGAGATCGCTTCTCCTAGGGGGTTATCTGATGCGAGGAGCCACCAAAACCACCGGGGGACCCCAGAAGAGGAGGATCTGGGCCACTCTGTGCAAAGCAAGCTGCACAGTGGAGGTATGTATGACAAATAAAACACAAAGCTTTACAATCACTTTAAATCTTACAGTATCTATTACTTTTTTTCATTCCTTTCATGTTCTTTGTGCTTAAAATTAGGTTCTCTTCTCTCTGAGTAGCTCCTCGGAAGTGGCGGACTTCATCCTATTTAGCAAGATTTGTAATCCTTAAACATAAGTGAAATGTTTGTCGAACAATGTTCATATTTTGCTACACGTTCATGTATTAAGTTCAAAACATGTGTAAAAGGCACCATTGTATTTTAGCAGCCACATGATGTCACTGTTGAACTAAGTATAATAAAATATGTGTTGTTGCCTGAAAGAGATTCGTTAAGAAGATAATTCTGTTCTGCTACTACCATTCTGCAATCACAGGCTTCCAAAATGTTGATGACTTGTAGAAGTCTTCAAATTAATAGGGAATGATTGGAAAAGTCTGTAAAATATTTAAAGATAATAACACATTTTAGGTTTTCCTACAATAGATACAGTATACATATTTTCTTTTATGTTTCCATTGACATGTTTTCTGTGGAATATCTTCTGGCTTATTTAGTGTGGCTATGGCAAAGAACATTGTGTGCAGTGCAGTTACCTATAATAACAACCTATTAGAATTTATTTTTTCAGTGTCCTCACTTAAGCAAACTGAAATAAAGATGTACCTGCTATTAAAACGGAATAAGGCACATTTTTTTGTATATTTATTGCATTCTGCTGTGCTATCAAGATAAATAAATCTGATATTTTGATAGCCATAATAAAAGAAACTGAAAAAAAAAAAACATTTTAAGGGAAATTAGTAACACGGGACTGCTATTAAAAAAAATAAAAGGATCAAAAATAGGATTGTTGCTCAAAAAATCTGAATGAATCCTCTGCAAGCCACTATACACTTTTTCTGTCAAACTTTGCAATAAGAAACAGGGATGTTTAGTTCACATACATGGCACAGTTCTTTCTATTTAATGCACTCTGCTGTGCCACCAAGATAAATAAATCTGATATTTTGAAAGCCATAATAAAAGAAACATAAAAATTAATTTTAAGGGAAATGATAAATATGGGACTGATATAAAAACTAAAAGCCTCAAAAATACTATTGTTGCTCAAACTTAAATATTGTGGATGAAACCTCTATACCCTTTCTAGCAAACTTTGCAAAAAAAAAAAAATGCAAAATGCAAATGTTCCAGTGGCTATAGTGCCTATTTGTGGCAAATAGACACAAGCTGTAGGAGAGCTAAAAGGTTCAGGTCTGGTCACTAACCTGCAATGCAATAGAAGTAAGTTATTCTTGTGCTCAAATCATAATAGGTTCTACATGTACATAAATAATATCAGGTGCTAAAGGGTTGTGGCCACATTTTAACATTCAATTCTGGATGAGCCCTCTCCACAGTGCTATACATCATTTCTAACAAATTTTGCAAAAAAGAAAAAAAAAAAGAGAGATTTTTAGTTCACATACATTGCAATACTTGTTTAAGGTTGCCAACTGTGTCAAAGTAATCCCTCTCTGGCCAGTCCCTACTCTTCTCTGCAAAATGAAAAGGCTATAGCTGGCCATCTTAAATATGTGTTGCAATGTAAAATCACAAAAAAAAATCCCTGTTTTTTTATTGTATAGGTTGCTACAAAGGTTATATAGCAGTGAGCAGAGGGCTCATCCAGAATATTTAGTGTTAACATGTGGTCACAGCACTTTAGCACCTGATGGATTATATACATGCAGAAACCACTGGGATTTGACAACGGGTCCCACGTTTGGGCATTCCAGTATTGTTAGTTACATTTTTGCCCTGAAGGCACTAGTGATGCTCCCTGGGAAGGAAACATCACTAGGGCTTTCAGAGAGATCTTGTACCAAAGCTGTGAGATCTCACAAGATCTTGCAGTAGTCTCATATGCGTGTGAAGAAGCATGTGACATCAAATGACTGTATGTCATTAAACTTTCCAAGATCTCGCTAGATGAGTGTGATATCATATAATGCATTCACAATATGAGACAGATGATGCAATGGCTTCCATCTTGTCCATGCGCAGGACAACAAACATTTTTAAAATGTCGGTGTGGGTGGCGTGCTCAAAGGCAAGTGTGAATATAGGTAAGTGTTCATGTTTACGTACAATGTATTATATATTATTGGCATTGGCATTTTCCTCGGGGGCTCAATAAATAAAAGTAACATGTTCCAAAAGTAAACAGTTCACATACAGTACAATGACCAACATTTTTACGCACTGGAAAAATGTCAGTCACCACTAGGACACACAGAATACAAATGCTTTCTATACTGCATGTCCTATCGACACTGCAATGCAGCCTGGAGCTGTGTTGCAGTGAGCTCCTATAAAATGCAGATGGGATTGCATGTCAATGTACATCAGCGCAAAGCACCATGCTACTGTATAAGTGCCACTTTGTACACTTCAAATAAAGTTGAGTAATAAAACAGGAACTGTGTAATGCGCTGAAATGTGTATCACACCATCCCCTACCACCAGCTCACTGCAGCCCAAACAGACACCTGCGGCAACATAAACCACTGCAGCTTAGTGTGTGGCAGCTATCGAGGCAGTGTAAACGGACCGTAACAGTTCATGTCAGTACCACTGCACAGCCACTATAGAGAAGCCTGTAGATGCAGTAGAAATAAAACATTGGCCAACGTTTCATTAAAATAAGTAAAAGCTTGCATTGCTTGCTTTTTAAAGCTTGCCATGGTCTTTTTTTAATTGCACAAGAATATATGATAAAAAAACAAAGAGCAAAGATAGATTATCAGCTGGACAAGACATTGATCACTGCATGCTGGCCAGTAAGGAAACAAAAACCTGTGTATTACAGTCATTCTTATGCATTAGGATTTCAACAATAAATATAGTCAGAAAATGTCTAATGGTTCTGTTCATGAAAGTGTTTCATTCTGTTTGATTTCTGAACTGTTAGATCAGTTGCACTTTATAGCCTTTATCTTCCCAGCATGACACTTGTACAATATACCACTATGCTACTTTTCATAACTCACCTATTCTGCACATTTTAAAATCAATAGCATTTGTGTGCTTTCTAGAACAATACGAGAGCCAAATGGAACAAGATTGTTTGCAGAATAATACTTTTTTTTTAAATTGCCTGTATTATTCATGTCTACCTTCATTTGTTGTGTGTGTGTGTGGGCATGTAGATACACTTCATTTACAGATGCCAAAAAAAGGCAGCTAGTATAATATAAAAAGTGGAACTTTCTGTGAAATCATAAATTATATATATGATGTAGTTGTTTAGTAGCATTAACCACTTCAATACAGGGCACTTGAACACCTTCCTGCCCATACCAATTTTGAGCTTTCAGCGCTGTCACACTTTGAATGGCAATTGCGCGGTCATGCTACACTGTACCCAAATTAAATTTTTATCATTTTTTACCCACAAATAGAGCTTTCTTTTGGTGGTATTTGATCACCTCTATGGTTTTTATTTTTTGCTAAACAAATAAAAAAAGACTGAAAATTTTGAAAAAAAATATGTTTTTTTTTGTTTCAGTTTCAAAACTTTGTAAATAAGTAAGTTTTCTCCTTCACTGATGGGCACTGATGGGGCTGCACTGAGGGGCACTGATGGGCACTGATGAGGTGGCACCAATGAAGTGGCACTGATGAGGTGGCATTGATATGTGGCACTGATAGGCGGCACTGATGGGCACTGATAGATGGCACAAATTGGCACTGATAGCTGGCACAGATTGGCATGGATAGGCGGCATGGATGGGCATGGATAGGTGGCACAGATGGGCATGGGTAGGCGGCACGGATGAGCATGGATGGGAACTGATAGGCGGCATGGATGGGCACTCCTAGGTGGCACGGATATGCACTGATAGGTGGCACGGATAGGCACTGATAGGCGGCATTGTTTCTTTTGGGATGTACTGACGGATGCCAATCAGTGCCAAACAATAATGCATGCCAATCAGTGAATCCAATCAGGAAGTGGATCTGTGTGTTTACACACATAGATCCAGGTCCCGGCTCTGTTACCGGCAATCGCGGGTGCCAGGCGGACATTGCGGCAGCCGGGCATGTGCAGCGGCTCCCAAGTGATGCGGTCGGGTGTGCGCACCCCCTAGATGGCCGGGAAGCCCAGGACATCATATGACGCCCGCCGAGGATGGGAGATCCCTCCTGCGGACATCATTTGACTATGGGTGGGGTATGAAGTGGTTAAGGGCAAAATGTTTTCAGCTACATGTCTATGGTAAAAAATCCCAATAAATGCATATTGATCAGTTTGTGTGACAGTTGTATTGTCTACAAACTATGGTATATATACTGTAATTTTTATTTTATTTTTTTATACTGGTAATGGCGGTGATCAGCGACTTATAGTGAGGGCTGTAAAAGTGCAGCGGGAAATCTGACACTAACTGACACTGACAACAGTGACTCTAATACTGTGATTAGTGATAATACTATACACTGTCACTGTACTAATGATACTGGCTGGGAAGGGGTTAACACCTTGGCGTAATCAAGGGTTTAAGTGTGTGTGCCTAACAAGTGTTAGTGTGTGCATTATGTGCTGCTGTTTAATAAAAATCTATTCGTTCTCTCTATACAGAGCACTGTGTTTTTTGTCAACACAAGGCTCTGGGCTGTGATTGGACACAGCTGATCAACAGGTCCCGGTGCATGAATCATTGGCTGGGACCTGCTGACAAAATCCTGCTGTGTCTAATTATAGCTGGAATCAGCGGGGGAGGTTTGGCAGGGGGGGCATGACTGGTACGTTGCTGTGACTGTAACGAGGAGCAGAAGGATGTTGCTCAATACCTTTTACATGTGAAGTCATCAGAACCGGGAGTTCCCCCCCCCAAAGACGAAGATTTTAATAATTAGGGATGAGCTGTGGATTTGGTTTGAACTTAAAGTGGGGTGCCCCCTAAAAAAAAGAATTCCTTTGATGGACCTTGTATTGCATGAACACTACCTTTGAAGGTATGCCATGGCAGCACACAGCCTGTAGTTAGAATAGGGAAGTAGGGAGGAACTCTGTCTTTGAATGTTGGACCTTTTTGCACTTTTCTAAGTAAAGCATTTGAAACATTGTCCCTACTCCTGTTTGAAGTTACTGAAAGGGTTGTAATTCAAGTAACCAACACATATAGTCTACTGAGTGAGTCTTAAACACAGCAGCCTGTCAGTAGCATGTACCTGTTATAGGTGGAATGGCTTATAGCAGCACTCCTTCCATCAGCGGTCGGTCTCTTAGAGCAATGGGAGCAGATTCGCACTGCAGAAGTTGCTGTCCCTGTACAAAGGTATGGAAGTTTAAGAGTTACGTCAAGTGCACGGGTGGAGCCAGCTACTGGCAATGGTAGTAAAAAATGTTGGACAGGTGGATGTGGATAGAGCTCAGCATGTACCTCCTAAATGCAAGTTACAGAGAAGGTGTACTTTGTCACTGGGTCACGAGAGTTAACTAGAGAACAGTTAGGGTGCAAGTATACATGGCATACATTCATCTCTAAAAGCAGAGGCCCACTTTAATGTCGAGTATTCCCAAGGCATTAATGAAAGGGACACAAGAGTAAAGGTGCCCTAAGTGTAGTGAAAGTGACCTTGTACAAAGTGCCTAGCGTAGCCCAGAAGAGCCCTCTCATGTGACCCTTGCTTGGCATCCAACAAGGAGGGGAACATGGAGGATGTGACAATAACCCTATCGCCATACCCTTACTCATTTACTACTTTTTATATTATGTTAAAAGAGAATAGTCACCAGTTTTATGGCAGTTTTGCTTTTCTCAATTCAATATAACTCAGAGTCCTGCTGTAAATATCTCACTGATACAAATTAATCCTGTTGGTTGCATTCATCATATTTCACTGTGATCAGAAGCTGAGAATACAGACATAAAGGTAATGAGAACAATTTTAATAATTAGGGATGAGCTGTGTATTTGGTTTGAACTTAAAGTGGGGTGCCCCCTAAAAAAATTTTTTTAATAATCGGACACTTACTTATCCCAGGGTCCAGTGATGCAGGGGAACGAAGCCCCCCCCCCTTGTACCCTGCTCCACTCGCCGGCATTCTTATTGTGGGCACCCAGCTGTGGCTTCACAGCCGGGCACCCACTGCGCATGCGCGAGCGGCGCCGCACGCCGTGATATGACGCTCAGTCATCTGGGACACATGACAGGTCCCAGATGACTGTGCAGCGCTGAGGGGAAGTGATGTCAGTGCCCGGGCACTGAAGTTGGCAGACTACGAGGGACCCCCTAGCAACAGGAATTTAGAGGTGAGTAAAACATTTTTTTTCCAATGATTTTTTTTTATTTATTTTTTTTTTATGATTTTTAAGCAATTTTTTTTTGGTGGAAACACCACTTTAAGTTTGATCTGAGCTCAGCCTATCCATGGCCTGGAGAACCACCAAACAGATGTACCATATTTGGCTTGTTTGCCTGCCCAAATTCACAATTCTGCTAGAATATGAACAAAGCAGCCAAGGATCACGGACAGCATCATTTATTCAATGACATCACCCAGGATTCTTGTTATTAATTGTCATGGGGTGTGTGCCTTTATTTACTGTTGACTTTTTTTTAAATATACCCTGTACTCATTCCCCTTGGGCTAGAAGCCAGGGATCCTGTGGGACTACATTGATTATAGTTGGTCATACCATCCTGGTATCCCTGGCTGGTTTGTTTATATACAGCCAGACATCTGTCATTTAGCAGCAGTAGCGTGGTGGGGCAGTGGGTCATCATGGCAGTAAGGAAAAATAGTCAGTCGGTGTGCTATTTTGATCTACAGGGGATTTTCAGCACTGGACAGTGTGGTTGACAAAGAATTTACACTAGAGACTTTGTTTACTTTCTTTTTAAATTAAAATACTTCGTCATGATGTGCGTGTGTATTTATTTACATTTTCCTTTTTTTTTTTAAATAAATAATAAGAGGTTTTAATGTACCCCATACTCATTCCAGAGTGGGTGATGGATATCTGGGGGCCTTTCAAAGCATCTTGTCCCATCAACATTAGGGTGCCATAAAGGTGGGGCTTTGCTGAAAGACATGTGGCCAGGTCTAGTGCAAGACAGAGTGGGGGTCCACGCGTGCTGTCCTATCTTTTTAAGCCACCCAGGCTGTATGTCTGGATAAGGACCTGGTTTCAATTTTAAATGGGTTCCTACACTGTCCTCCCCTTTTTCTTACTGTCACTTTTAAAGGACTATATGGTACTTTTCTACATGCAAGTTTAAGGCCAACTAAGCATGTTATTTAAAGGATATGTGTATTTTCACAATTGCTGTTGCCCTTTAAGGCACATTAAAGATGCCTCCCCTCCAAATGGTATTTATTTTCCTTTTTTGCATTGGTACAGCTACCCATTTCCCTTCATTATCCAGAGCTTGCTAATTAGCCCCCAAAACGCTTTGTTCACAGAACCTCCTGGGAAATATAATTTGCCCATTTCATTCATCACTAATAGTTATACTTTATAAGGGTAATATGTTCTGGTTTAAGTTATTTCTAAAAGTAGAGCTTAGACTTTAAGAGAGAGGCCAGCACCAGGAGATAATTAGATTGCGTCTGCATAATTTAAGCATGAACACTACTTATTACTGGCAATGAATGAAAGGGGACACTTCACCACTGACCACCTTTAAAATGGGGAACTTAACCCCTGACTGCTAAGGAAATGTACATTTCACTTCTGTGTATCAATCAAATAGGGCTGTTTGCCACTTACCTTACCACCAATGTAAGACATTCCATTTACACTGTAAGATGTGCTCTACATTACATACTCCTGACTAGTGATGAGACAAACGTACCTGGAATTGGTTTGAGGTGGGTTTGGATGCAGAGTACAAACCCAACTGAAATCTCAAGCTGACTCTCAGAAATCAGTAATGGCAATTTTTTAGACTAATATAGGCAAGGTATTGTTGTACCAATAACATGGGGGTGGGTGGGGCAGAGGGGGCTAAGGGACACATGTACCAAAGCAAAAAGAGTTTTAAAAAATCCATTTGGTGGGTAACAGCAATTTTGATAATGTTTAAAGTTAAAGTGTTACTAAACCCACAACAGTAAAATTGGTCTGTATGTGCAGTAAAGCATGCTTGTTATACTCGCTGTGGGACCTAAGGGGTTAATCCTCTGCATTGTGTAAAAAGTCTCTTTGATCCTGTCTCCTCTGATTCTCCCCTTCTTCTAGAGTCCCCAATATATCTTCTGATAGTATAGAGGCTAGTGGACAAGCTGCACGTGCTCAGTTTGGTGTGTATTGCTAGAAAGTTTTTTTTTTTCTTGGGAGAGTGCATGAGATCAACACAGGGCCAATAAGCACTGCCCAGACAGAGGGTCAGAGGTCCTTCAGTCTCATAGGACAATCAGGGGAAAATGAAAACTCCTCCTACAAGCTTTAACCAGACACATCAACTGCTGATGAGAAAAAAAAATAGAGCTAGTAGCTAGTTAAATGCATAATTATATGCATATAGGAAAAACCCTCACGATGGGACCTTAATGGCAATGAGTGATTTCCAAGTGAATAGAAAGTATCTCAGGATAATTAAAGACTGACAATTTTGAAAAAAACAAAAAACTGATGGGCACTGATAGGCGGCACTGATAGGCAGCACTGATGGCACTGATAGGCGGCACTGATAGGCGGCACTGATGGGCACTGATAGGCAGCACTGATGGGCACTGATAAACACTGATAGGTGGCACTGGATAGGCTGTACTGATGAGGAGCTACTGACAGGCATTACTGAGTGGCACTGATTAGCACTTTGACGGGGCTCTGACAGGCATTACTTATGGGGCACTGATTGGCACTTTTTTGGGCAATGATTGACACTGTTGTGGGCACTGATCAGCACATTTATGGGCTCTGACAGGCGTTTATAAAGGGGGACAGGCTGGCAGGTGATGGGCACTCATTGGCAGCTGATAGGCACCTTTTGATGGGGGCTGTTCTGATAATCAATGTGCTGATTATCAGCACAGACCCCCCTCTGACAGGGAGAGCCACTAATTGGTTTTCCCTGTCAGCGTGAACCAAGAAAAGCCGTTTACCTGCACTTCCTGGTTCACATGATGATCAGCTGACATTGGTCACAGCTGATCACGTGGTAAGAAGCCTCTGTCAGAGGCTTCGTACCACGATCAGACTTGTGGCGTGTCAGATTGACACAGGGCACCTCTGATCACCGCTCTGCGCTGGCTCTGTTATCCTGATCATGTCATATGAAGTCCGATCAGGAAAACACAACCACTTTGCCACTGTCATTTTTCTATATGGCAGGCGGCAAGTGGTTAATACCGCTTTAGGGGGGATGATTTGATAGTGATTTTGGAGTATTCAGTGGTTCTCACCCATGCAGCGAGGGTTTTTGTTTAGAAAGGGGTAAACAAATTTATAGTTTTCCTAAGATTGTTTAAATGGGATCTTGAATTTGGTGGCTTGGAGAGACTTTGGGTTGGAAGAGCCTCCAACTCTGATTATGGGGATTTTAGTTATTAATGGGTTAATCTGCGACTGTTGTGGAAAATTTTATCAATGTATGTTGTCAGATGCCCCCCAGTGTCGCTCATATGAGTGTATTCGCACATAAAGGCGTTGGCGGAAGACCATTGGCTGCAGAAATCTTCCTGTGGACACTGCAGATGTGTTTGCTGGTTTAAGGATGTTAATTTGTGCCTCAACGGGAGAAAGGCCACTTCCCGGTGACTGCATTAATGACTTCAGGCGAACATGTCTGTGTACATTGGAACTATAGTATAACGATATAAATATTATGGCCCACTGAGCCATGGCTTTATATTGTTCGTTGTCATTGAAAGCAGTTAGACGGTTTGGACATCACTGCTAGTCTGTTTTGAATGTATGCATGTGTGTCATTGGTTCTTTTGAAGGAAAACAATTGTCCCTGTATTGTAACCTCATTGTATTGTATTGTCCTGATATGGTCATTCACATCCTTTGTGGGAGGGGTTTAGCTGTCAGAGGCAAACCCTTGAGGGTGTGGCCTTGAAGGGATTCGAAATAAAGGAGTTCGCTCAGCTCAGGAAAGTCAGTGATGCTGCCCAATGCTGATAGGAACATGTAAGAGATACTGGTAATGGCTCTTTTAATGCGACCTGGCTGGGAAGTATGCAATGCTTGGCTGGTGAGGTTTGAATGAGAGGGCTGAGGTAAGGATGTATGAGTGGTTGATAGGTAGAGGGGAGACATACGATCTAAAGTTAAGGCATTATATCATTAAGATGGAAAGTATCATTGGTTATATTAGAAACAGAAACAACTGGCTGTTTGCTCTACAGACAGTCAGATTTTTACCGTAACAAACCCTGCTAAGGGATTAGTGTTACTGGCAGTGAGCTGTAGTTTTGTTTTTGTATAGCAGAAGCTATGAACTGTTTTACAGTAAAACATATCTGTTTTACTGTTACTTATGCTGTCAAGAAGTTACTTTGTTTTGCCTGTTTTTTTTTTTTTTAAATAAAAACACTTTTGCTTTTACAAAGTTATCTGGCTGGTGACCCCAGGCTCCCCCATATTACAGTGCATAGAAAGTAGCCTGGCTACAGATAGCTTTAATGAATCTGCCTCCTCAAAGTGGCACATTTACTAAGCAATGTCATTATTGAGGAATGACTCTGTTTTTTGTTAATACTGGTTATCATAAACTGGGAGCCTATAGTGAACATATGATATTAACAGCTGCAATGTTTTTTAGGTAGCATTAGCAGTGTACTGATTGCTTTCACTTTCTGCCTGGAATTGCCTATTCATATTCTACCTATTGTTAGCCTGAAAGTTGCTACATAAAGCATCCACAAACATAGTAGCTTTTGTGAAGACCTTTCACTTATCTCAATGCACAACTTTCATATCAAGCAGATTGAATAGTGTTGACTGACTTTTTCAATTTCAGTTTAGCTATCCAAATTACCAGGGCCTCTTTAAATGCATATATCATTAAAAAGTCAATGGCTAGAACGAGAAAGTTATTCAGTTGTGTTAAAATGTTAACTGGCTTCAATGAATGCAGTGTGTTTGTAAAATATCAATAAAGCAGGGTTACCAAGGTTAAAGAATGCAAGCTAACACCTCTTCTGTAAAGTTATTAGCATGGCTATTCCCTTTCATTTCAAAGTCATTACTGCTTCATCTTGCCATTGACAAACTGCTTTATTTGAACAAAGTAGAACTGTGTGATATAAATCAATACGAAACAAAAGCAGTATTTGCTGGGTTAAAAGCTGAAAACGCAGCCAGGGTTTTGAAGTTGATGCATTTTAGGCATGCATATGTAATTTGTGTTAAATTCCTATTTATCTGTCAGTGAACTTCTCTCTGCAGGGTTGCCTTTTAAGAACAAAGCTTCTTACACTTCATGGAAAGGCATTTGATTATAAAATATAGTCTTTTTTCTGTTCTTTTTTGTTGTTTTTCTTATTGCGGCTAAGAGCTGCTTCATCTAAATGTATGTGTCTTCACTGACTTGTAGGTCAGCTGTGTTGGCTTATTCATCCGTGCTCAAGGTATATTTTGTCATCATTAAGGCATTATGGTCAGGGCTAGTTTGACCGTTTGTGATTAGGGATGAGCCGAACGGACCCCTGTTCGGTTCTCACCAGAACTTTCAAATACCGCGAATGTTCGGACCGAATATCGAACCCCATTAAAGTCAATGATACCCGAACGTCAAAAATCAAAAGTGCCCAGTTTGAAGGCTTATATGCTAGTGGGCATACAATAGTTATAGGGGTCCGGGTCCTGCCCTGGGGGACATGTATCAATATAAAAAAAAGTTTGGGAAAAACTTCATTTTTAAATGAGCAGTGATTTTTTGATTTTTAAAGTGAAAGCATAAAAATCGAAAAATTGCTTTCAATATAG
This sequence comes from Lithobates sylvaticus, assembly GCA_028564925.1. NCBI lineage: Eukaryota > Metazoa > Chordata > Amphibia > Anura > Ranidae > Lithobates > Lithobates sylvaticus. The sequence continues at coordinate 672,196,223 of CM053026.1, read as the reverse complement.
TGCCTGGGGGTCCCCCTTAGTCTACCTGTAAAGTGGCAGATCTGTACCATGTCTACAATTTGCTGCAGCAATAATTGCATTTATAAAGCCAAAAAAATGACCTTTTCCCTGCAAGCTGCCTTTATTTTGCTCAGCAACAGCTGGGGGGGGGGGGGGGGCAGTGTGTAGGATGAGGCCACAATGTAGTGCACTGGGAACAAGATTATATATTTTTTGGATGCATTCTGGTGTCACTTTGACTTTGTATAGAAGTAACGAGTGTGTAAAAATTTGTCTTTGGGTGTCGGTGGCGCCTTCCCACCATAACCCTATAGAGGTACTCTGGATGAAAGAAAGAATTGGCCTTGCTGTAAAATATTGCAATGATATGCACATGTCAAAGAGGAGCAGAAATATTGGCCTTTGGGTGTCGGTGGCGCCTTCATACCATAACCCTATAGAGGTACTCTTGATGAAAGGAAGAATTGGCCTTGCTGTAAAAAATTGCAATGATATGCACCTGTCAAACAGGTGCAGAAAAATTGGTCTTTGGGTGTTAATTGTGCCCATGAAACCTATACCAAAAACATTCTTCCAGATGAAATGATTGAACACCCTCAAAGCTAGGCAGCCTTGAAGTCCTGCAGAGATTCCACATCCCAAAAAGACTTAATCAGTTATATCGGCATCATAGCTGGTAATCCAGGACTGATTCATTTTTATAAAAGTCAAACTGTCCACAGAGTCTGTGGACAGATGCGTTCTATGATCAGTAACGAAACCTCCTGCAGCACTGAATGCCTGTTCTGAAAGCACGCTGGATGCAGGGCAGCCCAACAACTCAATAGCATACTGGGAAAGCTCTGGCCAGTGGTCTATTCTCATGACCCAGTAAGGCCCCTTTCACACTGGGGCGGTTTGCAGGCACTATTGCGCTAAGAATAGCGCCTGCAAACCGACCCGAAACAGCTGTTGCTGTTTCTTCAGTGTGAAAGCCCGAGGGCTTTCACACTGAAGCGGTGCGCTTGCAGGACGCTGGAAAATGTCCTGCAAGCCGCATCTTTGGCTCGCTATAGGAGCGGTATATTTACCGCTCCTATAGCGCCCGCTCCCATTGAAAACAATGGGGCAGCGCTCCGAACCCGCCCGCAAAACACCGCTGCAGCGGCGGTTTGCGGGCGGTATTGACCCTTTTTCGGCCGCTCGCGGGGGGTAAAAACACCCCGCGAGCAGCCACAATGCGCCGCTAAAACGCCGGTAAAGCGGCACTAAATATAGCGCCGCTTTACCGCCAGCGCCCCCACCGCTCCAGTGTGAAAGTAGCCTAAGTCAGTGGATCGTCAAATGGAAAGCTCTCCATCTCTGTTTTTGGCCCTGAGGTAATCATCCACCATGTGATGCAGACGCTGCTGATGGGATGTGGAAGCTGACAGCCCTGGGCGGTGAGGACTAAAAGAATTCTGAAATGCCTCACTTAGGCAGACGCCTTCTCCAACGCTCCTCTCTTGACCACGACTACATTTTCCATGACACTGTAACCTACTGGAGTCAGGAAAAACATTCAATAAAATCCTCTTTAACGTGTCCTCAAGAGATTTTATCTTCTGCCCTCTCTGTGGGGATGGGATGAGTTCTGAGATCTTCCCCTTATAACGGGGGTCAAGGAGGGTTGCCAACCAGTAATCATCCTTCTCCTTTATGCCACGTATTCTTGGGTCCTTTTGCAGGCTTTGAAGCATGAGGTTGCCCATGTCCTCAAATTTGCAGAGGCTTGAGAAGCAAACTCCTCGGGGTCACTCAGGATGACAGCATCTGGAACTTCCTCCTCCAAGCCACATATTACTCCCAAGGGTCTTTGGGTTGGAAAGCCATTGCTGCATGTATAGCTGCTGCAGGATTGACAAAGTCGAGTTCCACCTGGTGGGCATGTCACAAATCAGGTGGTTTACGGGCAGGTGGATTTCCTGCTGAATTTCAGCCAACTGAGCACTGGCTGTATATGACCGCCTGAATTGGCTACAGACTCTTCTGGCCAGCTTTAGCACATCTTGCAACCCTGGTTACGTATTTAGGAAATGCTGCACCACCAAATTGAGTACATGTGCCAGGCATGCCACATGTGTCAACTTTCCCTGTCTAAGGGCGAACAGGAGGTTTAAGCTATTATCGCACACCACTATTCCTAGCTCCAGTTGGCATGGTATGAACCACCTCTGGGCCTGTCCTTGCAGAGCTCCGAGAATCTCTGCTCTGGTGTGATTCCTATCCCCTAAACACACCAGCTGAAGCACTGCATGGCACCTTTCAGCTTGACTCTGGAAAAAGCTCTTTGAACGCTTAGGGGTTACCTGATGTTCATAAGACAATTCTGCAGAGGAGGGCATGGAGGAGGAGGAAGGGGTAGAGCTCACCGTTCTGGCATCACCACCACCAGCTGTAAGGAGACGTGGGGGCACAACAAGCTGCAGCACCGAGCCCTGTCCTGCATCCTTTCAAATTGCAAGCAGCGTTACCCAGTGTGCTGTGAACAAAAAATATATCATCCCTGCCCATGCTTGCTGGACCACGTGCCTTGCCCAACGATGCCAGAACATTCCCTTCCAAGTGATGGTAGAGAGATGGAACGGCCTCACGTGAAAAGTAGTAGCAACTGGCAACCCGCAATTGTGGTACAGCACATTGTGCAAATTTACGGAAGGGGGCAGAATCCACCAGGCCGAAAGGGAGTGGTTGGAGAGCCAACAGCGTTGACAAGCTTGCATTTAGACACTGGGAATGTGGGTGGCAGGGGTGGCAGGGGCTGTATATATTTTTTTCCATTTCAGCAGATGGGGCAGAGAAATTTGCCGGCTACAGTCTACAGCTGATGGTGTGCTGCTGGCAGATGTGCTGCTAGGACCTGGGACACTCTGTGCTATACCATCATCCCTGTCGGTGGAGGCTGCTGAGAGGTAATGACTCAGTATATCAGGGGCAGACTGAAGTGGGTAAGGAGGAGGAGGAGGAGGAGGAGGGAAAGATTTGTGTCCCTTTTGTGTGGCTTTTAGGTGCTCTTGCCAATGGGCTGAGTGGTTGGACGTTAAATGCCTTGTTAAGCATGTGGTACCCAAATGGTTGGTGCTTTTGCCACGTTTGATGTGCTTGAGACACAGTTTGCAAGTAGCAACAGTGCAATCTGCTGCAGATGTGCTGAAAAAGGCCCAGACAGCTGAGCTTTGTGGAGTGGGCCAGGAGATAACACCTGCAGAATGTGATGGAATAGGGTGGCTGCTCTCTACTCTTTCTTGATGTTGGTCTCCTTGTGGTTGTGCCGCCTCACCTTCAGTTTCCTCCTCTGTTCTATCTGGCACCCAAGTCGCATGACCTCATCATCATCATCATCATCATCATCTCCATCTCCTCCATCTTCATAATTACCACTGGAGACTACTTGGAATGCCAATTTGTCTACTAGTGTTCCTCCCTCTCTAGGCTCATGTTCCTGTCATCCTCAACCTCAGAACCAACATCTGAATTCAGTAATAGCTGGGCATCATCAAGGAGCAAGTGGCTGATGCTGTGGTCAAATAACTCAGCTGACTCCTCATGGGCTGATGTTGAGGCTATGTCAGGAATAGATGTGGACAAGGAGGCAGGTTTATCCACTCTGGCAACTGCAGGGGACTGCACACTTGCCTCTGCTTGCGTGACAGAGGATGTGGAGGATGAGGAAGGTTTAGTAAGCCAGTCCATCACCTCCTCTGCATGCTGTGGCTGGATAGCACGGGCAAATTCACTAAACAGAGGAAATAATGCCTTGCCTGAGGACTACATAAAATATTCTAAATATATAAACTTGTGCTAATGGTGTGGCAAATGTGACAATAAAGAAAGAATTATTCTGTACAGCAGCTGCTGTACACAAAGTGCTATTCACTTGACAAACAAAATAAGGTATAAACTACAGCGCTTGCAAAAACAACATCAATGAATATAATGAAAAACAATAAAAAGTGAATGTCCATATAAAGTGATTGATGTGCTCCAATCCAAAAAAGTACAAAGTGCTCCAGAGTTTTCAAGGTGCGCAAAACACCACCTCCTGTGTCCCCACTCACCAGATGGAATGGACTCCTAGCTTTTCAGTGTAGGGGTCACTTCAGACTTAATAATGGTGGCCAGGGATGGCAGCTTAACATCAAATCATCAGGCAGATCTCACTTGTTTCAGATACTCATCCGAGATAAATAGTACCCAAAAACTAAATAAAAGAACAAAAAAGGGTTTTCCCTAGGTTGGTGGACTTTCAATTGGCACTACTACACTTTCCCAAAGAAATCTCAGATATGTAAAGTAACAAAGTTTATTGAAAAGATATTTTAGATAAAATAGAAAAATTGTATATATTGGATACAGATAAAAAACAGCATCAATCATAAATATATTCTATTACATGACATCTGACCAGACGCGTTTCGGAGTGAGAAGATGTCCTCCTTCTTCAGTGGTCGTAGTGTCGAATATAAAGTTTAGTTCTAAATGCAAAAAAATATATTTATATAGTTTTGACATGATACGGTACATATATGAAAAAAGTTGTTTAGGAAGCCAGCACAAGGGGGCAGGAGTTCAGAACATGTATTACAAAAAATATACAGTACAGTACAGGAGGGACATTTGGTGGTATCGGCAAGACGAAACTTGAGTTTTGGAAACGTGCATACAGGCATGTGCACAGTATGATGACCTGCGACCCAGACCTCCCTCTGGGCCGACACGTCAGCAATGTGCACATGGGCAGATTTCCAAAAATCAAGTTTCTGATCCTTGATCCAATTCATCCGAGCCCTAGGGGAGGGGACTGGAACAAGTCCCTCCTCCAACTCGAGTCCAAGTGGATCTATAGGCTCCGGGCCACTCAGGCACCGGGACTAAATGAAGCCATTTGGTTTAAACCTTTCTTGGAAGGATTTGCCTCTGGAGGAATGGAAAAATAAACATCTACCATAACAAATTCATAATAACCCTATATGATTCTGGTAAATCACACATATTCCATATATAGATAATCAATATGTAAACTCATGTTTATTTCCCATCTGTGATAACACAACGAATGATGTTATGTTCTATCTCGTACATACCAATGTCCATACGTTTAGATATAACTTCTGTGTTCTGTACGTATATTTTAACAACACTGAAAAATTCTCTGTATCTATTTGTACAATCTCCTTTACAGGGATATGCACACAATAAGTAATGATCCTGTATGTACATATGTATGACACTGTTTTAAATAAACTTTGAGAGACGACAAAATGTACACATATACATTTACAGGTAAGCATCGGCGCGACATTGGATGTTCTCCATCTCCCTTTTTCTTCCCCCCATTCCGGGTAGCAACTTTTCCCTATTTTAGGGTATCTCTATAGGGGCAAAATATGCCTATCTTCCCCTTTAGACCAAATATGGTGTAGACCTATACAGAAGACTCCTATCTTTCCTGTCTCTATACATTAGATCTAGTATAACCAAAATAAATACACCCCTCCATTGAGACTATGCCGTTTTCCTTTTTGTCTTCGTATTTTTGTTTTTGGCAGGCGTTTTTGAGTTGTGAGACAGCCCGGCACATAAGCCGCCCGCCCATATGGGCGGTGCGGCGATCGGAGGGGAAGGCGATTCGTCGCCCTCCTCCCCTATGGTCTCTCCACATCGGACATGCGCGGCCCACGGAAGGAGCTGTACCTCCATCTTGCTCCTCCGTTGGGGTATGCGCATTCCGCCGTTGAGGCCTTACGTGCCGGCGGGAGGAGTGGGCGGGGCCACAGCACATAGCGCGGCCACTATTGACCGCGTCGGGCTGTGACCGCGCGCACACCACTCGGGAGGCCAACGCATCTCCAATCCTCCCACCCCTTAACAGCCAGCTGACTCTTATGCCAGCTGATTGGGGGTGTGTACACGCATATAAATTTGCAGAGCTTTCAGTCATATAGTTAAGCAACCATCACTCGGACGGCATCAGCAGTCAGTCGTGCGGTCGGCGTTATCTTTTTCCACTGGCAAGGTATGCCCCTTTTGTGAACAATGTATCATGACTATCCCATGCATACTTATATTTGTATACTCTGTAGATATTTGTATAGCACGGGTTCCATCCAGGAACCATGATTGACTATACACACCCTGCCAATATGTTTGTTAAATATTGAAAAAATACATGAATATGTTATATGCCGCATATATTTGAACACTATAACCTAGTAAACATTTGGGCTGTTAACCCCATAATATCATGTGGCTGCTGATTATGGCACCATTACATAGATATAGATCCCCTACTCTAATAATTACAAGCCCCTTTGTAGCATATACTCTCCTAATAGATATATTTTTGATACAATAATATTTAAGAAAAATAACGAGAATTCAAAATAATAATGAATAATAATATATAAATAAAAAAACTCTCCCGCATATATGCCCTTTTAATCCAATATCAATATTTCATACATATAATATGTCATATTTACCAAATATAATACTGGGTAATCATGTGCTCCCTTGGACTCTTTCCCATGTAGACGATACTTTTGCTCTGGAAGGTTGGCCCTATGTAGGTGTTACCCCCAAGCTACAATACAGGCAACTTACCTCATATGACGTGAGTGAATTATATACTCTGTACAACAGAAAATATACAATTTTGGTTTAATTTAAACATATGTTCGAAATACAATTTTTATTTTTAAAAAATTATTTTTCTCTTTTCAGAGGATTCTGAGATTAATTTGTTGACCTCAGCAGTCCCACTTTCTCTTCAACGTTCTTGCCCCCCTACGGCCATTTGAGTCTCATTTATGAGCCCTATGTGACATTCTGGCTCTATGTTTTTTGTTTTTTGGCTTTCTGGCCCTCTCTGATCACCCGCATCCAGATCACATCTTTTCTAAGATAAATCTCTGGATGACTACAGGAAGGAAACAAACTTGAACCCAACCAAACATCCTATGCTGCGCCTATGCGATACACTGTTTTTAAATACGGTGGAACACCCACACCACCAACGCATCAACATACATGTGAGTTTACATCATGGTCTTCTTTGCTTAGTGCATATTTCTTTGATTTTTCCTTGATGTTACTGTCTACTTCTGTATACTCAATAAGCTTCCTGTTTACCACCAAATGTCCCTCCTGTACTGTACTGTATATTTTTTGTAATACATGTTCTGAACTCCTGCCCCCTTGTGCTGGCTTCCTAAACAACTTTTTTCATATATGTACCGTATCATGTCAAAACTATATAAATATATTTTTTTGCATTTAGAACTAAACTTTATATTCAACACTACGACCACTGAAGAAGGAGGACATCTTCTCACTCCGAAACGCGTCTGGTCAGATGTCATGTAATAGAATATATTTATGATTGATGCTGTTTTTTATCTGTATCCAATATATACAATTTTTCTATTTTATCTAAAATATCTTTTCAATAAACTTTGTTACTTTACATATCTGAGATTTCTTTGGGAAAGTGTAGTAGTGCCAATTGAAAGTCCACCAACCTAGGGGAAAACCCTTTTTTGTTCTTCCATTTTTATAGGATGTGGCACACACTCTCTAATTCTCCCAACCATTGATAAACGAATTGACCAAACTCCATTTTTTCAAAAACTAAATAAAAGGAGAGAACTATATTGAAGTCCCTTTTTAGCAATAGAATACTTACAATACTTACTAGAATCAAGATAAAATCAGGCATAAAAAGTCAGAGAGCTGCAAATACAAATACGCCGCTAAAGACGTGTGTTCCACCGATAACCAGAAGTGACATCTATTGGTCTCGGAAACCGAAAATTGCATCAACGCGATTCACCCTCCCACAGGGCTTCATCAAGAACCTCTTTTCCGATTGGCAAGGCCGTCTATAAATACAGAGGGGGAGACACCTTTGTTCACCAATCAAATTATGTGTGGCGGCCATTTTGTCGGTGGGACAAGAAATGTCTCCTCTATCGCTAGAGCACCTACCATAGACGGGACTGGCGGCCATATTAATGGTTGGATATAAAAAATTGGTGTATTTCCTATGAGGATAAAAATTTGTAACTGACGTCAATACAGGTTATACCATTATAAAACATGAAACATAAACCCAGATAACTTTCAGCTGTTAAAGATTACAATTTTAATAGTACATACTAAAATGAAAAATAAAAATTAAATAAAAAATGTAATTAAATAAAAAATAAAAATAAATAATAATGAAAATGAAAATAAAAATAACATAACATAAAATAAAATTAAACTAAGTTAAAAAAATAAAAATAAAAAGGAAAGTAAAAATAAAGATGAAAATAAAAATAAAAATAAATGCAAAAATGAAAAAAAAAAAACACAATGAAATGAAATATAATAAAAATCATAGTTACCAATTAGACAAAAAACGATTTAAATCCAATTAGATGTTTAACCCCCAATGGACAAATCATTCCAATATGATGGACACTGGGTTTCATTACGAGATATGGCCCTCTTAATGTTACCTCCTCTCCAATGACTCTCAATTTTGTCTATGCCACAGAACTGCCTGAGGACTGACCACCACATCCACCTTTGCCTGTGTACACATTTGTTGCTGGCCTCCTTACAGTGCCAAGGGAACGTCTGCCTCTCCTTGATGTCCTCCCACACATTATTGAGAGGGAGGGGGCGGTGTTTATAAGCAAATGTAAAGTAGAAATTAAAATCTGTATGTAGATGCACTTTAAATAATATAAAGAGGTGTTTGGTGCACTTTAATTTGAATACTCACACTCCACGGATACACTATAATATACTGCAATATAATGCGCCAAACGTACAATGATGCACAGAACTATATGGTCTTAAACTTGCAGTAACGCACACAGAACTTTATGGCATTAAACTGGCAGTAACGCACACAAAACTATATGGCGTTAAACTGGCAGTAACTAGGGTTGAGCGAACCCGAACTGTAAAGTTCGGGTCCGTACCGGACTTTTGGGTGTTCGGGACCCAGACCCGAACCCGAACTATTGGCTGTAAGTTCGGGTTCGGGTCCGGTGTTCGGCGATGTATTGGTGCCTTTTTAACAGCTGCAGGGCAGCCAATCGACGCTAGTTTCACTAGTGTGCCCTTAGAAGCCATCACAGCCATGCCTACTAATGGCATGGCTGTGATTGGCCAGTGCAGCATGTGACCCAGCCTCTATATATAGTACACACACAGCACACAGCGTCATTCTGCTTTAGACAGGTTCCTGTGCTGCTGAGAGAGAGGATTTTTAGGAGTTAGGGTGATAAAGTCAGTCAGTCAGTCAGTCCACATTCCTTGAATTTTCTTCTAATTAGTTAGATCAGTGAGAGATCTAGATAGCTAGAGTAGGGAGTTTCTTTATTAAGCAAAAGAAAGAGGCAGAGATCATTATTGAAGAGATTCCTAAATCAATTGTACCCTGGCTGGGGTGCAGTGCACAGTCTTTTAACAGTGCCAGACAAAATATAAAAGTTTTACCTGCAAGCTCAGTGCACCATTAGGACCAACACTGCATATACTAAGAGATACACCATAGTCTGTGTGTATTCTGCTTTTGGAAAAACATTGCATAAAAATTTAATTTTGCTTTTTTTTTTCCCAATAGCATTTTCTGCGTGTTCATACATACACGCTGTAGACACTAACCGTGTATTCTTATATTGCAAAAACATTGCAAAAATTTTTAATTTTGCAGTGTTTTTTTTCTTCCCAATAGCATTTTCTGCGTTTTCATAAACGCTTTAGACACTATCCGTTTATTCTGATATTGGAAAAACATTGCAAAATTTTTTTTATTTTGCAGTGTTTTTTTTTCTTCCCAATAGCATTTTCTGCATTTTCATAAACGCAGAAAGACACTATCCGTTTATTCTGATATTGGAAAAAACATTGCAAAAAAAATTAATTTTGCAGTGTTTTTTTTCTTCCCAATAGCATTTTCTGCGTTTTTCATAAACGCTTTACATACTGTCTGTGTATTCTGATATTGGAAAAACATTGCAAAAAAATGTAATTTTGCAGTGTTTTTTTTTTTCCCAATAGCATTTTCTGCGTTTTCATAAACGCTTTAGACACTATCCGTTTATTCTGATATTGGAAAAACATTGCAAAAAAATTTAATTTTGCAGTGTTTTTTTTCTTCCCAATAACATTTTCTGCGTTTTCATAAACGCAGAAAGACACTATCCGTTTATTCTGATATTGGAAAAACATTGCAAAATTTTTTAATTTTGCTGTGTTTTTTTTCTTCGTTTTCATAAACGCTTTAGACACTGTACGTGTATTCTGCTATATACAAAAACACCCATTTAGGGCGAGATCATACATTTTGAAAATATGAGGAGATCATCAAAAAGGGGACGTGGCCCGGGTCGTGGTGCTGCTGGAGGCGCTCCTGTTGCAGGGAGAGGACATGGTCGATCTGTGAAACACCTTCCTCAGGTGCGAGTAGGCGACAGAGCCTGCAGCAGTATTTTGGCGTGCCTAATGAGGCTGTACGAATGTTGAGGCCAGGACAAGTACAGGCGATAGTAGATTGGGTTGCTGACAGTGCCTCCGGTTCCTTCACATTGTCTCCCACCCAGTCTCCTGATAAAAGTTAATAATTTTTTCCAGAAAGTGCGTATTCTGGGGTATTCCCACCATATGTGCGGCATCGTGCCGTTGAGTTTCTGAGGTTCTTAATGACTTCCTGTACCTCTTCTGCTGAGAAGGGGGCCTCCAGCATTTTATTTTTTATTTTTTTATGTTATTTTAAGTTATTTCCCTATCCACATTTGTTTGTAGATCACTTGCCATGCTCTTAACAACGTGTTGTTGCCATTTGCAGCCCTCTAGCCATTTCCATGACCTTTTTACAGCCATTTTAGTGTTCAAAAGTCCGGGTCCCATTGACTTCAATGGGGTTCGGAGTTCGGGGTCAAGTTCAGGTCAACCCGCCGAGACCCGAACATCCAAGTGTCCGCTCAACTCTAGCAGTAACGCACACAGACTATATGGCGTTAAACTGGCAGTAACGCACACAAAACTATATGGCGTTAAACTGGCAGTAACACACACAAAACGATATGGCGCTAAACTGGCAGTAACACACACAAAACTATATGGCGTTAAACTGGCAGTAACGCACACAGAATAAATGGCATTAAACTGGCAGTAACGCAATCAAATAGACGGTGTTCAACTGTCACTACACTGACTCTATCTGAACTGTCCCTACTCTAGCTAATGTAAAGATTACTGACACGGTCTCACTACACTACACTGAAACTATATGAGCTATCCCTACTTTACATTAATATATGTATGAATGACATGGTCTCACTACACTACAGTGAAACTATCTGAGCTGTCCCTACTCTTGCTGCACACTATGCAAAGCTGAATGATGGTCCTCCTCACTACACTGACACTATCCCTAGACTGACACTAAACTAATATTCTACACTGACAATTGAAGCAAAATAGCACAGTATAGCACACTAATGCCGCGTACACACGGTCAGAATTTCCGACAGAATTAGCATCCATACATTTTCCATCAGAATTTCCGACACACAAAATTTGAGATCTGGATCTCAAATTTTCCGACAATTCCAATCCTGTGTACACGATTCCGACACACAAAATTCCATGCAGAATCAAGTACGAGACGGAAGCGCTCGGTCTGGTAAAACTAGTGTTCATAATGGAGATAGCACATGTGTCACGCTTGAATTTTTTTAATCTTTTAATGCAGCGCATTCTCTTCTTCTTTAGAATGCTAGAACAATGAAGTTGTTTTGCTGCTGATATTCAAACCGAGTTCTGAAAAAAATTATTTCTTTATTATTTCTCGTGATCTCCTGAATATTTTATTTTTTTGGTTTTTCGTCAGATCTCCATAATATTGTATTTAATTTTTGTTTATAGTGTTTTTTTTTTTCTAGTGCTCCCCATAATATTGTTTTTAGTTTTGTGTGTCAAGTTACCACAACACCATTTTATCTTGTATTTTTTTAACCTCACCACAATCACAAGGCAAGTATTTTTGTGAATACAAAACAGCCATTTATTATGGGTCATAATAAAATAAAGAGGAAGGCAACGCTGGAGAAACTGGTGAAGTTGGCAAAGCCTTTGTACACCAGGGCATACATCAACTATTTTACAGCCAAAATTGGTAGCATGAGGAGTCCATATGATAGTGAGCACAATCCGGTCCAGGACTACAAGAGATCAGGAACAGCAGCAGATGACATATATGTCCCCAGGCTGTGGTCATACAACAGCCTGCATCTTTTGTCCGACCACACCAAACCCACCACACTTTTTTGTCTTACTTCCACGCTTCCTTACACGCTTGCTTCCAGGCTGTGTTTTTGGAGTTGCAGGAGGTGGAGGAAGAGGATGGTCCAACTCACACAGGTGTGTTTTGGTTCTGAGTTGGCCCCTCAACCCCTTATTTAAGGTCGTACACATAATTTCCTCACAGATGAGGTGTTGGCCCTCCTCCGTTTCCTGCATTTTGCTGGTAGCTGGTCTTTAGAATGAAGGTACAATTTGAACTTAGCCTCCCAAATCAGCCCAAGTGCTGCCTCCTGCACATTACTCCCCTTCCTGGGCCTATTCTTTGGAAGCGGAGGGGAGGGACCTGGGATTCTGTCAGGCTACTGGGCATGGCCACCTCCTGGCTGCCACTTTCCCCTGCCACCTCCTGGCTGCCACATTCCACAGCCTCTTCCTGGCTGCCACATTACACACCCTCCTCCTGGCTGAGGCTTTCCTGTGTATGAAAAAGGGACATAGTTTTAGTATTTTGTTCATAAATCACACACAATTTTCAGCTCATGACTGTTGCAAATTGAATGTTAACAAATAGAAAAGACTATCATTCTGACCCCAACATTTTTCATTCTTGTCCCAAACATTTTTGGCCACTGCCATCTATTGATACGTAAAACACTTTATTAAATCAGCAATTAGTGATCAATAATAACATCTAGTTAACATCATTAATTTTATGCCCCGAAATATGTTGAACAATGCTATACCTGACTCAAGCTGGTAGGCCCAGGTTGGACGTCAGAAGCCTCAGCTGGGGTGGAAGGAAGAGTGGAAGGAAGAGTGGAGAGTGATTTCCTGACTTCAGTTTGGTCTGACAGATCACGCAGTCTGTCATAGTACCACAGCCTGGGGACATAAATGTCATCTGCTGCAGCTCCTAATCTCATGGAATTCTGGACCTTATTACACCCCCTATTATAAGTGCTCCTCAGGCCACCAATTTTGGCTTTTAAATAGGGGATGGTTGCCGTGGGGACCACCAGCTTCACCAACTCCAGCAGTTTCTCCAGCGCTGCCTGCCTCTTTTTTTATGATTATAATGCAGATGTTTCACCTGCCACAGACAGGGCAGCTCCCTGTATATGTCTATGAATATGGGGAGGAAGTTGTGGTCATTGAAGCCATCCATTTTCTCTGCAAGACACAACACAAGACAAACCCTAATGTCAGTCTAAACTCTCCTAATATTGTCCAAATATAGGCCTCAATCTAGAAGCAGTATAGACCACTGATGCCCCAAGTTCAAATTGTACCTTCATTCTAACGATCAGCGCTTCCGATACTCCTTCCTCCGCTCACAGATCGTACGTACGACGCACGTGTGTTACGCTTTATATACACTGCGCATGCGTGAAACTCCGCCCACCCCTGACGTTCTTTCTAGTCTTTTCCTAACCCTTGTCTTTCGGCGCAGTGGGAGAGCACATGGCAGAGACAGAGCAAGTGCATGCAGAGGAAAGCAGCAACGAGGAGAGCGACAAAAGCCTGGAGCCACAAACGTCCCGATCCAGGAGATTTAGGGCCTCTAATATGTCCTTTGGTGATGGTGGAGATGGTGGACATCTTGAAGAGGGTCGACTATGATGGGAAGCATGGACCTTACCCAAACCCAAATGGGAAACAGGCCAAAATCATGACCAAAGTTGTGAAGAGTCTGCGCCAGAATTTTGGTGTATTGCGATCCAAGGTTTAATTGAGGATACGCTGGTCTGACCTGCAATTGAGGGAGCACGATCAGTACAGAAGAATCAAGAGAGTTCTTTAAAAAAGTAAGTTGTTGTGTGTTCCTATTATTATTATTATTATTATTACGTGAATGTTGCTCCATGTGATTTTCTTTACTGTTGCACAGTTTAAAATTGCAACTTTAAGGTTCGTGGGCACAGTAATCGTTCATAGTAAACATCGTTCGTTCACCCACTAATACAATGTTTGGGGCAGATCCAGGTTAACTACATTTGTTCATGCCTATTTGTATTAAAAGATGTTTAGTAAATTGTTGTCTAGATTAGTTTGTAACTAGAATGAACTGCAAACTAGCTTCAGCGTAAGGAGAGGACACTCAGCAGCTGTTTACACATCTGGATGCAGGAGCATTAGTGTAGGACACCAGAAGAAACTTTTTAGGGTGTCCCACACAGGTGCTCCAGTGGATACTAGAGGTGTCTCCATGTGTGAAAATTGTACAAAAAGGGTAAGTATTCCAGCTTTAGAAAGGGAAAGAAATGTCTTCAGCTTGGAATTATTCCCAAAAAGACAATTGTACGACACTTCCAAGCAATGTTTCAGATTCCTATTTCTGCCCTCAAATATCTGTGTGCTAAGTATACCTTTTTTTTTTCACATAGGGGAGAAAAGACTTGGGACATCTGAGGACACCAGGGACCCAAAACCTCCTAAAGAAGGGGAAATACAACCAACACAACCAGAGGATAAGGAGGGAGACATTTATGAAGTTGGTGAAATAGTGACCACAACAGGTGAGTGTCTGAGACCACAGCTTCAGGTAATAGATGTATGCCTGCATATTTTTAATACATGGTGTTTTTTTGAATTTTAGGTGATGTGGATGTTGTGGAAGAAGAAACTCATTTCACAAGTGCAAGTGCACATGTCCTCATCGGGGAGATCATGGTGTGCAATCGTGATTTACAGAAGATCAAGGAAGACATCATTGATGTGGAAAAAAGACTCAAGAACATCATTGATGTGTTAGGCAGAATCTAAAACACACCAAAATTCTTCAATTTGTTGAGATTTTCTAAATATTGTTACATTTTTTGAAGTCTATTGAAAGCCAGATTTTGACGATGTACACAGTGTGTCAACGTGTGCTATCTGCCATCACGGTATATCAAGGTACGCATTTTGTGGGTGCAACCCCTTCTTCACAACTAAAGTAGCTGCTAGGAAGGGGTTGCACCCCCCAAACATGTCCATTGATTCCCCATGATGGGAGCTAGCATATGTTGACATTAGGCGTGGGATAAGGAGTGAAATCCCCATTTTGACTCTCAATTTGTGTGCATCTTCAAAATTTGGCTTTCACAGGGGTGACATCACCCCATCTGATGAAGGCAATATCAACACAGTTTGGACATACTAATGTCTGATATTGCCTTCAATTTATCAAAGTTGAACTTTGTAAGTTCCTGAGTATTGTTTTATGGTTTTAAACATGCCTGTTTACCACAAAAAAGGCTATTTGTACTGTCAAATGCAAAAATGTTATTCTAAAAATATGTTGGTTTGTTCAAAAACCCTTTTCTAAAGCACATGTGCACAGAGTAAAAAAAAATTAAATCCACAATGTGTGGCTTCTTCTTTCAATGCTCAATAGCATTTTTGGTACTAAGTTTGTGTTTACAGTGATAATGGGGGTTATTTACTAAAGGCAAATCCACTTTGTACTACAAGTGCACTTGGAGTGCAAAGTGGATTTTCCTTTAGTAAATAACTCCCACAGTGCTTTATAATTTGCCACAATCACGCCATTTTTTTGACTCACAAAAATTCATTCATGGTGCTGAAAATTATGAATCTTTTTATCATTAATGCATTACATACATTAACAACAAAAACAAGGTGTGTGTGTAGCAGACCCACAACATAATAGTTTGCTGAAGAAGAGATTGTCACCTCATGTATCAAATAAATTACGTTTGCACTATTGAAGAAAATGGCCAAAAAGAAAAGCCCATTGGAGAACCTAGGAGACAGCTAAAATAAACACAAGCATTAATTCCAAGGAAATCTTATTTCAGTTTAACAAAAAATGTAGTTTAAAAATGTTTTTTTAAACATTGTCTGGCATATCAATGGCCCCCCTACCCACAAAGTACACTAGATACTTTTTGTGAACTTTGCGGGCGCTTTGGGGGGGCAAGCCAGGACAGCCAGCTTCAAGAGCCGTCAGATGTGTTGGATCCGGTAATAAGCCGGCCTCAGTCCCAACTGAGGCCACATAGTTTGATGCATTTTTTCTTAAAAGGTTATGCAATATGCAGCATGCAAGAACGATGTGAATGATTTTATATTCCGCCATGTTTATTGCAGTGAGGAATAGGCGGAACCGACTTACCATTATCCCAAAAGCGTTCTCCACCACTCTTCTGGCTCTAGCCAGCCGGTAGTTAAAAACCCTTTGGTCCTGGGTGAGGGTCCTCATCTGGAACAGCCGCATTAGGTGATCACCTAGCCCAAACGCTTCATCAGTGACAAAGACTAGCGGGAGTCCTTCCACATTCTCTTCAGCAGGTGGCAATCCCAAGCCACCATTCTGGAGCCGTCTGTAAAACTCGGTCTGGGCGATGACTCCACCATCCGATATCCGGCCATTCTTCCCCACGTCCACATATAGAAACTCATATGTTGCTGACACCACCACCAACATCACAATACTATTAAACCCCTTATAGTTGTAATAGTATGACCCCGAGTTGGGGGTGGGACTATGTGGAAGTGTTTCCCATCAATTGCCCCTCCGCAGTTGAGAAAGTCCCACCGCTGGGTAAATTGGGAAGCCACAGTCTGCCATTCCTGTGGCGTTGAAGGAAACTGTGAAGTCAAACAAGAAAAAAATAATTAGTAATTTTGCACATAACATTGCAAGCAGATTAGACATAAACATTCTTGGCCAACATCAGTATTAACATTTATTTTAAGAAGTATTTAAAGACAAAAGTATAAGGTCCACTAAAGCCCCATACACACGGTCGGACTTTTTCATGGATTCTGTCCGATCGGACAATGTTGTTGAAAAATCAGACCGTGTGTATGCACCATCGGACAGTGTACGTCGGATTGTCCGACGGACAAAGTCTTATCTCCTGCTGGAAAGATTTGCCGACAACACGGTCCGATCACACCAAATCCGATCGTGTGTACGGTTGTCCGACCGGACAAAGTGCTACGCATGCTCAGATCACATTACAAGACCAAAGCTATTGGCTACTAGCCTCTACGTAGTCCCGTCGTAGGCAACAAACGTCACCACGTTCAGAATGATCGGATTTTCCGACAACTTTGTCCGACCGTGTGTACGCAAAACCAACATCAGACAAAGTATGACGGACAGGATCCGACCAACCTGGTCCGCGGATTGTCTGACCGTGTGTATGGGGCTTTACAGTGGTGTGAAAAAGTGTTTGCCCCCTTCCTCATTTCCTGTTCCTTTGCATGTTTGTCACACTTAAGTGTTTCGGAACATCAAACCAATTTAAACAATAGTCAAGGACAACACAAGTAAACACAAAATGCAATTTGTAAATGAAGGTGTTTATTATTAAAGGTGAAAAAAAATCCAAACCATCATGGCCCTGTGTGAAAAAAGTGATTGCCCCCTAAACCTAATAACTGGTTGGGCCACCCTTAGCAGCAACAACTGCAACCAAGCGTTTGCGATAACGTGCAATGAGGCTTTTACAGCGTCCTGGAGGAATTTTGGCCCACTCATCTTTGCAGAATTGTCCTAATTCAGTTACATTAGAGGGTTTTCGAGCATGAACGGCCTTTTTAAGGTCATACCACAACATCTCAATAGGATTCAGGTCAGGACTTTGGCTAGGCCACTCCAAAGTCTTCATTTTGTTTTTCTTCAGCCATTCGGTGGTAGACTTGCTGGTGTGTTTAGGATCATTGTCCTGCTGCAGAACCCAAGTTCGTTTCAGCTTGAGTACACGAACAGATGGTCGGACATTCTCCTTCAGGATCTCTTGGTAGACAGCAGAATTCATAGTTCCTTTTATCACGGCAAGTCTTCCAGGTCCTGAAGCAGCAAAACAGCCCCAGACCATCACACTACCACCACCATATTTTACTGTTGGTATAATGTTCTTTTTCTGAAATGCAGTGTTCCTTCTACGCCAGATATACTTGGACACACACCTTCCAAAGAGTTCCACTTTTGTCTCATCGGTCCACAGAATGTTGTCCGAAAAGTCTTGGGGATCATCAAGATGTGTTGTGGAGAAATTGAGACGAGCTTTGATGTTCTTTTTGCTCAGCAGTGGTTTTCTCCTTGGAACTCTGCCATGCAGGCCATTTTTGCCCAGTCTTTTCCTGATGGTGGAGGCATGAACGCTGACCTTAACTGAGGCAAGTGAGGCCTGCAGTTCCTTGGACGTTGTTGTGGGGTCTTTTGTGACCTCTTGGATGAGTCGTCGCTGCGCTCTTGGGGTAATTTTGGGCGGCCGGCCACTCCTGGGAAGGTTCACCACTGTTCCATGTCTTCGCCATTTGTGGATAATGGCTCTCACTGTGGTTCGCTGGATTCCCAAAGCTTTGGAAATGGCTTTATAACCCTTTCCAGACTGATAGATCTCAATTACTTTCTTTCTCAATTGTTCCTGAATTTCTTTGGGTCTCGGCATGATGTGTAGCTTTTAAGGATCTTCTGGTGGACCTTACTGTGTCAAGCAGCTCCTATTTAAGTGATGCCTTGATTGTGAACAGGTGTGGCAATAATCAGGCCTGGGTGTGGCTAGAGAAATTGAACTCAGGTGTGGACAACCACAGTTATAGTATGTTTTAACAAGGGGGGCAATCACTTTTTCACACAGGGCCATGATGGTTTGGATTTTTTTTTCACCTTTAATAATAAACACCTTCATTTACAAATTGCATTTTCTGTTTACCTGTGTTGTCCTTGACTATTGTTTAAATTGGTTTGATGTTCCGAAACACTTAAGTGTGACAAACATGCAAAGGAACAGGAAATGAGGAAGGGGGCAAACACTTTTTCACACCACTGTATCAGATTCCTCACCCCCTCTGATGTCCCATTGTAAAAATTTGAGTGTGGGGGGGGGGGGTGTTTTGGACAGGTAACCATCTCCACTTCATTGAGAGCTGAATGCATAAATAATGTGTGTTACTTTGGCCAGTCCCTCATTACTTACACTATTGGCAGCCCACTGGACAGGTAAGAAGTGTCATAATACAAAAATATGAATACACGTTTTGAAGCACCTAATTGAAGCACATTTTTACATTCTGCAATTACCTATCAAGATAATAGGAGAACAAAACTTTGAACAGTACCATTTAAAAGTATTCAGGCAGGCCCTTTCACTACAAGCTTTGGTGAATTCATCCATAAATATGATACAAAAGAGGTAGTTATAGTGCGTATGGGTTTGGCAAAGCTAGCATATAGAGGATTGGGATCGGTTAACTTAGCAGTTGGGGGGGAGGGAGGGTTCCCAATGATTTTGGGACCCCAAAAAAAAGCCTCTGGCACTCTGCATGAATTTAAGCACACAAATAACATTTAAACACATTTTGGGGGGTGTTTAGGGTAAAGCACTACTATGGAACTGACAAAATACATTGTTAAGTCACTAGGCTAGGTGGGTATGGGCCCAGGATAGCATGCTGGGGAGGTTAGTGAAGGCAAATATACATGAAGGACAAAAAATTAAGTTTAAAAACTTCCAGCATGCATGAGGACAAAGAAGACATTCACAGCATATTACAATCATGGTAATTAGGGAATGATGAAAGAAATACAATACATTAGCAAACATTAAATACATAGAATGTGATGTTAAAGGAGAAATCTAACCTTAATATAGTCCTTCTGCAGGACCTGAATGATGGCAGAACAGGTCTCTGGAATAATGATCCCCAGAGCCTGGGGTGAGATGCCTGTCGAGAACTTGATGCCCTGCAGACTTCTCCCCGTCGCCAAGTACCGCAATGTGGCGACTAGCCTCTGCTCAGGAGTGATGGCTTGCCGCATGCAGGTGTGCTGCTTGGTAATATAAGGGGACAGCAAAGCCAACAGACGGTGAAAAATGGGGTCCCTCATCCGGAGATAATTCCTGAAATCATCAGGATTATTCCCCATGTATCTCCCGCAACAAAGGCATGTGTGAGAACTGGTCATGCTGGAGTAACCAATTATTGGTCCATGAACTCCTCCCTGCCCTGTCCATTGACTGGGCTTGGGTCAAAGTAATAAGAACCCCAACACCAAGCCCCTGCATAGCACAAACTCTACGAGGAGTACGTAACCACAACATGGCTTCTAAACGGTCGGCTGGTCAGAACGAACTAACAGAACGCGCTGAAAAACAGAAAGGCCTTAGAAGAACGAGCTGAAAATCAGAAACGAGTGGACAAGAACACACTGTAAAATCGAATACGTACTATAAAATACGCACTGAAAAACAAATGCAAACTGAATACACGCACTGAAAACCAGATACGACCCACAAGCACAAACTGAAGAGCTGTAACGATCTGAAAAGCACGAGGCTGAAAAGTGCGAATCGTCTCTCACCAAAATTCTACTAACATGAGATTAGTAGAAGGAGCCCAACGGGTGGTACACTTGGTATTGAACTTCCCTTTTCTAGTGCCATCGTACGTGTTGTACATTCACCACGTTCTTGACGTTTAGAATTTCTGACAAGATTTGTGTGACGGTGTGTATGCAAGACAAGTTTGAGCCAACATCCATCGGAAAAAATCCATGGATTTTGTTGCTGAAATGTCTGACCGTGTGTACAGGGCATAACTAACTAATAGCACTTAACAGCCTGTTCTATCTCTCTCCACGCCAAAATCACACTGAAAATGGCTGCCATTGAAAGAATACTTTTATACTGTGGGGCAGGAATGAGCTATGATTGGCTAAAGTAATGATGACAGTGTCCAATCCTAACTCAGACAGTGCTCTGTGCCCTGATTGGCTGAAGCTTTCACTGCTTCAGCCAATCAGGGCTTGCAATGCACTGTTCATCGCCGCAATGCATTGTGGTTGGTTCGGGGGCAAACAAATGGTTGATTGACCCGTTTGTTCGGATGTTCGCCGAACAAACGGTCGAACGACCCGTTTGTTTGGATGTTTGCCAAACACCGAAACAACGAAAGTTCGGCCCAAATTTATGCTCGGGCCTAACCGTTTGCCGATCCCTATTTGTGACCAGTGAGGAGGAATCAGTGTTCAGCAGCCTATGTAAGAGCAGCACCAATTCTTTTTTTTTTAAAGTGTGTTATGGGAAAGACTTCAGAGATAGCCACTATGGTAGGGAGAATATATTTTCTGCAGTGTAATCATGGCTGAAAATTGTGACTTTTTCCAAAATGCTGTACTGAAATATGTGAAATATTTGCTAATATTAACCATTAAAAAAATTAAAATAAAAAAAAAAACACCAGAGGGCCAATAAAACAGCAGAAAGACGAAAGACGAGGAATTACATTTTTAAATAAATTATAATTGTAGGCACGTTGCAAACACGAGTCATTAGGGGAACGAGACTTGCAACATATTTCATCCACGTTATGTTACATTCAGTGCTGGGTTGACCGTTTATGACAGTGAGGCGGAATCCATGTTCAGCAGCCTATGTAAGAGCATCACCAATTCTTTGTTTTAAAAAAAGTGTGTTGTGGGAAAGACTTCAGAGATATCAACTATGGTAGGTTAAATATATTTTCTGCAGTGTAATCATGGCTGGGAATTGTGGCTATTGCCAAAATGCTGAAATGAAATATGTGAAATGTTTGCTGATATTAAACATAAAAACAAAAAAATAACACCAGAGGGCCAATAAAACAGCAGAAAGATGAAAGACAAATAATCACATTTTTAAATAACAAATTATAATTGTAAGCACGTTGCAAAGGTGAGCCATTAGGGGGGTTAGTCTTGCAACATATTTCATCCATGTTATACATCTTGACCAATCAGGAATCATAGCAACACCCTTTTAGTTATATAGTTGATTCCAATATGGTGTACAAGAGAAATATACCACAGCAACTCCAGGGAAAGTCCAAATAGACACAAGACATAATACAAAGCAGTTATGTAAAGTCTTCTGTATTTACTTCAAGCATTAAAAATGTATTACTGTATCTGGAAATGTATTCAAAGTAAGCTGCTCACAGTACCCATTTTTCAAACAAGAAAACAATAACTATGTAACTGCAGTTCAACCGAGAGATATGAAAAATATTATTTATTTATTTGGTTCCTCTTGTTGATGTAATTTTCTCTCTTCTTCTTTTCTTTTCTCGCATGTGAAGGTGGAAAGTGTTAAGCTTATCCCACAATTTATGTGACAACAGCGTTAAATACCTGGAGCATAAACTATGTTAGAGAAACAAATTGTAAAAATAGCACTAAAATGTTATACCAAATGCAATGTGTGCTTTGCTCAGGACTAATGCCACGTACACACGATCGGAATTCCGGCCAGAAAAAGACCGATGAGAGCTTTTCATCGGAAAATGCGACCGTGTGTAGGCTCCATCGGAATTTTGCTGGCCGAATTTCCGACAGTTTTGTCTATTGATGTGGTTATGTATATACAATGTAAAGTCTATGGACATTGCTATGGTTCAGTGTTTGGAGCCATCTAGTGACCAAATCTGGTAATGCACTGATATGGTTATTACAAGCACAAAAGACTTTTACAGGAAGTACTGTTATGTTGATAAGAGGTTTGACCTTGTTACCCAGGAGTCTGTGTGACCTACCCATGAACACTCTCTTATACAGTGCATGCTGGGTAGGGTATAAAAAGGACTGAAGCGGCCATATTTGGTCTCTTGGGAAAACGCTGCCTGCCTGTGCGGATCTGTGAGGAGGTTTTCGGGAGACAGCTGCAGACAGTCACCGTGGATTGCAAACCTGCTTGTTTGCGAGGTGATTTGACGGAGCCTGAGAGCTGGTGATCAGATTGACGAAACCCAGAGACGCTTGTCGGAGTATCAGAGGCCTGGATCCAGTCAGTGGAGGGACACAGAGCATCTGCCCAGCTGATACAGAAGCAAGCTACAGTTGCCAGATCAAAGTCATCATCCAGAACTCCGATCCAGTTGGTAAGCGGGTTACGGCCCACCGTTTGTTAATTTGTTGCACGCAGTTAGACTCACTTACAGGCCTCGCTGGAACCTGTAGTTCCACTGAGGCGTCACAGAGCAACTTACATTGAGCAGGCTTGAGGCCTACTTCACGCTAGTGCCCAAGCGTTGTGTATAAGTTCTTGCAGTTATACCTGGAGCACCCTAAGCTAACTTTTTGCCTACCTATTGGAATACAAGTATCTGAGGAACCACTTTAAGCTAGCGAAGAAAAGATACGGGAGAAAGTACTTTAAGTGAGGCCTCACGTAAAACTTTAAAGTAGCGGGAGCTCCCAGGTTTAGATACATAGAATATAAATATATATATATATATATATTATATTATATTATATATATTGTATTTGTCTGTTGATTTATATTGTACTGACATCCTACGTTGGGATGACAGTACAATCTCTGTAACCTCCTGTTTTAATATACTTGCAGTAAAAGTATTTCTGGTTAAGTATTCAGTTGTGTGGCGTGCTGTTTTCCCCACCAGGTGGAGCCAGAGGATCCTGAGGGTATTATACAGGTACTTTACATTGTTTATATTGCACTGTATTGCATTGCACCACAGCTGTGCCAAGGGGATCGAGTTAAGTTAGTGGGGTTTACAAGAAGAGCGCGGGCCTATCTAAACTAGCAGCTCCTTCAGGGGTCAGTGCTACATATGTCACTTCGTTCTTGACGGTCGGAATTTGGTGTGACCGTGTGTAGGCAAGACAGTTTGAGCGGAATTCTGTCGGAATTCTGTCAGGAAAACCATCAGAGCTTTTTCCGACGAGAATTCCGATCGTGTGTACGCAGCATAAAGCTCAATTCACATCTATGCATGTTGCTTTTGAACATTTCTGCAGTTATTTTTGCTGTGCTTTCCTCGTTTTTACTGTGTTTTTGCCACAATTTGCTTTTTTTTTACACTGTATATAACTGGTTGATAAGGAAGGGGCTTCCCCATTGACAGCTGAATGTAAAAAAAAAAAATTGTGAAAAAAACAACGTGGGGTCACCCCCAGGTCCATACCAGGCCATTGGGTCTAGTATGGATTCAGAGGGGTCCCCCACAAAATCCCTACAAGACCCTTATCCGAGCATTCAGCCCGGCAGGTCAGGAAAGGGAGGGGATGAGCGAGCGCCTCCCCCCTCCTGAACCATACCAGACCGCATGCCCTCAACACGGGGGGGGGTGGGTGCTTTGATGATGTGGACAAGGGTCTGTTCCCGACAACCCTGCCTGATGGTTGTCAGGGTCTGGCCCCTGGATCCCAGCCTTGAGTACTGGGTTTTTGACAAGTCTTTTTTTTTAAATGTCTTATTCTTCCTCCTCTGGGCTTCTCCTTCTCCTGCTTCTTCTTCCTCCAGTCTTCCCCTTTCTCCCACTTCTTCTTCCGATCTTGTTCTTTTTCTGGTCTTCTTTGTCCAGTGTTCTTCCTGCGTCGCCACTCCCGCTCACGACCCTCCTCCAATGCTGTGTCCCGCTGATCGGTCAATGCTAATGTCAAGCATTTCTTAGATAACTATGGGGCATGACCATCGGGTGACATCATTCGGCGACCCTGCCCCTCATGATGTCACAGACTCATCATGCCCCAAACGGTGAAGTCACAAGCGGACAGGGGCTCTGGATGGCGTCATCCAATGGCCACACCCCATAGTTATCTAAGAAATGCTTGAAATCAGCGTGGACAGATCAGAGGGATGCAGCATCGGAGGAGGGTCGTCAGCGGGAGTGGCGGCAGAGGAAGAACACTGAACAAAGAAGACCGGAGAAAGAAGAAGATTGGAAGAATAAGTGGGAGAAGGAGTAGACCAGAGGAAGAAGAAGCTGGAGAAGGAGAAGACTGGATGAAGAAGCGGGAGAAGGAGAAGCCCCGAGGAGGAAGAAGCGGGGGAAGAAGAAGACATTTTTAATAAAGGCCTTGTCAAAAACTGTCTATTGTGGTTTGTCACACTACACTACTTTTTTTAGTGAATGGGTAGAGCTAAAATGTACCCTATACTCATTCACATGGGGGGGGGAGGCCGGGATCTGGGGCCCCCTTGTTTAAAGGGCTTCTGGATTCTGATAAGCCCCGCGCCCACAGACCCCGACAACCACGGCCAGGGTTGTCGGGGAAGAGGCCCTTGTCCCCATCAACATGGGGACAAGGTGCTTTGGGGTGGAGGAGGCAGTGCTCCCCCTGCCCCAAAGCACCCACCTCCCCAGGTTGAGAGCATGTGGTCTGGTATGGCTCAGGAGGGGGGTCCCCTCCCTTTACTGACCTGCTGGGCTGCATGCTCGGATAAGGGTCTGGTATTGATTTTGGGGGGGACATTATTTTGAAAAAGATTTTTGGCGTGGGGGGGTCCCCTCTGAATCCATACTAGACCCAAGGGCCGGCTTACAGCTGATGACTCATCGGTTGTTAAGGACGGATTACCGGGCCCTCTCCTTAGCAACCAGCTATATACAGTACAAAAAAAACCTGCAAAATGCAAATCGCAGGAAAAATCGATGTAAAAACATGGTACTTTTTGGATGCGGGTCCATTAAAGTCTATCACATGCAAAATGCTGCATTTTGCGGGAAAAAAGTTCCCGACCCTTTCCAAAATGCAGAGGCACAAAAATGCATTGATGTGAACGTGTTCCATAGGAACTCATGTTAAAAAATTTCCCGGCATTTTTGCAAAAAAAAATGCATTAGTAAGTATAGAGCCTTACAAAAGGCTTATTGGTGCTGCAACATTTAGAATTTTAGAAAAAGGGAGCATCTAAAAATTATTAGGTGTAATAATTATTAAACTGTAGTCTGGACAAAAAAAAAATCACTGCAACATTTCCCTATGTTTTATAACTATTAAGATTGATCTACCAAAGTTCCAGCAAAGTTCAGACTTTTCTGATCTCCAGGCTTCCTTTTGTTAACAGACAACACTGTACATGTGCTGCACTGAAATTGCAAACTGTGCTTTCAACCCTGCTCAATTCACCCTGTTGTACTACAGAACACTCAACTTCAAATGTTCATTAATTTCTCAGCAAAACAATGCCGATGCCTTAACTCCAAAGAGCCCAGCTGTAACGTTTGTGCAGGGAAAGCACTCATGGAGGATGTAGTTCTGGGGGTGTGTCTTCTTTACAAGGAACTGACCTAAGGCATCCTGCTGATCCCTCCTCCCAGAAGCTGCCTCTACAAAATGATTACAAGGCTTGTGGTGGCATTATGGGGAGTAATAAAACCTGTTTCTTGCTATATGGCCAGAGTTATTAAAAAAATTATTGCTGGGACATGCGCTGGGGAGAACCGGCTTATATAAAGTGGGGAAGGATTAGAAACTCTGTAAGGTCTCTATTGTTGACTGTGGGCTTGTTTTCTTCTCTTAAATGTGGAGATCTCTTAAATGGGGATCCATACAATAATCAAAGTATATTTTTAACAGATGGAGAAACAGTGAGACCCTGTTTCCCTGTTGGGGAAATACACTGTTTCCAGTTTTTCCAAAACTAGGAAAAACATTTTTGGTTGGGGTTATAGTTAATTTTTTTTCACATTGGCAACTGAATCGGAAGACACTTCCAGGTGTTCCATAGTAAATATTGCAGTCAAATCCGGCAGATTCCCTTTACTGTTTATCTTATGAACACAACAACAAGAGAGAGCAGTTGACTCCAAATTAAAAAAAAATCTCTCTTAGATAGTTGCCTCCAGACGAAGGGTCCCCATTTGGAAAATTCCCTTTCTTCTCTTCTGATAACAGATCAAAATGTTGGATTTTTCAATTACTTTCAGTCCCTGTAATAGTGGTCGCCAGGACTCATTGTAAATATACCCAGCAAGGAGAGCAATAAAACCCTAATGTGGTTCTATCTTCACACCCCTGAAAACATTGCTGAAAAAAAATGCTTGTCTTTAAGATACATTTTTAAGTTAAACTCCAAACAGATACTCTAGCAATTTAAGTCACCTATACATTCTTTGAAAAACATTGAGGACTCATTCACACCAGTTCAGTTGAGCTGTATTGATCTGTTAAGAACAACATAGGCTCAAGGCAGGGCACACAGAAAACAGTTGTTTGCATAAAAATGTAGACTGGGTGCATTTTTATACAATTCACAAAAACTCAAAGTTATCATTGGCCACAACACCACAACTCAACTGCAATGCATGGAAATAAAAAAAAAATCACTTTGTGTTGTTTAAATAAAGGTAAAAAAAGGATAAATAATGCTTAGCATAATAAAATTGCAGGGCACATGCCCATAAAAAAAGGTTTTGTGGCAGCCAATTTTTACAGGACTGGATATTCACAGAGTCTATCCATAGCCCCCCTTCACACCACAACCCCCTTTTACAGTGTCCACGGTCCCTCTTTACATCACAGTTCACCATTTAAAGCAGTCCCACAGTGTCCTTCATTCCATTTCACATCACTCTTTACATTAATGTAACAGGGGTTGCACTGTAAATCGACATGGTGATGTAACAGGGGCTGCACTGTAAAGAGTAGGGATGAGCCGAACACCCCCCTGTTCGGTTCGCACCAGAACCTGCGAACAGACCTAAAGTTTGTGTGAACTTTAGAACCCTATTAAAGTCTATGGGACTCAAACGTTCAAAATCAAAAGTGCTAATTTTAAAGGCTAATATGCAAGTTATTGTCATAAAAAGTGTTTGGGGACCTGGGTCCTGCCCCAGGGGACATGTATCAATGCAAAAAAAACTTTTAAAAACGGCCATTTTTTCAGGAGGAGTGATTTTAATAATGCTTAAAGTGAAACAATAAAAGTGTAATATTCCTTTAAATTTCGTACCTGGGGGGGAGGGTGTGTATAGTATGCCTGTAAAGGGGCGCATGTTTCCCGTGCTTAGAACTGTCCCTGCACAAAGAGTCATTTTTGAAGGAAAAAAAGTCATTTAAAATCATTTGCGGCTATAATGAATTGTCGGCTCCCATAATACAAACAGTCATTGAAAGTCATTGATAAAAAATAAAAAAAATATGCGTGGGGTTCCCTCTAAATTCAATTACCAGGCCCTTCAGGTCTGGTATGGATATTAAGGGGAACCCCGGGTTAAATAAAAAAAAATGACGTGGTGTTCCCCCTAAATATCCATACCAGACCCTTCAGGTCTGGTATGGATTTTAAGGGGAACCCTGCGCAAAAAAAAAAAATGGCATGGGGTCCCCCTCAAAATCCATACCAGACCCTTATCTGAGCACGCAACCTGGCAGGCCGCAGGAAAAGAGGGGGGGACGAGAGAGCGCCCCCCTCCTGAACCATACCAGGCCACATGCCCTCAACATTGGGAGGATGCTTTGGGGGTCTGTGACCCCTCAAAGCACCATGTCCCCATGTTGATGAGGAGAAGGGCCTCATCCCCACAACCCTGGCCGGTGGTTGTGGGGGTCTGCGGGCGGGGGGCTTATCAGAATCTGGAAGCCCTCTTTAACAAGGGGACCCCCAGATCCCATCCCCCCTGTTTGAAATGGTAAGGGGGTACAAAAGTACCCCTACCATTTCACAAAGAAAGTGTAAAAAAATAGTTAAAAAAACACACAGACACTGTTAGGAAAAGTCCTTTATTAAAAATTTAAAAAATTTAAAAAAGATTCCAGCGGTGGTAATCCACTCTTGCTATCCACCGATGGGTGGTCTCTTCTCCGGGGTCCAGCGATGGCTGATCTCTTCCAAAGACGTCCAGCGCAGCACATCCTGTCTCCATGGAGACACTGAGGGAATCCCGTCTTAGCAGAGGAGGACCGGGCCACTCGTCACCTGACCCCGCCACCTTCTGACGCAACGCAAGGGGGAAGCTGGGATTCCCCAGTGACGTATGGGTGACCCCGCTCCCCTCTGATGTAACGGAAACCTGCGTTACATCAGAGGGGGGCAGGGTCACCCGTACGTCACTGGGGAAACCCAGGCTTCCCTAATGATGTAAGGGTGACCCCGCCCCTTCTGACGCAAGGGAAAAGCTGGGCTTCCCCAGTGATGTATGGGTGACCCCGCCCCCCTCTGACGTAATGCAAGTTTCCGTTACATCAGAGGGGGGCGGGGGTCACCCGTACTTGCGTTGCATTGGTCTGGTATGGATATTTAGGGGGAACCCCACGTCATTTTTTTTATTTGACCCCACGCTTTTTTTTTTTCAATGACTTTCAATGACTGTACTCTGTTTTACGGGAGCCGACAATTCATTATAGCCGCGAGTAATTTTAAATAGCTTTTTTTCCTGCAAAAATGACACTTTGTGCAGGGACAGTTCTAAGCAGGGGAAACATGCGCCCCTTTACAGGCATACTATACACACCCCCAGGTACGAAATTTAAAGAAATATTACACTTTTATTGTTTCACTTTTCAGGAGCATTATTAAAATCAATGCTCCTGAAAAAAACGGCCGTTTTTAAAAGTTTTTTTTTTGCATTGATACATGTCCCCTGGGGCAGGACCCAGGTCCCCAAACACTTTTTGTGACAATAACTTGCATAGGCTTTACAGGCTTTTAAAATTAGCGCTTTAGATCTCTCATATAGACTTTTACAGAGTGTTTGCGGCTTTTCGAATTTGCCGCAAACACCCCAAATTGTTCGCTGTTCGGATGAACAAGCGAACAGGCAATGTTCGAGTCGAACATGAGTTCGACTCAAACTCGAAGCTCATCCCTAGTAAAGAGGCACAGTGATAAAGAGGCACAGTGATGTAATGGGGCTGCACTGTAAAGAGGTACTGTGATGTAACGAGGGCTGCACTGTAAAGGGAGACTGCACTGTAAAGGGAGTACTGTGATATAATAGGGAATGCACTGTAAAGGGGCACTGTAATAATTACAGTGCTCCTTTACAATGCAGTCCTCTTTATATCACAGTGCCCCCTGCAATCACAGCCCCCCTGTCACAGTGCCCCTTGCAGTCATGCCCTCCTCCTACCTTTCTTCTCTCACTTCCCCATCACAGTGCTACAGTTCAGTCTTTCCCTCACCTCCACAGTCCTACCTGTGGCAGGGTAGAGGTAGTTTTCAGCCGTTTATCTTTTCCCAGGTCTATGATATTACATATTTCCAAACCTAAATGGGGCTGAGGTCTCTTAGATTTTGCCATATACTCCAAAGTGGTGACATTGACCATTTTCCGAAATTGGAACTTACCCATTATTAAAAAAATGTGGGCTTCCATGTGAAAAAACTCTAGCAGGTAGGTATCTAGCTCATGCCTCATGGATTCTTAAATCCCAAGGTCCCTAAGGCCACCCTCACTAACTTCATCCTTGATGATCTATACCCCAAATTTATGGGACAATCTTAACACCAAAAGAACACTGGCTCAACTCTCTTTGCCACTCTTACTTAGTTTTATTTTATTGATTTTCTCTAAAAGAATCACTATCCTTTTTCAATAGGTGTCCAAAGGGTGATGACATATGCCGCTATAAATGAATGTAACATGGAAAAACTCACCTCCATAGGGAACCTTAGATATAACTTAGGTAGCTTTTCCGTGGATGAGTTAAAATACCTCTAATGAAAACATTTCTTTCAAAGTCATCTCCCACAACCAAAAACACTGGACTCTTTAACTGAAAAAATTACTACTGGAAAATCTAAAATATACCACATGCTTCCTTCTTACGGGTGGTCAAAAGAGCACAATTACAAACTTTTAATTTCAATCGTTTTTTATTGAAGAACAAACATAAACATAAACAGTAGAAATGCGCACAGCGCCATCCGATGCTGTTGACTATACATGAATATTATAGGCGGCTATTCAAAATTAATACAGAAATAATTGAAAGCAAAAGAGAGTATACATAACGGTATACTTAACATTGCTGCATTAGAAAGTCCTATATAGAGTTATATCTATCAGATAATTACACAACATCATTTTGGCGGAGACATTATCTTTAATATATAACGTTTTATAATGCTCTCACCCTAATAGCTCTTCCTGTTTAATTAAATATTGTCTACTACTTTGCATCCGGTGTGTCCCGCCGGCGGGCGCCCCAAAGGGAACTAACTGCGCCCACCGGAGAGGCCCACCAGGTCTGATTTAACAGGATCTGCTTTCCTTGTACCATTTTGTCCATGGTTCCCATATCTTGCAACTCGATATATACTGTCCCTGTGAGGCTGCGAACATCAGTTCGTAATTAATGTGAAGATCAGTGACTTTTATTATTTCCTGCAATGAGGGCACCTCTGCAGTTCTCCATCTTCTCGTGATTGCTAGTTTAGTGCTGGATAGGATATGGAAAACAATTTTCCTATATGTACAGGGGAATCTTTCCATATCCAATGACAATAGTGCTAGTGCAGGGTTGTTTTTAGTGTGGATTTTAGTTATGTCACTTATAACCTCAAATACTTGGGTCCATAATTTCAGTAAGGTCGGGCACTCCCACATTATGTGTGTTAGTGTTCCCCTATGGCCACATTGTCTCCAGCAAAGAGGTGACGTATGTTGTTGGAATCCTGCTAACCTAGTGGGGGTCAAATACCACCTTAGAAGAAGTTTGCTGGCTAACTCCCAAAGATTGGCGCATTTGGTAGCTGTGTATGTGATTTTTATTGCGTTTTGCCATTGTTCTAGTGAGAATGATGCCTTCAAGTCTATTTCCCATGTTCTCATAGATGGAGATTTAAGAAACTCCAGTTTAGAGTTCAAAGTGTTATAAAAGAGCGAGATTCCCTTGATGGCTGTGGTGGGATGGTTAAGGTACATGTAGATCCTAACTGGTAGGTGTATCTGGATAGTGGGTATTGATGCTAGGAGGTGGGAGATTTGTTTATAGGTGTATACATCTCTCATTTCTAGGCCATACTCTAACTGGAGCGCTCTAAATGTTTTAACTGCCGGACCTACCATGAGATCTTCCAGCGAGACTATACCTTTCCCTATCCAACTTTTAATATTGAGATTGGGTATCAACAGTTGCAAACACGTGATATTAATGTGTAATGGTTTAGTGGGTTGAGTAGGTGGGAGTGTGGTCAGGAGTGTTTTCCACGCTCTAATCGTGGCTTCCATAGGGGGTGAAACCTGTGTTGTCTTTAAGGGATTGAATATACTCGTTACTAGTAGGTCGTATGTGCTGTTGTTCTTACATTGTGCCTTTTCTAGTTCCAGCCATCTAGGTGAAGGGTTATTTGGGAACCACTGCTTAGCCTGTGCTAAGATTGCAGCTAGGTAATAATCCTTCAAAAGGACATGACCTACCCCTCCCGCTTTCCTTGGAGCTATAAGTTTCTTGAATGCGCATCTGGCCCTTTTCCCCTGCCATAGAAATTTATTGATTTTTGATTGGGCCTTGGAGAAGAATGATTCTTGGATTACTATTGGCATCGTTCTAAACAAATATATGAACTGCGGGAGCACCATCATTTTGAATGCCGCCAATCTGCCGACCAGGACAACTCAGTCTTGCTGATTGAGGCAAGTTTATGGTCTAAACTTTCGAGGAAAGGCAGGTAGTTAGCACCGCTCAACTGGTCCACCTTTTCTGTTAATGTTATGCCTAAATATTTTATCCCCCCAGGATTCCATGTATATGGGAATTGTTGTTGTAACTTAATTCTAGTGGGTTCACTAATGCCCAGTCCCAATATTTGTGATTTACTTTCATTAACTTTGTAATATGAGATCTTATTGAACATTGTCAAAGCCTTATGTGCCTCTGCCAAGGAAGTCTCCACGTTTGTTAAGATCATTATCACGCCATCAGCGAACAAGCTAATAGAGTGGGAAGTGTTGAGTTCTTTGAATCCTGATATATTGGGATGCGATCTGATGTGTATGGCAAGGGGTTCCATCAGGAGATTGAAAATTAAGGGGGACAGGGGGCACCCTTGTCGGGTCCCATTTGTGATGGGGAATGGTGCAGATAGGACTCCTGATGTGTATACTCTAGCTGATGGTTTAGAGTATAAGGCCATAATTGATGTCGATATATTTCCAACAAAGCCAAAGGCTTCTAGGACTTGTTTCAGATATTGCCAATGTATTCGGTCAAAGGCCTTCTCTGCGTCCAAAGACAGAAGCAGAGAAGGCCTTTTCTGCACCTCAGCAAGGTGTATTATATTTATCAGCCTCCGGGTGGCGTCAGAGGTTTGTTTGAGTTTAGTAAAACCTGTTTGATCAGAGTGGATCAGTGATGGCAATATATCGACTAGCCTGGCTGCTATCAGTTTAGCGTAGAGTTTAAGATCACTATTCAGAAGAGAAATAGGTCTGAAATTTGAAGGAGAGTCTGGAGTCTTCCCTGGCTTAGGCAATGTTATAATAGTCGCTTCTAACATTTCTGGAGGAAAAGAGGCAGAGGCAGTGGCTGCATTAAAGATTTCGCATAGGTATGGCTTGAGTATGTTTTTAAACTCTTTATAGTACTCCCCGCTGAATCCGTCTGGGCCTGGAGATTTGTTTAGGGGTAGATGGTCAATTGCTTTAAGTACTTCTGTTTCAGTGAAGGGGGCGTTTAGTATGGATAGTTGCGTCTGAGTCAGTTTAGGGATAGCTAAGTGTGATAAAAAATCGTTTATTTCGTGTGGTACCACAATTACAAACTTTTATCATGTCTCAGTACCAATTAATTACATTAATTAAAAAGTATCACATTACATATGTAGCACCCAGGATAAACCTGTGTCATCAAATCTGGGTCAGGGTTACTAGAATTCAGGGCTGAATGACTCATTGTGGCAGCTTTTTTGTGCCTCTCCCTGGTTCTAGAATATTGGAAAATATTCTAGAAATTAGTGGGTGGAAGCTAGCCTTCATAATTGGGAGCCCTTAGCCAATCACCAGGAAGTGGGCCTGGCAGGGACCTAAGGACCCCTTAAATAGACATGAGCCATGCCAGCAGGGGAGCTGGGTAGAAGATGGAGAAGCAGTGCTGAGGGAGTCTGCCAGTGGCCCTTGAGGGACCCCTGCCATGGAGGAGTTTTACCTCGGGCCGGAGCTTGGGTGGTTGGCCTGGAAGGATCCTACCACATGAAAAAGTTGGAGGAAAGCTTTCCAGAGAGGCAGAAGTAGAGACTAGACATGTGCAAAATTATTTTCGTTTCGTTTTTTTCGTTTCCGAAAAAAATTAGTTTATTTTCGTTTCGTTTTTTTCGTTTACGTTGATTCGTAACGATTCGTAAATTCGTAAGTTGTCGGTGTTCGTATTTGTATCGATTCGTACATTCGTAAGTCTTCGGTGTTCGTACTCGTAACGATTCGTACATTCGTAAGAGTTATTTTTTTGTTGATTCCTTTTTTCGTTAGTTTAATTTTTGTTTATTCGAAATTCGGACGCATTCGTATTTATTCGTACCTTCGTAACATTCGTAACATTTGTAGATTCGTAATCGGAGCATAATTCATCATTTTATGTAATGTGTATGCTATTATTACATTGTAAGAGACACGAAAAATTACGAATCGAAAAAAAAAATAAAAAAGTTACGAATGTACGAATTTTTCCGTTGAATCTATTCGAAGCACGTTAAGCAGCACCATTGTAAGGGACACGGAAAATTACCAATTCAACAAAAAAAAAAAAGTTACGAATGTACGAATTTTTTCGTTCATTTTCATTTTCGTTGTTCCTGTTTTCGTTTTTCTGATTTTCTTCATTTGTACATTCGTTGTTTCTAATTCGTTTTTTTCGGATTTTCGTTGTTTTTCGGATTCGTTCGATTCGAACGATTCGTTAATCGGATTTGTTTGATTCGAACGATTCGTTAAAATTTTTAGCGAATCATTCGTTCATTCGTATGAAAACGAATGAACGAAAATAACGAAAAAAACGAACTGCACATGTCTAGTAGAGACAGAGTGAGTAGATCAGCACGATCCAGGGACAGGCAAGGGGAGAGACTGACAACTGTAACAGGTCTCTCTTAAACACAGCAGTGTTAATAAACTCACAACAGTGAAATCAGTCTGTATATGCAGTAAAGCATGCTTGTTATACTCACTGTGGAGTTGTTGTTTTTTCTTGGGAGGGTGCACGTAATTGGCACAGGGGCAATCAACACTGTCCAGACAGAGGGTCAGGGGTCCTGCAGCCTCATAGGATAGTCAGAGTAGAATGAAAATTCCTCCTACAAGTTTTAACCAGACACTGATAGAAGTCACAAGACTGCTATATACTGCTGATGAGAAAAGGTATTTAGCAGTTATATTTACTAAAATAATTGCATTTCCATGTTCTGTGTACTGTGGAGACCAGATATAGTGAATGCATGGTCCTGGGTTTAGTAACACTTTAAAGCCCCATACACACCAGGTCCGTCGGATCATGTCCGTCGTACTTTGTCCGATGTTGGTGTTGTGTACACACGGTCGGACAACGTTGTCGGAATTTCCGGTCTGCAAGAACGTCGTGACGTAAGTCGTCTTCCACGAGACTAGAAAAGGGAAGTTCAGCACCACGTCCTGCACCCGTTGGGCTCCTTCTGCTGATCCCGTGTTTATCGCGAGTTAGTCGAAGTTTGGCGACTTACGATTCGCGCTTCTCAGTTTTCTGACTCAGATCGTTACTGCTCTTCAGTTTGTGCTTGTCGTGCGTATCTGTTTATTAGTGCGTGTAGTCAGTTCGCATTTGTTGGTCATTGCGGCCTATATCTTGATTTAGGACGCTTTGATTTTCACTGCTTATTGTCTGCTCGTTTCTGGTATTCATTTCGTTCTTTCAGGCCTTGCTGTTTATCGGTGCTTTCTGTTTGTCCGTTCTAACCCGCCGACCGTTTGTGAGCGATGTTTCCCGTACGTACTCGTCGCCGAGTTCGTGCTGTACGTGGAATTGGTGTCAGGCTTTTAGCTTTGAGCCAAGACCCGTCCATGAACAGAGCGAGGAGGAGTATGTGGACCAAGAATTGGTTGCTTCAGCGTGATCAGTTCTCGCACATGCATTTGCTTTGTGAGATCCGGGAGAATAATCCTGATGATTTCAGGAACTTTCTCCAGATGACGGACCCCGTTTTTCACCGTCTTTTGGTTTTGCTGACCCCTTTTATCAGCCGGCAGGATACCTGCATGAGACAAGCCATCACTCCGGAGCAGAGGCTTGTTGCTATGTTGAGGTACTTGGCGACAGGGAGAAGCCTTCAGGATTTGAAGTTCTCCTCAGGTATCT
Source organism: Lithobates sylvaticus (assembly GCA_028564925.1). Classification (NCBI taxonomy): domain Eukaryota; kingdom Metazoa; phylum Chordata; class Amphibia; order Anura; family Ranidae; genus Lithobates; species Lithobates sylvaticus. The sequence continues at coordinate 672,159,895 of CM053026.1, read as the reverse complement.
CTCCCCAGGCCCTGGGAATCATTATTCCAGAGACCTGTTCTGCCATCATCCAGGTCCTGCAGGAGGACTATATTAAGGTAACATTTCTCCTTTACTATTCCCTTCTATGTATGCTCTGTTTGCTAATGTCTTCTATTTTTTGACCTCCTTCCCTAATTACCATGATTGCAATATGCTCTAATATGCTGTGCCCCTTTTCTCCTTCATGCATTTTCCCTTCACTTACCTCCCCAGCATGCTCTTCTGGCCCAATAGACACCTATGGCCTAGTCACTTAAGCAATGTATTTTGTCTGCTGCATAGTATTGTTTTCCCCCAAACACCCCCTAAAATATGCACAAATGTTTGCTGTGTGTTTTACTTCATGTAGAGCCCCTTTTTTTTCCCTTTTTGTTGTTGGGGGGGGGGGGGGGTGCCAAACGCATTATGAACCCCCTCCCCCAACTGCTCTGTCAGATGGTACCAATCCTCTATCTGCTGGCTTTCCAAAGGTCAATACACACTATATACCTACCTCTTTATAGTGGTCATATTTAGGCTGCATTCACACCTAAGCGTTTTGTAGCTTGAAGCCTGAAGCTACAAAACGCTAGAGGGGAAAAATACATTATTCTCTATGGAGATGGTTCACATCTCCACTCCACTCCAAAACGCCTGAAGCCCTACACCTGAAGCTCAAACAAGTTCCGGACCCTTTTTTGTCGCGCGAATCGGGCAGATTTGGGCGTTTTTATCCTTTTTACATTGGTGACCTTTTGCTCTGCACAAAATTCGCGGCAAATCGCGGTAAAAAACGCTGCTAAAAAACGCCGCAATTCGCGCGATTTTCTGCCTGAAAAGCTATGCTCAGGTGTGAATGCAGCCTTAGGGATGAATTCAGCAAAGCATGTAGTGCAAGGGGCTGGCTCCATACTTTCCATTTCCTCTTTTTTTGTGTTCTTTCCCTCCTGTTAGCTTGCTAGGTAATTGCAGAATGTCCAAATGTGCGTTCCTTTTTGGGGGGGGGGGGGGGGGGGGTGGGGATTTGGAATGTAATTTTATCTTTCCTGTGGGCTGCCAATAGTGTTAAGTAAGGAGGGTCTGGCCAAACTAGCACACATTATTGAGCCATTTGGCAATCAATGAAGTGCAGAGGGTTACCTGTCCACACCCCCCCCCAAACCCCTAGTTATTGTCAATGGCCCATCAGAAGTGGGGGGATTGATGGGGGGTGAGTAATCTGCTAGGGGGACCCTCTACTTTGCGTTGCAAATACTTTCCAGCTTAAAATGTAAAAGTCTGATCTTGTTCCAAGATGTTCAGTGTCTAATCTGCTTGCAATGTTTATGTGCAAAGTGACTAATTTTTTTTTTTTCTTGTTTCACTCCACAGTTCCCTTCCACGCCACAGGAATGGCAGACTGTGGCCTCCCACTTTGCCAGCCGTTGGGACTTTCCTAACTGCGGAGGTGCAATTGATGGGAAACACGTCTGCATCATCCCACCCCCTAACTCGGGGTCCTACTATTATAATTACAAGGGGTTTAATAGTGTAGTGATGTTGGCGGTGGTGTCGGCGACATACGAGTTTTTGTATGTGGACGTAGGGATGAACGGCCGGATCTCGGATGGTGGTGCCATTGCGCACACGGAGTTCTACTGGCGTCTCCAAAGTGGCAGTCTGTGCTTGCCACCTCCAGAGGAGAATGCTGAAGGACTCCCCTTCGTCTTTGTCGCAGATGAAGCGTTTGCGTTGACTCCCCATCTGATGAGGCCCTTCCCGATGAGGACCCTCACCCCAGACCAGAGGGTCTTCAATTACAGGCTGTCGAGAGCCCGCAGAGTGGCGGAGAACACCTTCGGGATCCTGGCCAGCCGCTTCCGCCTGTTTTTGATGGCTATTAACTTGGCGGAATACAAACTGAACCACATAGTTCTTGCCTGTTGCATATTGCACAACTTTTTGAAAAGACACAACACCAACTATGTGGTGACCGTTGGCCCAGATGTGGAGGCCCTTCCAATGCCGACCTCACAGCCCTTCAAGCGGCATGTCCAGGCTTGCCCCCTCTAAATGCCCGCGAGGTCCGCGAGCAATATATGGAGTACTTTTGGGTAGGGGGGCCATTGCTCTGCCTGACGATGTGTGAGAGGCATTTTTAAATAAATATATTTTTTTAACAAACACATGTTTTCTTGTCATTTCCATATTCTAGCTTATTTGAGATATACATTTTTGCCCTTTAGCTTCAACAGTGGGAATGCACTTTCTGGGCAAAAGGAGGTAATAGTCTCTTCTTCCCAAAAAGATTCTTCTCATGTTGTGTGTTTGATATCTAATCTTTTGTCTAGAGAAGGTTTGTAGTGCATAACTGACACCCAAAATACTCCTTTTCATCACCATGACAGAAATGTGTGTATTCCCAAAAATGGTGTGCTACGTGTTTTCGTACAAATCACTGTGGGTGTCATTTACATAAGTCAAATCTACTATGCTCTACAAGTGCAGTGCAAAAGTGCCCTGGAAAAGAAACTTGCAGTGCAAACTGGACTTGCCTTTAGTACATAACACCCATTGCCCCCCAAATCCTTTACATTTGACATACATAATGCTTTGGTGTTTTTAAATAAGGAAGCCACACATTTAGAAAATTAAAAAAGTTTACTTGCAACACATTCACAAGTGCGTTTACAAACTTCTTGCCAAAAATGACAAGATCTTGGTTCTTGACAACATTGTTTACAAACATTCCGCATTTGGTAAAACCAGGCATGGAGCAAAACAGAACATAGGAACTAGGAAAGTTCAACTTTCTAAAGTGAAGACAAGATCAGACATGACTATATGTTCAAAGTGTGTTTGCTCTTGCCTTCATCACATGGGGGGTCACCCCTGGAAACTTGAAATTTAGAACATGCACACAATTGGGGGGTCTGAAAATGGACATTAGATGGTAAAACACGGGTCTAGAATCTTCAAAAGTGCCATTTTCCATCATGGGGATGAATGGACGTTTTTTGGGGGTGCAACCCCTTCACCACAACCACTTTAGTAGTTCGTAAAGTGGTTGCACCCCCAAAAAAAACGTTGTCATTCATCCACCATGATGGGAGCTAGCACATGTGGACACAATGTGTGCATGTTCCAAATTTCACACAGTTCTTAAGTTGCAAATGTGTTCAGAAACAGCCACAAATGTGTGTTAATTACTTGGTGCGTTTTCAGATTTTTCCTAAAACATCAGTGATGTTTTGTTGAACATCATTGATGTTTTGCTTTATGTCATCTAGATCTCGATTGCAGACCATTATCTCCCCGATGAGTACGTGGGCACTCTCTGTGGTAAAGTGCGATTCTTCTTCCACAACATCCACGTCACCTAAAAACAACCGAAAAAAACAAAAATGTGTGTGGGAAATGAGGCAGTCATACATTGATTAGCTTACCAGTAGCTGTGTTCTCCCACACTCACCTGTTGTGGTGACAAGTTCTCCAATTTCTATGATCTCTCCTTTCTCCTCCTCCTGATCTGGCTCCCTCAGTTTCAGGTCTGACCAGCGTTTCCTCAGTTGCTCCTTGGATCTCCTTGGATCGTTGTACCCCAAAATGATTGTACAGCCTCCTCACAACTTTAGACATGATCTTGGCCTTGCGGACATTGGGGTTGAGGTAAGGCCCATACTTCCCATCATAGTCGCTCCTCTTTAATATGTCCACCATCTCCAACATTTCTCCAAATGACATATTGGAGGCCTTGAATTTCAGGTTCCGGGATCGGGACGTTTCTGCCTCTGGCCTTTCCTCGTCCTCCTCCTCGTTGCTGCAATATTTCGAGCGCAACTGCTGTGTCCCCGCCATGTGCTCTCCCCACTGCGCCGTAAAGAGAAGGGGTGGGGAATAGACGAGAAAGATCGTCTGGGGCGGGCGGAGTTTCACGCATGCGCACTGTATATAAAACGTCACACGCCTGTGTCGTAGCCACGATCTGTGAGACGAGGGGAGAGAAAGCTCACGCACGAGACGATCGCTATAACGAAGGTACAATTTGACGTTGGTACATAACTAGCCTAGACTGATTAGACCTTGAGGCTTATTTATGGAGAAGATTAGGAGAGTTTAGCCTGACATTATTTATAGTGTTTTGTGTGGTGTTGTGTCTTGCAGAGATTATGGACAGCTTCAACGATGTGAGTTTTCTCCCCCTCTTCATTGATAAATATAGGGAAATGCCCCTATTATGGCAGGCGAAACACGGAGATTACAGCAACAGACCAAAGAGGTACACAGCCATGAAGAAACTTGTGGCATTTGTAAAGCCAAGGTTCCCCGCGGCAACCGTGGAGAAGTTAAGACTAAAAATTGGCAGCCTGAGGAGTACCTATTTCAGGGAGCGCAATAAGGTCCTGAAGTCACAAACATCTGGAGCTGGAACAGTAGAGGTCTATGTCCCCACGCTCTGGTACTATGAGAGGCTCCACTTTCTCAAAGACCAGGCTAATGTCAGGAAGTCACTCTCGACTCTTCCTTGCACGCGTCCTTCCATGCACGCCACCCCTGATGAGGCTTCCGAGGAGCAACCTGGGCCTTCCAGTCTGGAAGATGTGGAGGAGCCCAGCTTGTGGCAGGTATAGTAGTTTGGTAACCATTTTTGGGAATAATGAATGATGTTCACTTAATTCAGGATCCCCAATTGCTTAGTTCCTAACGTGTTTGACATATCAACTGACAGTAGTGTTGGAGACATTTGGGGCAAGAATATAAACTGCAGGGCTGAGAATTGTATGGTTTTCTATTTGTAAACATTTTGCAACAGTCACTAGCTGAAATTGTGTGTGTTTGATGAACAAATAACTCAAACTATGTCCCCCTTTTCATACACAGGAAGACCTCAGCCAGGAGGTGGCTGTGGAATGTGGCAGTCAGGAGGAGGCAGGGGTTAGTGGCAGCCAAGAGGTGGGTAGTGGCAGCCAACAGGGGGGTAGGCGTAGGAGCCTGACTGTCTCCCAAGTCCCTCCCCTCCGCCTTCCCTACAGAAAGGCGAGAAGGATGGGGGAGGTGGGAGAGTCAGCGCTCCAGCTGATCAGAGATGCTTCAGCCACCCTATATGCCACACCCACCTACGAGGAGGCCTTTGCCTCCTTGGTTGCCACAAAAATGAAGGGTATGGAGGTGGGGCAACGCAGCATGTGTGAGGGGGTCATCCTCAAGGTCCTAAATAAGGGTATGGCTGGGGAGATGACCCCACTCACACATGTTTGTGATAGTGACCATGCTACGCCTTCTCCTCCTCCTCCTCCTTCTGCCACCCCACCAGCACCACAGCCACAGCGTGCAAGGAAGCGTGGAAGGAAGACCTGAGAGTGACGACCTGGATTCAGTCTGGTCTGAGAGAAGATGGAGCCTCTCGTAGGACCAGAGCCTGGGGACCTAGATGGCATCTGCTGCAGTTCCGGATGTTTTGGACTTCAGGACCAGATAGCACTCCCTTATTATTTAGATAGGTACTCCTCAGGCCCCCAATTTTAGACGCTTCAAAAATGATGTTTGCCGTGGGGGTCCAAGGCTTTGCAAATTCCCCAAGTTTCTTCATTGCTGCGTTCCTCTTTGGTTTGTTGCTGAGACCTAAATAAAGGTATTTTTGATTTGAAAGAATCATTGCCTATGTGTTTTACTTTTCTACAATGACAGTTTATTTGTGAGTAGGCAGGTACATTTCACTAATCATAAAGTATAATTAACAAGGGGCACCAACAACAAACAAACTCCTAGTAAATTTAAGCAACAAATAGAAATGTTAATAATGTTGTTTTGCTAAGTTGAGACACACAACCCCCATCAAAAAAAAAAAAAATTATCCTTAAAATATGTATTCCAAACAAAATACAAAAATGAGAAATCATCCAAAAAATATAACAAAGATTCTTTTAGGATCTGAGGAAAAATAAACATCTAGTCTAGAAATCCTGAAAACTAATAAAGAACTAAGTTTGGGAGAAGTGCGGGTGAATAGGAGCAGCTAAAACATGTCATTCTTCTTGCATTGTAAAGAAAAAGAGAATGCGCTGCATTAAAGACATTTTAACATTGCAGCGTGATGAATGTGCTGTGTCGATTAGGAAACGTAGTTTTACCTGACCGAGCGCTTCCGTCACAGAATTTCTTCTGAGCATGCGTAGCACTTTGTCCGTCGGACTACGCTACACACGATCGGATTTGGTGTGATCGGACTTTGTTGCCGGAAAATCTATCCAGCAGGAGATAGAACTTTGTCCGTCGGACAATCCGATGGAAACTGTCCGATGGTGCCTACACACGGTTGGAATTTCCGACAACATTGTCCGATAGGACAGAATCCATCGGAAAATCCGACCGTGTGTATGGGGCTTTAGTCTTCATCTAACCTTGCCCTGGGAGATCTCCAGTGTGTGTCATTCGGCTATGTGATAGGAGTCACTTTGGGCGGGGGGCTTGGTGAGCTCTGGTAACTCCTTGTCCAGCTCCCCCGTCCCCTCTTATGTGTAAGTTTCCCCTTTGTCTATTAGGGGCACAGGGTGACCGAGAACCCCAGTTGGGTCTGCCTAGCCTGACTCACTGTACAACCACACCAGACTCAGCATTTCATGTTACCCCTGTTATCCTGGGTCTTATATGTGTTGTTTGGGTTAAAAGAAAGAAGGGGCTTTTTCACTTGGGACTGTTGTATACTTTTACTAGATCGTTTGAGGTGTGGCTGTATCCCATTATTCTACTGTTTGTGTCTGCCTTGGGAGCAACCTATTATGGGATGTACAGTATCTCACAAAAGTGAGTACACCCCTTACATTTTTGTAAATATGTTAAAACTTTTCATGTGACAACACAGAAGAAAATACATGTTGCTATAATGTAAAGTATGAGTGTACAGCTTGTATAACAGTGCAAATTTGCTGTCCCCTTAAAATAACTCAACACACACCCATTAATGTCTAAACCACTGGCAACAAAAGTGAGTACACCCCTAAGTGAAAATGTCCAAATTGGGCCCAATTAGCCATTTTCCCTCCATGGTGTCATGTGACTCAAGGTCTCAGGTGTGAATGGGGAACAAGTGTGTTAATTTTGGTGTTATCGCTCTCACTCATACTGGTCCTTGGAAGTTCAACATGGCATCTCATGGCAAAGAACTCTCTAAGGATCTGAAAAAAAAGTATTGTTGCTCTACATAAAAATGACCTAGGCTATAAGAATATTGCCAAGACCCTGAAACTGAGCTGCAGTATGGTAGCCAAGACCATTCAGTGGTTTAACAGAACCGGTTCCACTTAGAACAGGCCTCGCCATGGTCGATCAAAGAAGTTGAGTGCACGTGCTCAGCGTCATATCCAGAGGTTGTCTTTGGGAAATAGACTTATGAGTGCTGCCAGCATTGCTGCAGAGGTTGAAGGGGTGGGTGGTCAGCTTGATAGTGCTCAGACCATACGCCGCACACTGCATCAAATTGGTCTGCATGACTGTCGTCCCAGAAGTCTGTCGTCCCTTCTTAAGATGATGCACAAGAAAGCCTGCAAACAGTTTGCAAACAGTTTGCTGAAGACATGGATTACTGGAACCATGTACTGTGGTCTGAAGAGACCAAGATAAACTTATTTGGTTCAGATGATGTCAAGCGTGTGTGGCGGCAACCAGGTAAGGAGTAGGGATGGTCCCAATGTTCGAGTCGAGCGTAAGTTCGACTCGAACATAGAGTGTCCGAGTGACCCCGCCCCCTCTGACGCTACAGGAAAGCCATAGGGATGTCCCCGTGCATCAGAGGGGGTCGGGGTCACCCGGCGATGTCATTGTGTGGCCCCGCCCTCAGTTATAAAAGAACTGTCACCTGAGAGTAGCCAGTCATTACGGCGAGTGCCTCCCATGTAGGCAGATTGTAGGTGGCGTAGGCGGCTGCCTTTTTTTTTTTCAGTCCGTCAGAGCGCAAGAAGAAGACTCCGTGGGACAGTTTTATTTTTATTTTTTTTAAATAAAGGACTTGTCCCAAGGTGTGTATTGTCTTTTTTTACCATTTTCACACATTTTTTGTGAAATGGTAGGGGTACATTTGTACCCCGTTACCAATTCACACAGGGGGGAGGCCGGGATCTGGGGGTCCCCTTGTTAAAGGGTGCTTCCAGATTCCGATAAGCCCCCCGCCCGCAGACCCCCACAACCACCTGTGCAAGGGTTGTGGGGATGAGGCCCTTCTCCCCATCAACATAGGGACAAGGTGCTTTTGGGGGCTACCACAAAGCACCCTCCCAATGTTGAGGGCATGTGGCCTGGTACGGTTCAGAAGGGTGGGCACTCTTTCGTCCCCCTCTCTTTTCCAATGGCCTGCCAGGTTGCGTGCTCGGATAAGGGTCTGGTATGGATTTTGAGGGGGACCCCCACGCCATTTTTTTTTTTATTTTGGCGTGGGGTTCCCCTTAATATCCATACCAGACCTGAAGGCCTGGTATGGAATTTGGGGGGACCCCCACGTGGGGGGAATCCCATGCCGTTTTTATCAATGAACTTTTATGTGTATTGCCGGGACCGACAATTCATTATAGCCGCTAACTCTAGTATTTTTAAATTACTTTTTTTCCTTTAGAAATTTCATTTTACTCTCGGACTGTTCTAAACACGGGAAACATGCACCACTTTACAGGCATACTATAGACCCCCCAGGTATGAAATTTGAAGCAATATTGCACTTTTATTGTTTCACGTTAAGCATTATTAAAATCACTGCTCCCTGCTCCCCTGGGGCAGGACCCAGGTCCCCAAACACTTTTTATGACAATAGCTTGCATATAAGCCTTTAAAATTAGCACTTTTGATTTCTCCCATAGACTTTTAAAGGGTGTTCCGCGGCTTTCGAATTTGCCGCGAACACCCCAAATTGTTCGCTATTCGGCGGACACCCAATGTTCGAGTCGAACTTACGTTCCACTTGAACATCGGGCTCATCCCTAGTTATGACTTCATGCCTCTTTGAGGATCATATTTTATAGTTATTGATAAGAGTTACACCCATGGGTGTTGCACCCCCTCTGTGCCTCCTTTCCTCTGGCAACATCCTTCCTTTGGGCAAACATTCCTGGTTCCATAGACTTCTGGGCCCCTCAGACTGGTGTCTTCATTTGTCACACTCTTATTTTAATGAAGTTGATAGTTCTACAAAATTTATAGATAAATTTGGCTCATTGAAAACTCCAGTTAGTGATTTTTGTCATCTCTTTCATGATAGATGTAATTTTCATCTTTATTGGAGATGTTAGGAGGGTGATTTCGATTTCATGCTTTTTTATATTTAATGTGATTTTTTTATTTTTTATTATTTGTCTAAAAAAAAAAACTTTATTTTTTTAACAGATGTGTAAAGACTTTGTGGTACCGTTTGAATAGTCTCAGTTTTTTGGTAAAGTTTGCTATTATATCCTGGTATCAGCTTCTAAAATCCCAAGCACACTATTCTGTATTCCAACAAATTGTATAACACTTTAGCTTTGACTTTAAACCCTTTAAAACTTTTTGCTAAAAATACAAAAGAAAATTAAAATATTTATTAATTATTATTATTATTATTATTATTATTACTATTAATATTAGTACTATTGGAGTAGTAGTATTATAAATATACACTCTCTGTCATCATAATAAACATTAATGTTTTATTGGAGGTTAGTATAAGCCTATAAAGTGAGCTTTTAAGAAAACATGCTTCAATCTAGTGTTACACTGAAATTTGATTTGATTCCACTTAGTCTCATAGAATAGTTAAGTAAAAGGTATTTAACATTCTCTGATGACAATCAACAGACAATTAACATAAAGTAAATATGCTCTTCATGTGATATTGATTTTCATAGCACAGCACTATTAGTATTGAGGTTTACATATTATGCCTAACAAAGCTGATAACTCTTTCTGAAATGTAAAACTGAGCTTTGCATATTGTATTTCGCTCTTGGCCTCATTGGAGATACAACATCCTTCTGAAATGAAAAATTGCCAATTTAAATTAGTTTATAGAATTATTGATATGTAACTGCATGACTTTTAACCACACAACGATTTCCTGTTATACACCGAACATAATTTATTTCAATGTACAAACATGGCCCAGGTTATCTATCTATCTATCTATCTATCTATCTATCTATCTATCTATCTATCTATCTATCTATCTATCTATCTATCTATCTATGGCAGGTAGGACCAAATGCTCCTGGGTTTGATTCAAGGCATGTTTAGCAAACATTACTTTATTTTACAATACATTCAAGTGCCAAAGCCAAAGTCAAAGGGAGCTGAATCCTAAAAAAATTGTAGTGGCCATTTTGTAGACTAATAGGCAAAGGATTGTCAACAAATAGCATGGGGGGTAGAGCATTTTTCCAGGGGAACATGTACCAAAGTAAAAAGTAAAAAAAAAAAAAAAAGTTTTTCTGGTATGAAGCAGCGATTTAAAAAATGCTTTTGATGAAACATTAGAAATGCAAATTTAATTTAAATATAATGCCTAGGAGACAGCTTCAACTTGCCTTTGAAATGGTGTATCTACTGTGTACAACTATATATTTATGGCCTTACCTGCCCGTGTGATCTAGTTTACGTTGGACGAACTATTTGCCCTCTGAGACAGCGGTTCGGTCAACACCGGCGTCTCATTGAGGGAGGTAAAGATATGCATAGTGTCCCCCGGCACTTTGCCCAACACCACGCAAAATCCACCAATGGCCTCCAGGTTTGGATTATTGAACAAATTCCAAAATCCATGACAGAAGCTGAGCGTTTTAAGAGACTATGCGCCAGAGAAACTTTCTGGATCTATACCTTAGACGTTCTCTCGCCTGGCGGCCTCAATGAAGGCATAGAAATTGCTACTGTCCTATAACTTGGCCTTAAGTCCTCATATTGCCACTATTTTCTTTATTAATACTACAGTAGATGATATGACCACTCGATTGCTTTTTTATAATATAAATAAAAATAGTTTTTATATAGATCTCTATTAATCTTTTATCGCAGGTTTCGTTCTATGTATATGTACATATATATATACAATTATATACATGGGGGTGGCGGGCTCGTGCATCTCCATTCTAAGTATCAGGATTTTTAGAAGCACTGTTTTTAAGGCTATAGAAGACTTTTTTACCAATATGAATATTCGTGTGTTGTCCCACCCACCCCGCCCCCCTTTTTTTGCGTTATAATTATTATCTAGATATACGCTTATTTCCCCTTACCTTGTCTTTCTTCTCCCCCCTCCCCCTACCCCTCTTCCGTTCCCCCCCCCCCCCCCATATATGTGTGGTTTTTGATTAAAATATGTCAATATATACTTTGTATATATTTTTATTACATTTTATTACATATCACGATCTTCATTTTTAATATAAAATATTTTAATATAATTTAATATATTTTTAACACTCCTAATACATATTTTTAAAGGGTTTACTAATGAACTTTTTGATATGTATATTTATATATGTATATTTTCATTTTATACATATTTGTTAATGTGTTTTTAATAACATATATCCATCAGTCTTACTTTTATCCCCCTTTTTTTTTATATATATATATTTTTTTATATATAGATTTAATGTTTCTTTATATATTTATTTTATTTTTCACATTCAATGTTGTTTATATGATGATAATTATTATTACTAATCATTACCTCCTCCTATAATGTGTTATAGTATCTTGTGGATGTCCACTTATAGTATATATACATTGTGTTTTCCTTCCTTGCACTATGCCTTGTTTCACTACATGGTCGAAAATGCTGTACTCAGCTCCAGTGACTTTCTGCCTCATTATTCCGTTCCGGCCACGCCCCCTCCCCTCCCCATCTATCTATATAACTGCCCCCAGCTCCTTGTACCACTATGCTTGAAAAAGGAATGCGGCCACTCCCCCATACTGTGGCTAGCCTATCCCGAAACGCGTCGCATACCGGTGACGTCACGGCCGGGCGACGACGCCGTCTGTTTGCTGTTTGCTCTCCAGACCTCGTTCTCGTCACCTCAGTACACAGCCGTGTCTCCAACATCTCCCTGGCGAGACTGACGGCTTTCTGAGCGATCCCCCGGCGCTCTCCCGGCATTGACGCCTCCTCATTACCCTGAACCCTATCACCGGAACCCCTGCTCTGCAAAATGGGCTCTATTATGCCCCACTCACAGACTGGACTATTTTAGAAACCTGCATCTGGACTTCTGAAAATTCTTCTCCCCACTATGCTCTGCCACATCCACATCCTTGTGACAAAGATTTAAAGCTGGAAGAAAAGTGAAGTGGATTTGCTACAGATTTGCAGCTTCCCCACCTCCCCAGCCCAGCATGCAGGACCTGAATGGGACTTCATATACCTCTACGTGAGTGGTTATTGTTGTTTAATAAAATTGAATTTTTTTACACGTATTCAGAGGCGCCCCCCTTCTTCTTGTATATTTCTAGCTCACTGGAACCCGCTCTCTGGTTCTCTTGAGAGGCTGCCCTGACTGACCAAACGATACCTTTCTAGAGTATATATATGTATATACATATGTTATGACCATCCTTGGACTATCTGGTGATCCTGTAAGAGGTATATACATTTGTGCTGAAGCGCCTTTTTTTACTTGTACTACTGTGTACAACTGTATGCAACTTACTACAGGATTTTTTTGTGGGTTCCCCAAAAATGTATACATTACCTGAAGAGTCTGGTGTGAATATTGGGGGGGGGGGGGGGCACCAACCAATTCCTTTATATACACAATTCCTAACCCAAATTATTGCACTCTGACAAGCCTATTTCCCAGACTACTGTGAGGAACAGACAGCTTCATTTTAGAAAATGGTGTTGCATATCATATTCATACCAATATATTCATACCAATATGAATATGAATATTCGTGTGTTGTCCCACCCACCCCGCCCCCCCCTTTTTTTTTTTTGCGTTATAATTATTATCTAGATATACGCTTATTTCCCCTCACCATGTCTTTCTTCTCCCCCCTCCCCCTACCCCTCTTCCGTTCCCCCCCCCCCCATATATGTGTGGTTTTTGATTAAAATATGTCAATATATACTTTGTATATATTTTTATTACATTTTATTACATATCACAATCTTCATTTTTAATATAAAATATTTTAATATAATTTAATATATTTTTAACACTCCTAATACATATTTTTAAAGGGTTTACTAATGAACTTTTTGATATGTATATTTATATATGTATATTTTCATTTTATACATATTTGTTAATGTGTTTTTAATAACATATATCCATAAGTCTTACTTTTATCCCCCTTTTTTTTTATATATATATATATTTTTTTATATATAGATTTAATGTTTCTTTATATATTTATTTTATTTTTCACATTCAATGTTGTTTATATGATGATAATTATTATTACTAATCATTACCTCCTCCTATAATGTGTTATAGTATCTTGTGGATGTCCACTTATAGTATATATACATTGTGTTTTCCTTCCTTGCACTATGCCTTGTTTCACTACATGGTCGAAAATGCTGTACTCAGCTCCAGTGACTTTCTGCCTCATTATTCCATCCCGGCCACGCCCCCTCCCCTCCCCATCTATCTATATAACTGCCCCCAGCTCCTTGTACCACTATGCTTGAAAAAGGAATGCGGCCACTCCCCCATACTGTGGCTAGCCTATCCCGAAACGCGTCGCATACCGGTGACGTCACGGCCGGGCGACGACGCCGTCTGTTTGCTGTTTGCTCTCCAGACCTCGTTCTCGTCACCTCAGTACACAGCCGTGTCTCCAACATCTCCCTGGCGAGACTGACGGCTTTCTGAGCGATCCCCCGGCGCTCTCCCGGCATTGACGCCTCCTCATTACCCTGAACCCTATCACCGGAACCCCTGCTCTGCAAAATGGGCTCTATTATGCCCCACTCACAGACTGGACTATTTTAGAAACCTGCATCTGGACTTCTGAAAATTCTTCTCCCCACTATGCTCTGCCACATCCACATCCTTGTGACAAAGATTTAAAGCTGGAAGAAAAGTGAAGTGGATTTGCTACAGATTTGCAGCTTCCCCACCTCCCCAGCCCAGCATGCAGGACCTGAATGGGACTTCGTATACCTCTACGTGAGTGGTTATTGTTTAATAAAATTGAATTTTTTTACACGTATTCAGAGGCGCCCCCTTCTTCTTGTATATTTCTAGCTCACTGGAACCCGCTCTCTGGTTCTCTTGGGAGGCTGCCCTGACTGACCAAACGATACCTTTCTAGAGTATATATATGTATATACATATGTTATGACCATCCTTGGACTATCTGGTGATCCTGTAAGAGGTATATACATTTGTGCTGAAGCGCCTTTTTTTACTTGTACTACTGTGTACAACTGTATGCAACTTACTACAGGATTTTTTTGTGGGTTCCCCAAAAATGTGTACATTACCTGAAGAGTCTGGTGTGAATATTGGGGGGGGGGGGGGGCACCAACCAATTCCTTTATATACACAATTCCTAACCCAAATTATTGCACTCTGACAAGCCTATTTCCCAGACTACTGTGAGGAACAGACAGCTTCATTTTAGAAAATGGTGTTGCATATCAAACTGCATATTCGCTCTAGTGTTATTTTCCTTGTTTTACTCACCCTTTTATTTCTAGAGCTTTGTCTTTTTAAAGTGATATTAAATGTAATGGTTTTGTTTTTAAACAACAAACATGTTATACTTACCTGCTGTGTGCAATGGTTTTGTACCTCCTCTTCTTGGGTTCCTTTGCCGGTGCTCTAGGCCCCTTCCTCCTGCCGAGTGCCCCCAGGTCCACCAGCAGCTATCTCCTGGCAGTTTGGAACTGTCAGGGGAGATTTTCCCTGCTGGTGTTATGTCATCATTTTGCCGCAGTACTGGCATCCACCAGTGGATTGATCTTGGCAGTATGGAGCAGACAACACTTCCTGCGCTCAGGGGTTACGTGAGGACAATTAATGGCAGTCTCATTAATACCCGGCAAGCCCACACATGCTTGCCTTGGTATCTCTCTCCTTGGGCCCTGACCTTGCTGACTGTTACCCGATCGTGCATCTGACCTTGTTCCCGAGCTTATCCTGACCCGGTCTCTCCTGTGTTCCTGTACCCTTACCTTTACCCTTCAGCTCAATCCATCCCCTCCCTGTCCTGTTGGTTCCCTGTCTCTTTACTACTGATCTCCCTGTGTATGACCTTGGCCTGGCTAGCGTTTATGTTTCTGGAACATCCCTTGTCCTTCTGCTAATCTGCTTTGTATGACCCTGGCCTGGCTGACATCTGTGATTCTGGTACTGCCCCTTGCTGTATATACTATTTTTGTTGGTGGGTTTGTTTGGGTTGGTTGTGCACTTTTTGTATTTTCTTATTTTATCACCTATCTTAAAAAAATATCATTACTATTCACTTTACATGCGTTTTTGGTTATCTCTGTGCAGGCCACACAGTCTGGTCTACTAATTCTCCTGACATGCAGGAACACAGAAGCATACAGTGGCCCCTTTGGACTCGACCGCTCACTAATTTACCATATTTATCAGCGTATAACACACACTTTTTCCCCCTTAAAATCGGGGGAAAATCCCCACTGTCTGTGACCCAAAAAATTGCGAGCGCCGCCGAGAAATAGTGAGCGCCGCCCAAAAATGCAGAGCGCCGCCCAAAAAGACCGAGCTGACTGCTTGGCTCTGCTCGCAGTCCCGCCTCCCTGCTGTTTCTGCAGCGAGCGCTGCCTAAAAAGACCGAGCCGACTGTACTGAGTACTCGGCTCTGCTCCGCTCGCAGTCCCGCCCAGCAGGGAGGCGGGACTGCGAGCGGAGCCGAGCAGTCGGCTCTGTCTTTTTAGTCGGCGCTCAGTCTTTTTCGGCGGCGCTCAGTATTTTTCGTCAGCGCTCACTGTCTCGGCTGTCTCGGCGGTGGGGAAATTTAAACAAGGGCAAGGCTGCAAATGACACTGGCAAGCTGCAAATTACACTGGGCAAGGCTGCAAATGACACTGGCAAGCTGCAAATAGACACTGGGCAAGCTGCAAATAGACACTGGGCAAGCTGCAAATGATGCTGGGCAAGCTGCAAATGATGCTGGGCAAGCTGCAAATGACGCTGGGCAAGCTGCAAATGATGGACAAGGCTGCAGATGCACACTGATAAGGCTGCATTGATGGGCATTTAAATGTAAGTTTTTTTTTTTCCTTAAACTTCCCTCCTAAAACTTATTTTCCTTAAAATGCCCTCCTAAACTTGGGGTGCGTGTTATATACCAGTGCGCGTTATACGCCGATAAATACGGTAGTTAAGACATTTGCTGAACCTCTGAGCCAGCAAAGTTTGGATCAAAACTAGGTTCTAAACAAACCAGCAATTCATCCCTACCCCAAAGGAAACATTGTATATTTTGTGTTCCTCTGCCCTGAACCTGTGATGATACCTGCCTTTTTTTGGATCTGAGAACACAGGCACAGAAGACAGAAGATTAGAGATTCCAAGTTCCCCTCACCCCAGTGATGGCTCTCTGTTGATTAGAGTGGATAGACATGAACTTTAATACTTCATCAGTAACAGAAATGGTATGGTTTCATAGTGTTAGACAGGTCAATTTGGTTGGTTGCAGGCCTGTCGGTAAGTAGACATATGTTTCCAGCCGCTCCTTGCTGCAAAGGCCAGTTATAGGTGGGAGCAGTGGCTAACTTTTTGTACTGTTGATATATTGGTCAGGCAATGCACTGACACCTTTGCAGCCATAGTGCTATGTGCTGGGTATTCAGTGTGACCCTGTACATTTAAGGAGGGGGGGGCTCTTTCCAGCCCATCTGCCCTCTATCTATCCATCAGAATACATGTGCTTCCACTGCCTCTTAAAAGTCAGAGGTAGGGACTACAGGTAACAGGGTGCTTTGCCAGGGCCTGAAGCTTATGCATATATCTGCAAATGTGTGCAGACTAAACCCCTATTTTTAATGCAGACTGTTAGACAGGTCAATTTGGTTGGTCGCAGGCTGGTCGGTAAGTGAAGCATAGAATTTTCCTTGGCCTTTTTTTTTTTTTTACATACGCTGCCCTCAAATGCTCCTAGCTGCAAAGGTCAGTTATGGGTGGGGGCAGTGGCAAATTTGTTGTAAAGGTATTGAACCTCCTTCCCCACTGGTCCCCACTGGCTCTCTTGGCTCCTCCTCTTCTCTTTCTGCCCCAATGGCAAGCACTTTTTGCTTGCCCCCATAGCGAGAACTTTTTGAAAATGTTTGTATAACTTTTTGTAAGGGAAGATGCAGTTTACCAGAGGATTTGCCCAAGAGCTTAGCAAAGAATAACCAATCATGTGCAAGGAAAACAAGAAACAAAATAAAAGACAGCATTTTTGCTTACACATGACTGGGTAATGGAAGTCAGCAGAGCCTCACTCCATTCATTAAGCTCTGAGGCAAATTCATAATGCAGCTTCCCTTGCAAAGTGCACCACCTAATTGCCTTAACCCCTGAGGAGCATGAGTTTTGAATTTGTAGCTTCTACAATGAGCAAGATATTTTATTGTATGAACTGAAGAAAAGACTCTAGACTTTGGGGCTTGTTTACTAAAAGCAAATGGGTTCTTCATTTTGCAATATAATTTTCCCCAGAGCTTAATGAATGAGGTGAAGCTCTCCTGACTTCCATCATCCACTCATGTGAAAATAAAATAGTTTTTTTTTATTTTCATTTTATGTGTTTGGCAACATGAGTTTTTACCACGTTCACTGAGCTAAGAGAAAATTCCCTCGCAAAGCAGCCTATTTACCTACAATAAATCAAACCCATAGTATTGCACCAGTACAAAGCATTAGGATGGCCCTTATCTTGAATACGAAGAACAGTCTAACCAAAATTGACAAAAAGGATATTGCTAACCTACAGAGAGTGCCAAAAAGTGCAACACAGTTAATAATGAACTCATTAAGCAGACAGGGTTAACATTACACAGTTAGGTTTTTAAAACTCTCTAACTACATGAAGGAGACTAAAGAAATAAAGGTTAGAGGTACCATGGCACAAACTAATTATATAGGAGGGGAGTTTGGAGGGGCCTACACACTGACCTCATCGCCACTGCATGCTTATGGTAGGAGCGGTGGACATCTTTGTAAGTCTTGTTTGGCTTATTTTTACTTGTATGCTGCAGCTTTATATGTACCTTTGATTTAATTACATACTACACTATATGAGCATCATTTGGGCTCCTCATGGTGAGCTTTTTTTGAACAGTGCCGGTCCCCAGTGGAATCTACTAAGTTTTCTACAGATCTCGATATGATGTCACCTAACTTAATAGCAGCTATTCAAGACATGTGATTACTTTCCATCTGGTGAGTGCATAGAATGGTGGAGGTAAACCATGGAGAATGAGCATTGTGTAGCACTTTTGGTTTAAGTGTGCATAACTGAATGCTGAATTTTGTCCACCCTCTGGGGAGTTTGGCACACTGCACTATCACAGCGGGTCTTTGAGTCGAGAAAATACTTTTCTGGTCACGTTATTTATTCACTAATGGGACTTTGTTTATTTATTTAACACATGGACATTAATTTATCACTGTGAAGCGCTGCACTATATTTGCAATTTTATAATTATTTTAAAAAAAAATGTTATCCTTTAATATCAAAAACCATAAAAAAATATAAAACATAATACAAATATAAATAGGTATTATATGTTGTTTATTATATATCCATATTCAAAGTACAATTTTTCACCCTAAAATATCCTAATACAACATTGTAAATGTGTAAATGATTTCTTAATCCATGCTTTCATAGCAGATACATATCTGGATATTAAAGCAAAGTTCTGCCCCCCCCCCCCCCCCCCCCCCCCCCTCCAAAAAGTCAGCAGCTACACATACTGTAACTGCTGACTTTTAATATTAAACCACTTACCTGTCCTGGAATCCAGCAATGTCGGCACCATTGCCGGTAAGTCCCTACTGCACATGTGCGGAATGGGCTTGCGCTCTCTTACTGATGCACGGCGAGGTCTGGCGTAACTGGTACCCGCCCCCCCCAAAAGGTGCCAAATGTGGCACTAGAGGGGGGAATCAGATAAGTGGAAGTTCCACTTTTGGGTGGAACTCCGCTTTAAGCTTCAACACAGTCAACTCTTGCTTCTTCAGAGATGGGGGAATTGTTGTCTGTAATATAGATCACAGTGTATTTTAGCTGACATTTTTGGAAATATATGAATATTTGAATGCAGTGAAAAAGCTCTATTTCTTCAGTAAAAGGGACAATAATTTTGGCACAACAGTTATTCTTCTGTGTTAGCATCATGTTAAAGGATGGTGAAATGTGGAAAAATTTGCATGGATTGCAGAGATGTAATTAAATATTATATATATATATATATATATATATATATATATATATATATATATATATATATATATATATACACACAAAGTATCTCACAAAAGTGAGTACACCCCTCACATTTTTGTAATTTTTTTATTATATATTTTTATGTGACAATACTGAAGAAATTACACTTTTCTACAATGTAAAGTAGCTGTCCCTCAAAATAACCAAAATAACTCAACACACAGCCATTAATGTCTAAACCACTGGCAACAAAAGTGAGTATACCCCTAAGTGAAAATGTCCAAATTGGGCCCAATGTGTCAATGTGGCCACCATTAGTTTCCAGCACTGCCTTAACTCTCTTGGCCATGGAGTTCACCAGAACTTCACAGGTTGCCACTGGAGTCCTCTTCCACTCCTCCATGATGACATCACGGAGCTGGTGAATATTAGAGACCTTGCGCTCATCCACATTCTATTTGAGGATGCCCCACAGATGCTCAATAGGGTTTATGTCTGGAGACATGCTTGGCCAGTCCATCACCTTTACCCTCAGCTTCTTTAGCAAGGCAGCGGTCGTCTTGTAGGTGTGTTTGGGGTCATTATCATGTTGGAATACTGCCCTGCGGCCCAGTCTCCGAAGGGAGGGGATCATGCTCTGCTTCAGTATGTCCCAGTACATGTTGGCATTCATGGTTCCCTCAATGAACTGTAGCTTCCCAGTGCCATCAGCACTCATGCAGCCCCAGACCATGACACTCCCACCAACATGCTTGACTGTAGGCAAGACACACTTGTCTTTGTACTCGTCACCTGGTTGCCACCACACACGCTTGACACCATCTGAACCGAATACATTTATCTTGGTCTCATCAGACCACAAGACATGGTTCCAGTAATCCATGTCCTTAGTCTGCTTGTCTTCAGAAAACTGTTTGCGGGCTTTCTTGTGCATCATCTTTAGAGAGGCTTCCTTCCGGGATGACAGCCATGCAGACCAATTTGATGCAGGGTGTGGTGTATGGTATGAGCACTGACAGGCTGACCCCCCCCCACCCCTTCAACCTCTGCAGCAATGCTGTCAGCACTCATACATCTTTTTTGCAAAGATAACCTCTGGATATGATGCTGGGCATGTGCACTCAACTTTTTTGGTCGACCATGGCGAGGTCAGTTATCAGTGGAGCCTGACCTATTAAACCACTGTATGATCTTGGCCACCTTGCTGCAGCTCAGTTTCAGGGTCTTGGCAATATTCTTATAGCCTTGGACATCTTTATGTAGAGCAACAATTTGTTTTTTCAGATCCTCAGAGAGTTCTTTGACATGAGGTGCCATGTTGAACTTCCAGTGACCAGTAGTCAGAGAGTGAGAGCTTGTAACACTAAAGAGTCACATGACACTGGGAGGGAAAATGGCTAATTGGGCCCAATTTGGACATTTTTACTTAGGGTTATACTCACTTTTGTTGCCAGTGGTTTAGACATTAAAGAGGAAGTAAACACTAATGGGTTTACTTCCTCTTTGTTTCCCTGCAAAGGTAAAGCATAATGGACTACTATGCATCGCATAGTAGTCCATTATGTGTCACTTACCTGACACAGGAGCCAGCAAAGTCACCACTGTCCTCTTGTGTACGAAGCCTCCATCTTCTTGGTGGGTCTCGCGGCTCCAGCGTTGTCATTCGACGGAGCCGCAAAGACGTCACTCCCGCGCATGCACACGGGAGCTGCCACTCGCGGCATATCGCCGCTATCTACGGCGTGCCGCTATCTACGGCGCATGCGGTGCCTGTCTTTTGGTAAATATCTCCTAAACCGTGTAGGTTTAGGAGATATTTATTGGACCTACAGGTAAGCCTTAATCTAGGCTTACCTGTAGGCCAAAGTGGTTTGTAAGGGTTTACAACCACTTTAATGGCTGTGTGTTGAGTTATTTTGAGGGGACAGCAAATTTACACTGTTATACAAGCTGTACACTCACTACTTTAAATTGTAGCAAAGTGTCATTTCTTCAGTGTTGTCACATGAAAAGATATAATAAAATATCGTATATACTCGAGTATAGGCCGTCCCGAGTATAAGCCGAGGCCCCTAAATCACCACAAAAAATGGGGAAAACGTATTGACCCGTGTATAAGCCGAGGGTGAAAAATTCAGCAGCTACTGTAAGTGGAAAAGAGGGTCAGCAATGCCCATCTGCAGCTGCATGCCCCCTGTACAGACCCCCGTGTCCCCATTGCACCCCGTGTCCCCATTGCAGCCTACCTGTGCCGATCCGCCGATCCACCGATCTGTAGGTCCGGGGTCCGGTGTCCTGTGTCCTGTGTCCGGTGTCCTGTGTCGCTTCCAACTGTGCAGCCGATGAGGTCCCGCTCTGTCCCCCCTCAGCGTGTAAGGCGCCATTCCACTATTACAAAAACCGCGCCTCCTCCTCCTCCTCGTCCGTGATAGGAGGAACACTTTTTTTCCCAGCAGTCAGTGTGCAGTGTTCCGCCTATCACGGACGTCCTCTCATCCTCATCCATGAGATGAGAATGACAGGACATCTGTGATAGGCGGAACACTGCACTGACTTACTGCTGTGTTCCTCCTATCACGGACGAGAAGGAGGAGGAGGCGCGGCTTTTGAAAACTGCCGTCTGTCTGCATGACACGCTGTTCATGTAGGCAGACGGCGGTGACTCGAATATAAGCCGAGGGGTGGACTTTCAGCCCTAAAAAAGGGTCTGAAAATCTCGGCTTATATTCGAGTATATACGGTATTTACAAAAATGTGAGGGGTGTACTCACTTTTGTGAGATACTGTAAAAACATAACAATTTTTTTCTTTCATTTTTACTTAACATACACAATAAGAGGCATGGAGAATTTCAGCTGCGACAATTTATTCTTCCCTGAGACAAGGTGCTAAATCACTTTATGGCAACATTACGAAAATATACTGCAGCAAGGCAAGTGGTCCTTAACACCCAGCAACCACACATATGCATCGCTGTCTTGTTTTGGGGCGTGCTCCATTGGTCAGTTAATGTGTCATGGCCCATTTAATGCCCTAACTATGCCCTTCATAAAGGAGTTAAGAAGACATATGATGGTGTCTTCAAATAATTTTTTTATTATTGAAAAGATTTTGGAGTTCTGTCCAGTGAAAGGCCAAACTACAGTTTGAGACATTTATCTCACAGTAAAACATTGCTTAGAAAAATGTAAGCTTCCATGCAGAAGCTGTTTATTCAGGAGAGGATTATCATCCTTTAGGAGTGATCTTGACTTTGCTTTGGTAATTTTTGTTCTTGGAAAAAAAACTTTACAGCAGGTTATAGTACCAGATATGGAACTGTATCAGAGTGCATATTTTTTCAACTTGTAAAATACATCTAGTGGGTGACCCGATTCAAGAAATGTTGGATCAGGTGATGTTTCTCAAATCTCTCATTTACACATACAATATGCCACACTCTTAAGAGCAATCTGTGGTGGCTTAGCGCTAAAAATAGCGCCTGTAAAGAGCCTGAAAAATGACTCATCTGCAGCCCAAGTTTGAAAGCCTGAGTGCTTTCACACTGGGGCGCTGCGCTGGCAGGACATTAAAAAAAATACTTTGAGCAGCATCTTTGGGGTGTTTTAGGAGCGGTGTATACACCACTCCTAAAGCTCCCCAGCCCATTGAAATCAATGGGCAGCGTTGCTGAAGCGCCTGCAAAGTGTCTTGGCAGCGGTGATTTACAGGTACTTTTAACCCTTTATTCACCCGCTAGCGGAGGTTAAAAGCACCCCACTAGCGGCCAAAAAGCATCTCTAAACCATTGGTAAAGCGCCGCTAAAACTAGCACCATTTTACTGCTGTCAGTGTGAAAGGGCTCTTAGTTTTAGTTACCCCTGGCTATAGTACCCTCTTATAAAAGATAGAAGGTTTGCACTTAGCAGGGTGTATGTGCACCCACTTGTGCTCTGCCCTGTGAAAAGGTCCTTTTGTTTACAAGTGAGCATCAAATATTAAAAGGGTAACTCCATTTTCATGGAAAAATAAAAAATCAAATTAAAATTAAAAAAGTAAATAGAATATACAATTGCGACATAAGTCATATTGTAATTAAATGTTATTACAAATTACCTTTCCTTTTCAATCTGCAGCTCTGTAATTTTCTGTAAACTGCAATGCAATTGTCAGAAACCATGAATCCGACCTGAGACAGAAGTACAGTTAAATCACACTTGTTTAACCACTTCAGCCCCGGAAAACATTACCCCCTTCCTGACCAGAGCACTTTTTGCGATTCGGCACTGTGTAACTGACAATTGCGTGGTCGTGCGACGTTGCATCCAAACAAAACTGACGTCCTTTTTTTACTATAAATAGAGCTTTCTTTTGGTGGTATTTGATTGCCTCTGCAGTTTTTATTTTTTTCCGCTATAAACAAAAATAGAGTGACTATTTTGAAAAAAACACAATATTTTTTACTTTTTGCTATAATAAATATCCCCAAAAAATATATAAAAAAAATGTTTTTCCCTCAGTTTAGGCCGATATGTATTCTTCTACATATTTTTGGTAAACAAAATTGTGATAAGCCTATATTGATTGGTTTGCGCAAGTTATAGCATCTACAAAATAGGGGATAGATTTAAAGCATTTTTATTATTATTATTTTTTTTTAATAGTAGTGGCTGTGATCTGCGATTTTTATCATGACTGCAACATTATAGCGGACACGTTGGGCAATTTTGACACATTTTTGGGACCATTGGCATTAATACAGTGATCAGTGCGATTAAAAATGCATTGATTACTGTAAAAATGGCACTGGCAGTTAAGGGGCTAATGTGTTCCCTAGTGTGTGTTCTAACTGAAGGGGGATGGGGACTGTGCAGGGAAGATAACAGATCCATGTCCATACTCTGTATGAACAGACGATCTGTCACTTCTCCCCTCAGAGAACTGGAAACTGTGTGTTTACACACACAGTTCTGGGTTCTCCATGTCTCAGCGGCGATTGCAGGAGCCCAGCGGTGATTGAGACCGCCGGGCACTCGCATCAGTGAGCGGGGGCGAGCCCCCTAGTGTCCACAGGGCGAAGCGACGTTACATAACGTTGTTTCGTCCAGTCGTGCCATTCTGCCGCAGTCCAACTGTGGCGGCTGGTCGGCAAGTGGTTAATAATAAAAGTAAATAGAACAAACGTAGTCAAAACATAGTCAAATTTAGGTAACCGGAACGGATAGTCAGACAAGCCAGGAAGCCAGGAATCAGCATAGTGGAACAGGAAGCAGGATCTGGAGCCAGAAGGAATGTCAGCCAAGCAAGTCTTTAACAGGCATGCAGGAGAGAGTCTCTGCGATGTTGACCAGGTGAAGGCAGAGATCATCTGGGCTGGACGAGCAGGATATCATCAACAAGTGAGTCACTGTGGAGAGATAGGAGCTAGCAATTAACCGACAGCTGAGCAGCCAGCTCAGAGAAGGAATGGCTAAGCCCGGCCCTGACAGCAATATGGCTACCTGGGGGCATTCTGTACACAGCAGTTGTACAGAACACCCCCCCCCCCAGATATGTAATTTCCTGCTTGTGTGATTGGCTTACTGATTTTGCCAGAAGTCTGCACTAAGATACAAGTCAGATATCCGGCATCCCCTGCAACAAAAAAATCATTTTTGGTGAGATACTCCTATTAGGAAATCCTGTCTAAAGGGATGCAAGTCCTGCAATTTTCCATATTAGAGCTTTGCAGGTGCAGCAGCTACTTGATAATTAGGAAACCATTCCTATTAGACTCCCTTCATGGACACAGAGAAATACACATGGATTTCTTCAGAATAGCAAAAGGTAGGAATCTACAACAAAATTTGTTAATTATTATACACAATTTATATAGCGCCAACAGTGCTTTACAATGTATTGGGGGGACAACACAATTACAGTACAGTTCAATACAAAAGGTACAGGAGGGTCCTGTTCGTAGAGCTTACATTCTAAAGGGAGGAGGTGGTGGTACAAAAGGGGCTCGGGGGCAGTTGTTAGGTGGGTGTGGGATAGGCTTCCTTGAATAAGTGAGTTTTCAGGGATCTCCTAAAGGTGGACAGGTTGGGGGCTAAAATCCTTGTACTGTACATAGATCACCTAGAGCGGAATATTTTTTTCTCAACAAAATTGGAGGTACTCTTTAAGTACAAAAACACAAATTTTCCCTTTTTATCACTGTAATCTTCCTATTTTTAATTCATTAGTGGGTTTTTGTATCTTTTCTGAACTGCTGTCTCCTCTTCAGTAAAGCCGTCTAGGACAAAACTTTTGTATGTCTGTAATCTAAAGCCTCAATCTTCTGAGTAAATTATTCTCTTAGAGAATCAATATATAAAATACCCTGTGAGATTCTGGCTGTTTCCAATAGTCCACCTCACGGGGGCTGATTTGCTAAGAGGCGAATTCAATAAAGAAGAGGTTTTGTGGTTTTACAGGGTATAATAAAGCTCTTATTCAGACAAGAAGTAATTTCCATGTACGTTTAAAATCTTAGACTCCTTAAAGCATAAAAGAGAATTCAGTAAAATGTAATGGAACTTGCGTTCACCCTGTAGTTTTTGAATTAATGGAAAACGGTTTGCCTAAATGCAATAATGTATTTAAAAGTCTCACTTTAGAGGTACAATGCAACTGTATAAACTGTCTAGGTAGTTCATGCAAAAATTAACTACAGGAAGGGCCATAGACGTTCAACCGAGGAATATGGAGGTATTGGAATTTCTTCTGTTAGAACCAAGTTTTGATTTGATAACCGCCCACTTTAAAGAGGAACTCCAGTTACATTCATTTTCACCCCCCTCCCCTTTGTGTTAAAAAAAAAAAACAATTTACCCTCTTCATGATCAAGGGATATTGTCAGATTCATCCAACTTGACAGTCCTCTTTGGACAGAATGACAGTTTTGTCATCCTGACAATTTCTTGTGATCCCAGCCTGTTGTTTACATACCCCCTATGGGACTTATCCAAATTCAGGCTGTGCTCACAGTACTCCAGAACAGAGTGGTGCTGGCTCACAGTACTCCAGAACTGAGTGGTGCTGGCTCACAGTACTCTAGAACTGAGTGGTGCTGGCTCACAGTACTCTAGAACTGAGTGGTGCTGGCTCACAGTACTCCAGAACTGAGTGGTGCTGGCTCACAGTACTCCAGAACTGAGTGGTGCTGGCTCACAGTACTCCAGAACTGAGTGGTGCTCGCTCACAGTACTCCAGAACTGAGAGGTGCTGGCTCACAGTACTCTAGAACTGAGTGGTGCTGGCTCACAGAACCCCAGAACTGAGTAGTGTTGGCTCACAGTACTCCAGAACTGAGTTGTGCTGGCTCATAGTACTCCAGAACAGAGATGTGCTGGCTCACAGTACTCCAGAACAGAGTGGTGCCAGCTCAGAATACTCCAAAATGGAGCGGTACTGGCCCACAGTACTCCAGAACTAAGCAGTGCTCACATGTCATTACAATAGCTCCACTCAGTCCAAAAATGCACCCCCCCCCCCCCCCCCCCCCCCCATTGCTGGAGTAAGAAGAGAAAGCTGCTATAATGGACTATAATGGACAAGCTGGAAGTCTGCAGGAAAAAGTAATGTACAGTATATATATTTTTTTTCAGAATCAAATACAAAATACAAAATGTCAAAGCATGTTTTGGAAGATTGGGGGATTAAGTGCCAAGAGTTTGGCTTTAAGGTACTATAGAGCCTCTTATAATAATCCTGTATAGCAAAACGACTGCTCAAACTATACCTGTAGTGTTAACATATTGCTTTATCATAATAACTTTATTCCTAAAATATGCTGTTACTTCTTGAAAAATAGCATGTGCCCTCAGCTCGTTTTATCCTGGAACAATATCTTGTTTTTTTTTTTCCCTTACTAAAGTGCCTCCAACCAAAAACTATTAAAAGAAAGGCAATTTTGACATGCTTTTTTTTTTTTTTTATTCAAATGCAGAATTCATGTCAAAGGAAACTTTTACATCAGTGACAAGGAAGCTTAAAACCCATCAGTTTGGAGGAAGGCTTGCTTGGTAAGACACAGTATATTTCCATTAAGTTAATCTAAAAGTCAGCCTTTTGTAATCCTAAGTATAATACATTAAAGCCTTTCAAGTGCAACTCAGCAAAATGCAGAATTTCATATCCCTACTTACTGCAGGCGCTCATTGCTAACTATTAAACATTTATATATTGTACAGGTTAAAGATGGGAAACACTCACAGTGATTAATTATGGATGATATTGGGAATATCTTGCCCTTCATCCTCTTATCCAGCCTTTAATGCAAGTTTTCCAAAAAAGAAACATTTTAGAAGCATCTTTTTTTAGTCCCTATAAGGATTAGAAGCGTTTACAGCACATTCAAGCTAAAGATGTGGATGTTTGTGCTATAAAAAGAGTGACAAATCTATATAATGATCTTTGTAAGAATTCTTCCTCTTCTCTTACATTTTCTGCTTTAAATGAAAGTGTCTGTTTCTGTACCTGACATCATATTGTCAGGCATGTCAGGTTTGTTTTAAAACAAATTTAAAAGATTTGACCCATTTAACCCTTGCAGTGGGGGGCTTGGATTTAAAATGTTACTAAACCCACAACCATAAAATCAGTCTGTATATGCAGTAAAGCATGCTTGTTATACTCACTGTGGAACCTAAGGGGTTAATCCTCTGCATTATGTTAAAAAGCTGTTTTATCCTGGCTTCTCTGATCCTCTCCTCCTTCCATTGTCCCCTGATCATTTCCTGATAACACAGAGCCTATGGAGTCAGGCTGCACATGCTCAGTTTAGTGTGTATTGCTAGAGAGGTTTAGAAAGTGCATGTGAAAAGCACAGGGCCAATCAGCACTATCCAGACAGAGAGTCAGGGGTCTTGCAGTCTCATAGGGCAGTCATAAAACTCCTCCTACAAGCTTTAACCAGTGCTTGGCTGGACACTGATAGAAGTCACAAGACTGCTGATGAGATAATGTTCAAATTTCCTAAAACTATTGCATTTCCATGTTCTGTATACTGTGGGAGACCAGATATAGTGAATGCAGGATCCTGGGTTTAGTAACACTTTAAAGTAATTGTATTTTTTTTTTTAATCAAGTAAGTCTCTATTGAATTTTCAAAGCAGGTGGTTGCATAGAGTGGCCCCAATCCTCCTTTTTTGGGATCCCCACTGGAGCTCCTGGCTCCTTCTCCTCTTAGTATTCCACCATAGGAATCTGTTAACTATTGTGGTACCCCTGCTGGCTCAATTCCAAGCCACGTTGCCTGCTTCTATAAACACAGATAGTGTGGCTCAGCCCCTCCCCTGGCTCCCTAGTCACAGGATTTGATTACCAGTAGCAGGAGCCAATGGCTCCCACTGCTGTCAATCTGCCCTATGAGGAGAGAAAGAGTGGAGAGAGCTGCTGCTTTTGGGCACAGTGCTAGTGGATCAAGATCAGGCTCAGGTTAATATAAGAGGGGGGGGGGGGGGGGGGGGGGCTGGGGGAGGAGCCGCACACAGAGGGTTTTATACCTTAGTACATAAAATCCATTAGCATAAAAAAATCTTCTACCTTTACAACTGCTTTACGTTTCTTAGCTCACTTTAGTAAATGGCTATCTGTGAGGCATAGTGATTGCAAAATGGCTGATTGTCAAAGACAAAGCAAAGGACCTTATAATACAATAAGTGCAGCGCTAAACTAAATATGAATATACCATAAGGACATTAAAGAGGAGTGCCCACTAAAATTAATTTTTTAAAAGTCAGCAGCTACAAATACTGCAGCTGCTGACTTTTAATAATTGGACACTTACCTGTCCCAGGGTCCAGCAATGCAGGGGAACGAAGCCCCTCTCATTCCCCGCTCCGCTCGCGGCGCCGGCATCCTTACTGTGGGCACCCGGCTGTGGCTTCGGAGACACAGACACAGATCGCGCCACACCTCCCCAGCCGTCACCCCCCCACCACTGGAGTGCTCAGTGGAGCGGCCCCGCACACGCCGGAGGAGGCATCTGGCTGACGAGGAGAGGAAGAGGAAGGTACCGTGGAGGAGGCCTCACAAGCGCTGTATGGAGCCGATCTGACGGAAGTGAAGGTAGGAGAGAAGAAGTGTCTGGGCTGCCCCTCTCTGTCAATCAGTGGGGGGGATCAGGGGCTCCAGCTGCAGGGAGAGGCAAAGCTACCACCACCATGCCACAACCTTTTCTGCAGCCAGCGATCATCAACATTTTTTTTTTTATGTGAGAGAGCCACCCCCCATCCATGTTCCTGCAGCATCCCTCAGCCAGAGACCGGTCTTTATATCCACCCCCCCACTCCATTTCTCATGATCATGTGTCACTAACAGTAAGGACAGCTCAGTCCTGTGCTAGTGTGTCCACCTGTGATTTGCAGCCCCTGACCCCTCCCTCCACCTTGCCCTTACCCCTGCCTATGCAGGGCTCCATGGGGGGTTGGGAGTTCCCAGTCCAGGGCTGATCCTCTGCGTTGGCACTGCCTGCTGATTGGCTTCTCCACTGCTACCTCCCTCCTTGACACCAGCACCAAGATAGAGAACACTGTCACCAGCACTGAGATAGAGAGCACCCACCCCAGCACTGAGATAGAGAGCACTGACACCAGCACCGAGATAGAGAGCACTGACACCAGCACCGAGATAGAGGACACTGACACCAGCACTGAGATAGAGAGCACTGACACCAGCACCAAGATAGAGGACACTGACACCAGCATTGAGATAGAGAGCACTGAGATAGAGAGCACTGACACCAGCACTGAGCTAGAGGACACTGACACCATTTGTATTGTATTGTATTTTTTGAAGGCCTTCTCTTTTATATGCATTTTTACATTGGAGTTAACCCATCCAGCACTTTTAAATGTATTACCCAATGGGATGCACTGGCTAATGCCCTTATTTAATATGCTCTTAAAGCGAACCCATCCATCCTCCGTGTTATTTGTTCCTAAGATTTTATCCCAATTTATATCTTCTAGCAAGGTTCGTAGTTTAGGGAAGTTGGCATTTTTGAAATTCAGTGTCTTTGTATTTCCCTTATGTTTCCTATTTGTGTGATTTATACTGAAGCCAATTGGCCTGTGATCAGGTCTGTATTGTTGGTAATCAGTAGATTCAGTAATGCTTTATTCCTAGTTGGTGCATCTACTTGAGGCTAGGTGACAGATGCACACCGTAGGGATCAGGAGTGCACCGCAAGGTAGTGGACCCTATGGATGACTGCAGCGGACGGGAGTCAATGTGATAAGGAAGGCAGGGCCGCCGGACACCAAGACGGATCCCACCGGGGTTAGATCGTAAGATTCCCTGGGGCGCGGAGTCCAAGAGCCAGCAGGTGTTCACCAGATCCTCTAGTGGTGAGGATGGACTGGGGTGCAACTGGCTCCAGGTCGCGACCCCCAGGGTCCCCCAGCTCACACCCACAGTAGGTAACAGGAGGATAGTGATAGTGAGGGATTAAGCCAAGGTCAGGGCCACAAGCAGACAAGGACAGCAGAGTTCACGCCAAAGGTTCAGGGTCACAGGCAACCAGGGATAGTCAGGGACACGCCAGAAGTCGGTAACAGAACAACTAAAGAGCACACGGCAGGTAACAGAAAGCCAAACACACAAATGTTGATCAGCAGGGTTGGCCTGCAGTGCACAGGTTAATATAGAGTTCTCTGATAGGATCTAGGGTGGAGCCATGCCAGAGGAGGGATTATAAAAGCAGTCAGGTGAGGGTCGGCTGGTCTCTAGAGATGAACACATGGAGGCAGGTAAGCAGACAACTCTATTGCATAACCATGACACTATCTTACCCATGAAATTGTCTTGCAAGACATTTAGGAACTGGCGAGCCTTAGACAAATGCATGGTTCCCTCCGTCCCTCCGTCCAGCCTATGTCTGGATAATTAAAATCCCCCATTATGATAACACTTCCCATCCTTGCTGCTAATCCAAATTGTGATAGGAGGCCTGCCTCCCCCTCCTCCTTCAGGTTAGGGGGGCTATAGCTTGCTTGCCTATAGCTTGCTCCCAGTATTATTTTCCTCTTAGCTTCATCCCTTTGGAGCTCTACCCATAAGGATTCCACCTCTTCCCTAGCTCTTCCCTAGCTCCCTTAGTGATGTCAGCTCTCACATTCACTTTATTCTCGATATACAGACATACCCCTCCCCCTTTTTTACCCTCTGTATCCCTCTCTAAAGGGTATACCATTGAATGGTTGCCAGCCAATCATGAGAGCTGTTGAACCAAGTCTCTGAAATTCTCACAAAATCCAAATCCTCCTCGTACAACACTACTAGTTCACCCATCTTGTCCGCCAGGCTCCTGGCATTGGTGAACATGCCACGTAGTTTAGACCGGTTGCATACTATCCTCTTATTGGGTGTTCCGAGATTGCAACTAGGATTTGTTACTATACTTACGTTGGGTTTATGTGCTTTAGTCAACCTACCACTAATGCCCCCAAACATACAGTATAATAGACTAGTGGGGATTAATAGTCACGGTATTAAAATACAAGAAAATGGCGGCGGTAATTGTTATATAAGTACAAGGATAGTCGTCAGCCAATCATATCTTCCCGAATAAGTCACAACAAAGCTAGTAGGAGGGACCTGAGAGGCTCACAAACATGGAATCAGGAAGTGACAGGCAGAGTGTTATAGATGGAGGGAGGCCTGAAGGCCGGGGCTGCAGAGCCGGTTGTAAGTTGAAACATTCGTCCCAGCACCATTGGCACATGCAATATATACATGCTTGAATAAGTATTTTCAAATGTGAGTGCATTGAAATTGTTTTCATTTTGAATAAATGTTTTAAAATGATAAAGCACTATTGCAAGATCTGATTGCTTTGCATGTGTTAGTTGTGATTGGAGTTCATGGGCAGCAATAATGAGGATAAATACCAATGGGTGATCAATATGATTGAAGCTCACGATCAGCATGAAGGAGGAGGAATACAAGGAGAAAAGCTCTGGAGGATTACCCATTTACAAAGGCATATTTATAAAGTATATGTGGTGAGGGCACAACCGGTGGAGGGAGCACAAGGAATCTGATAATATACACAGTGGTGGATGTGTGTGAAGAGTTTGTTTTTTATCTATATTCATCTGATTGGTTTTCATAATTTTTTCACAATTTTTTATACACATAAGGACACTCTATAGATTCATATGTTTTATTTGGCACTATGTACTTTATTTGAACTTTATTGGTTTATTGATTGCACTTAATATCCTTATGGGACATTCTTATGTAGTTTAGCTCTGCACTTATTGTATTATAATTGTGATGAGATGGCATTTCATGATGGGTAAGTTGTAATATATAACAATTTTGTTGTTGGGTTTAGGTACACTTTAAACTTCAACAAGACCATGGAGGTATACCGTGTGTCTGTGTATCTTTTTACATACCTAAACATACATGTCTTTGCTTCATTTCTAAATGGTATTTGTTACACATGAAGATGGATTTCTTTCAGTAACAAAAAGTATATTGGGGTCACATGGGAATATCTCAATATCGAAAACTCATTCTCTGTGTGAAGAAGATGGAACTGTGTCCTTTTATGAAAAGGGTAACCTGTCATGCTGAAGAGCACTTTGGACAAGGAGAGCAATTTCCTAGTTAGTATAACTTGACAGAACTTCAGAACTGAATGCAATCACTAAAATGGTTTCCTGTGTTACATTTATCTTCCTCACTGCAAGTACTTTGGAGGGATGGATTCCAGATATGGCTGTTCCCAAGTACTATACATGCTGTTTCTACAATTATATACTAAATGTTTTACTGTTAACCTAAACATACTGCCTGGTGTTCTGTATTGCTGATTATTCTGTATGTTTTCCTGTATTATTGTGTGAAGCTGGCATACCCCTGTGAATAAACACAAGCACATACTTTACACTGTTTTCCTAATCTCAAAACACAATATAGTGGTTCTAGGTACCCACAGATTTGGGATTATTAGACTTATGTAGTATTTACTGTATATGTGTCTAGTCTTGTTTTATCCAAGTAATACATTGAAAAAGAAGGCCCCAGGAATTAATGCAGCATGAGAAAAATAGGGTTACATTTTAATTCATAAATAATTTTTATTAATTTTAGAAAAAGGTTACAAATACAATACAATAAAAAAAAGCAAGGCAATATTCATAAGACAAGAAAAAAACAAAACAAAGGGAACATTTAGATCTCATTCACAACACAACATAGATACTCTAACAAACATTTATAAAAGGTGTATATCCTACGACCTTATTATAGAAACCATATATATCATAGACATTCCCCAAAGAGAGGTAGCATAAAAGATGGAGGCTTCTCACATCTAAATGCAAATAATCTGACAGATCTTCCTCCCAAGTAGATCTATGGATTACTAAACCTCTCTGCCTGTTCCCCACCCTGCATGTCCCCCCCCCCCCACATCACCCCCAACCACCCCCTATTTCTTGTGTCTGTACCTTAATTCAAGGAAAACCACAAAAATCTGTGACAAAAAAACAAGAAAGTCCCTTTGTGATTATTCTGGGGAAAAAGCTATGGAAAGTTAAAGCGATACTAAAGTCTTGTTTACTTAAAATAACAAACATGTTATACTCACCTGCTCTTTAAAGTGGTTTTGTACAGAGCAGACTGGATCCTCCTCTTCTCAGGTCCCTTTTCAGTGCTCCTGTCCCCTCCCTCCTTTCGAGTGCCCCCACAGCAAAAAGCTTGTTATGGGGGCACCTGAGCTGAGCCGCAGCTCTGTGTATCAATTCAGACACAGGAGGGAGCATCCCGGACGGCCGTGGCACTCACGCACATCACTGGATCGAGATGGGGCTCAGGTAACTATTAGGGGGGCTGCTACACACAGAAGATTTTTTATCTTCATGCATAGATGGTATACAGATATAAAAATGTCTGCCTTTACAACCACTTTAAAGGGTTAAATTTGAAAGACTTAAAGTTGACTAAGTTGATATAGGGACATGGATATAAAGCTCAACTCCAGGAAAGAAAAAAAAAAAGATTTACCCCTACATAGGGTTCCCATCTTCACTGCAAGGGTTAATTGCTCATTTTGCCTTGAGGGAAGATTTATAAGGTTATGTACTTACCCTATATAACAAAAAACAAGATACTCCCAATGGCTTATACGCAGCTTACAAGTAATGAAAAATACTTGTTTTATATAAAAATATTATTTTTATTTTCAATTGGTAAAATTACATCAATAAAAGCAGCAATAACAAAAGGGAATGGGGAATGGAAAGAGGGACATGTGGAAAAGGGGGAACAACAACAAGATCTCTAGTGTACACAAAAATAAAAACATAATAGATGGCTATATGACATTTAACAAAATGACATCCACAAATGGTATATCTGTGAATATTACTGTTTAAGCCCCATACACACGGTCGGATTTTCGCATGGATTCTGTCCTATCGGACAATGTTGTCGAAAAATCCGACCGTGTGTAGGCACCATCGGACAGTGTACGTCGGATTGTCCGACGGACAAAGTCCTATCTCCTGCTGGATAGATTTTTTGACAACAAGGTCCGATCACACCAATTCCGATCGTGTGTAGCGAATTCCGACGGACAAAGTGCTACGCATGCTCAGATCACATTACAAGACCAAAGCTATTGGCTACTAGCCTCTACGTAGTCCCGTCGTAGGCAACAAACGTCACCACGTTCAGAATGATCGGATTTTCCAACAACTTTGTCCGACCGTGTGTACGCAAAACCAACATCGGACAAAGTACGACGGACATGATCCGACGGACCTGGTCCTCGGATAATCCGCGCGTGTGTATGGGGCTTTAGAGTAACTCTAATGTGTTTCAATCATAATTTTGTATACGATCTTCTTCAGGGAGATACAGACATCTATAACATATCAATACAGAATATTAGCAATATTGACATCAATAACATCATCATCATTAGAAATAAATAGCCTGTATATGCAGGAATGCAAAAATAACTGGTGTCTGTCATGCGCGTGTGCACGGCCACCAGCAGGGGGCAGTGTGTTAGCACGTCGTGTCACAACGCCGGACAGGTTTCTATGGAGTCGGCGGCCATTGCCGGTATTCTAACTGAATGCAGAGGAGGCCATACAGCTGGCCTTTGATTTATTCAGTGTTGGAAGGGGCGTGCAATACAGAATGGGGAAGTGAGATGCAATGGTTCATACTTTGATTATGCATACAGGTGAGATAGGTCAGGGCATCAGCAGGCTTCCATATAAATGGCACACCCAGTATACATCCTATTCCTATGTGGATACAACACACTGGATAGTTGCAGGACAGGAGCATGTAATGAAAGACGAATCTCAGTAAGTAACTATTTACCATCCCTTTTCTTTTAAAATATATTGCCATATGGTCAGTTTACCTGTGGGTTTGAGATAGCTGTCTCAGCCCTCTCTGACTAATTGGTTCAGTTATACATGTACATGATACCACTAATCTTGTGATGAACGTATAACTAGCCGCCTGCTCTGACATACTGGCTAAATCAATATATTACACACTGGATTGATAGATAGTTAACCACTTACTGACCGACGCATGTACATATACGTCGGCAGAATGGCACGGCTGGGCAAATGGATGTACAGGTATGTCCCTTTGAATTTACCACCATGTGGTCACCTGCCGTGAGCTCCGTGAATAGGATTGTGGGTCCCACAGACTCGATGTCTGCGGGGATACCCGCGATCGTCTCACAGAGCTGAAGAACAGGGAGATGCTAATGTAAACAAGCATCTCCCTGTTCTGCCTAGTGACACTGTCACTGATCATAGCTCCCTGTGATCGGGAGCTATGATAAGTGATGTGTCACACGTAGCCACCCCGCCCACAGTTAGAATCACTCCCTGGGACACACTTAACCCCTTCCTAGCCAGCTAGTGGTTAACTCCTTCATCGCCAGTGTCATTTTTACATTAATCAGTGCGATTTTATAGCACTAATCGCTGAAAAAATGGCAATGGTCGCAAAAATTTGTCAAAATTGTCCGATGTGTCCGCCATAATGTCGCAGTCATGATAAAAATTGCAGATCACCGCCATTACTAGTAAAAAAAAAATATTAATAAAAATTCCATAAAACGAACCCCTATATTGTAGACGCTGTAACTTTTGCGCAAACCAATCTTTTACCAAAAATATGTAGAAGAATACGTATCGGCCTAAACTGAGGAAAAAATATTTTTTTTATATATTTTTTGGGGATATTTATTATAGAAAAAAGTAAAAAATAATGTGTTTTTTTCAAAATTGTCGCTCTATTTTTGTTTATAGCACAAAAAATAAAAACTGCAGAGGTGATCAAATACCACCAAAAGAAAGCTCTATTTGTGGGAAAAAAAGGATGTCAATTTTGTTTGGGAGCCACGTCGCACGACCTCGCAATTGTCAGTTAAAGCAACGCAGTACCGAATCACAAAATGTGCTCTGGTCTTTGGCCAGCCAATGCCAATGGTGGTTTAACAAGGTAAATATATCCATTGAATTCAGCTTTACCTTTTTTAGACATATTTTATAAACTTTTAAACATATGTATACACCTGTTGGAAATGTATATCCCCCAGGTGATGCATTTAATCTGCGAAACTTCAGCACAAAACACAGGATTTTAATCAGTGCATAGGATACTCTAATGCCGCATACACGCAGTCGGAATTTCCGATAGAAACAGTCCGATGGGAGCTTTTCATTGTATTTTCCGACCGTGTGTATGCCCATCGGTCTTTTTCTGTCAGAATTTCTGACGGACTTTGGATTGAGAACCTGTTCTTAATTTTTCCGACGGAAAACCTTTCTATCGGATTTTCCGATCGTGTGTATGCAATTCCGACACGCAAAATTCTGACGCATGCTCGGAAACAATTTGACGCATGCTCAGAAGCATTAAACTTCCCTTTTATAGTGCAGTCGAACGCGTTGTATGCCGTGGTGTTATTGACCGCCGGAATTTGGTGTGACCGTATGTAGGCAAGACAGTTTGAGTGAAATTCAGTCGGAATTCTTTTTTTTTTTCCAGAAGTTTATTGAAAGTTTGCAGATGTACAATAAAAGCAAGTTTTGTACAGATTACAAATATAAACAGAGGTATAACAGTGGTGGTAATGAACAATAAAATAGAACATATCAGTCACAATTCTTAACATCATAGGGATATGTGAGCAGGAGTCGGAAACGTGAGCTAGATGAGAGGGATCATGGACATTAGACTTTTTAAGTCAGAGAGTCTCCCATTGTGCCGGAAGTATCAATCTTAAGTAGCTTGCACGATTGTGTTTTTTTATAACATAAAATTCTGATGTGTATAGGAGATGTTGAAAAGTAGAAGCAAGCGTATACGTTGTGCCTGTTCTGCCTATCCCCACTCGCCCCAATAGGGATCTTGCTGTGAGCGGGGACAGGACACTAGAAGGGGAACATATATCGGAAGGAGGTAACGTAGCGTAGAAGGATATTTTTACTACTACTTTGTGGGGTCGGCACGTGGTTTTTCACATGTAGAGAGAAATAATGATCTGGGAATAGTCTGTAGGGCAGCATACGGATCAGAGATCCAAGGTATCAGTAGGCAGCGTCGTGGTAGTAGGGTACCCATGTATATGTAATATGATACCCAGGAGGTGGATCATGTCATGAGGAAGCTTAAGAGGGTGTGTGTATGTGGGGTGAAGGAGTGGCCACAGAGGGTTGGAGACGGAAATGTGTCCAACAAGCCCACGTGGTTCCATATTTATTTGGGGTGTCCGTGGCCTGGTGTATAAGGCTCTCCATTTCCGAAATCTTATCGGTACGCTTAATCCATTCAGCAATTGTAGGAAGTGTTGTAGATCGCCAATGTACTGGTATACATTGGGTGGCTGCATTGATCAGATGTAGCGTCAGTGATTTGTTGTACGCCTTTTGGGGAATGGAGGTGTGGTGTAGGAGAAATTGGGCTGGTGTGAAGTCTGGGGTATATGTTGTGATCTGGGATATTAGGCGATGGATTTCTGTCCAGTATGGAAGTAGAAGTGGGCAATCCCACCAGATGTGAAGAGGAGTTCCTAGAGCTGAATTGCATCGCCAACATATTGGGGGGACCGCTGGATGGAATTTGTGAATTTTGTCTGGGGTTCTGTACCATTTTGAGAGGATTTTATATCTATTTTCTTGAGAAGAGACGTTTACTGAACCTTTGTGTGTATGATGGTAAATGCGTTCCCAATCTGCTGACGACAGTTCGATGGCGAGGTCAGATTCCCATCGTGCAACTAGGGTATCGTTTTTGATGATGTGTGTGGAGAAGAGTAGTGCGTATGTGGCCGATACAACGTGTTTCAGGGGTTCAGTGCTAAGGCATAGAGACTCGAAAGACGTATGTTCTCTGTGCCATTGTGGGTTCTGAGTCGAGGTGAGAAAGAAATGACGGAGTTGGAGGAATTTGAAGAAGGGGATATGATAGTCTGGGAAAGAGAGGGCCATTGAGTGATGCGACAAAAGGTTTCCATTCTGAAAGAAGCTAGATGCTCTTGGGGGTTTGTCAGGTACATTTGTCTGTGGGGCTTTCAGGGTCAGACCTGGTGGAAAATCAGGGTTGTCGGTTAAGGGTGTCATAGGACCGTATGTTGGAGTTAGTTTCATATGAGTGCATGAGGCGTGAAAGGAGAGCAGCGTGGCCTTGATCAACGGATGTGTGAATAGGGATTTAGGGGCCTGAGATCTGGGGAGCCATGGTAGGTGGGTTAGGGGGATGTCAGAGAAAGCTTGTTCCAGGCGAATCCAGTCTTTGTGTGGTTTGTGCACATGCCAATCCACTACTCTGGTCAGGTGGGACGCAAGGTGGTATTTGCGGATATCGAGGAGGCTAAGTCCGCCTAGAAGTTTAGGGATGGTCATACGAGACCAGCTAATTCTAGGAGCTTGGGCTTTCCGTATGAAAGTCCTGCACATTCGCTGGTACGTCGTAAAGAAAGCCTGCCTTAAGATGATGATTGGGACAGCTTGTAGCAGATACAGGAGTCTAGGGAGAACATTCATTTTCAATATTGCTATTCTTCCAAACCATGAAAAGGAGCCTGAGTGCCATCTGTGTACGTCGCTTTGGATGGCTTGAAGTGCGTTTGCAAAATTAAGTGCATATAGGTCTAGCAATCTAGTAGGCAATTTGATCCCTAGATAGGAGATGGCTTGAGGGGCCCAGTGAAATGGGAAATTAAGTTTACATTGTGATACTAAAGGGGTCGGTAATGAGACATTCAGGGCTTGGGATTTGGAAAAGTTAATTTGCAAATTGGAAAGGGATTTGAAAAGGGCAAGGTCTTTCAGTAAGTTTGGGATTGTAGTGATTGGGTCAGAAAGGAATAGCAGTACATCATCCGCGTAGGCGGCGATTTTATACGAATTATGGTTAATGGTCAGACCTTTCACGTCGGGGTTATCTCTGAGCCGTCGTAGGAAGGGTTCCATAGTGAGTAGGAAAATGATCGGGGATAGGGGACACCCTTGACGGGTGCCATTGGAAATGGAGAAGGCGTTCGACAGGCGGCCGTTAATCCTCAGCCTGGCAGATGGTGAGGAGTACAGAAGCATAATCATATTAACAAAGAGCTGTGGTAAGCCAAGTGTGTGGAGCACTGCCTCTATATAGTCCCAGGCCACCCTGTCAAACGCCTTCTCCGCATCTAGGGATAGGAAGAAGCCTGGAGTCCCCGTGGAGGTAAGCCAATGATGAATATTCAGTGCTTTGATGGTGTTGTCTCTGGCTTCCCTACCAGGGACAAATCCTACTTGATCTAGGCCAATTAGATTCGGTAGAAGGGGCAATAGACGGTTAGCTAACACTTTGGCATATAGTTTCAGATCAACATTAAGTAATGATATGGGACGGTAGTTGGTGACTAACATAGGGTCCTTCTCGGGTTTTGGAATGAGTGTGACGTGTGCTTCTAATATATCCCTAGGTATGGCCTCTGTTGGGGAGTGGTTGTTGAACGCTGTTACTAAGTGGGGTATCAATATGTCTGGAAAAGATTTGTAGTAACTGGCTGTCAGGCTGTCGGGGCCAGGGCTTTTCCCTGTTTTTAGTTGTTTCATGGCGTGAAGGGTCTCTGATGTCGTGAGAGGGGAATTAAGGCTAGCGGCGTCGGCTTGTAGGATTGGTGTGGGGGAGTATTTTTGTAGGAATTCTCGAATGGCTGATTCACGGTCAGGGAGGTCAAGTTTCGGTGGCTGGGTAGGTAGATTGTATAATTGGGAGAAGTAGGCGACAAATTGGTCGGCAATGTCGTCAGTTTTGGTCACGGGGTTACCTGTCTTGTCCCTGATTGAATGGATAGTATGAGCAGCCTTCTTGTTTTGAAGAGCTTTAGCTAGTAATTTGCTAGATTTGTTGCTAAACTCATAGAACACTTTTTGGGAGACAGCATAGTTACGTCTTAGTCTGAGATGGAGTTCTTCAAGGAGTTCCTCTCTAGTCTTGGTCAGTTCAGTCAAGACCTCTGCGGCCAGGGAAGCTTTGTGTTTTTGCTCGAGGTCACGGATTTTAGCAGTTAAAAGATCAATGCGCGCTTTCCTAAGTTTATTACGCATTGCAGCTAAAGAGATAAATGACCCCCTAATAACGCATTTGTGGGCAGCCCAGACCAACATTGGTGAGGAGCTATCCGAAGAGTTTTCATTAAAGTACTGAGTGAGGCGTTTGGAGATCGTTTGAACATTTGCTGGGTCTGTGAGTAAGGAATTATCTAGGCGCCAAATGGGAGATTTATTTGCCCTGGAAGGAAGATGTAAGGACATGGATACTGGGTTATGGTCAGATAGAAACATCGGGTCAATGGAGGCTGTTGATAAGTATGAAAGATCGTCTTGGGTTATAAAAAGGTAGTCAAGTCTTGAGTATCGGTCATGGGGTGAGGAAAAAAAGGTGAAATCTTTGACGTTGGGGTATAAGGTGCGCCAGGTATCATGTAATAGTAGGTCATGGAACTGGGTTTTAATTGCACGTAGAGCTTTGAATGTCAATGTGGAGTGGCCTTTGGAGGTGTCTAAAGAGGGGTTAAGTGCCACGTTGAAGTCCCCCCCGAAAATTCAGTCGGAATTCTGACGGGAAAACCATCAGAGCTTTTTCCAAAGAGAATTCGCTGTGTAAATCTGAATGGTCCCAAAAATGTGTCAAAAGTGTCCGAAGTGTCCGCCGCAAAGTCGCAGTCATGAAAAAAATCTCAGATCGCCGTCATTACTAGTAAATAAAATAAAAAAATAAAAATGCAATAAATCTATCCCCTATTTTGTAGACGCTATAACTTTTGCGCAAAGCAATCAATAAACACTTATTGCGATTTTTTTTTTACCAAAAATATGTAGAAGAATACATATCGGCCTAAACTGAGTAAAAAATTTTGTTTTTTTTTTCAAAAAAAATTGATATTTATTATAGCAAAAAGTAAAAAATATTGTGTTTTTTTCAAAATTGTCGCTCTTCTTTTGTTTATAGCGATCAAATGCCACCAAAACAAAAGCTCTATTTGTGGGAAAAAAAGGACGTAAATTTTGTTTGGGTGCAACGTTGCACGACCACGCAATTGTCAGTTAAAGCAACGCAGTGCCAAATCGCAAAAAGTGCTCTGGTAAGGAAGGGGGTAAAATCGTCCGG
Source organism: Lithobates sylvaticus (assembly GCA_028564925.1). Lineage (NCBI taxonomy): Eukaryota > Metazoa > Chordata > Amphibia > Anura > Ranidae > Lithobates > Lithobates sylvaticus. The sequence goes on along the minus strand of CM053026.1, from coordinate 672,117,880 downwards.
GGCTGAAGCCGTTAAGTATGACCTCTTGCAGACAGAATTGGACTCCCTGCCCATTTTCTGGATGGTGGACCACCGTGAGTATATCAGTATATCCTGATGTGATGTGACATTTTGTCTTTTTGCTCTGGCTATTTAAATATTTCTTATATCAAAGGTAGGACCCTTTGTTATTTTTGAACTCCTGCATATACAGGCTCTTTATTCCTAATGATGATGATGTTATTGATGTCAATATTGCTAATATTCTGTATTGATATGTTATAGATGTCTGTATCTCCCTGAAGAAGATCGTATACAAACATATGATTGAAACGTGTTGGGGCTACTCTAAACAGTAATATCCACAGATATACCATTTGTGGATGTCATTTTGTTAAATGTCATATAGACATATAATACGTTTATTTTTGTGTACACCAGAGCTCTTGTTGTTGTCCCTCCTTTTCCAAATGTTCCCCTTTCCATCCCCTTTCCCTTATGTTATTGATGCTTTTATTGATGCAATTTTACCAATTGAAAATAAAAATAATATTTTTATATAAAACAAGTATTTTTCATTACTTGTAAGCTGCTTGCTTGCTTTTTGTTATATACGTTATTGGTTACTGGGCAGCACGTTGTTTATAACCAGGAGAGGTGGGTTGCACATTTTATGTACTTACCTTATTCCGCTCTTCCTCCTCCCTTCTCTTTGTGCGATCAGTCCCCCAGCCACGGCTCTCTGACTTTATTGTCCTGCTGGTCTTGCATTGTACAGAAGGATGCAGAGGGCAGTGGAGGAAAGCACCAGCTGCAGAGGGAGTGAGGAATGAATCAAGTATGTCACTCTAGTCATCATCCCCTAGGTAAAATGTGCAGTTAACCCTTGCAGTGGGGAGGGGATACCACTGTAAAGGAAAAAAAAATGTCTTCACAAAGTTTAGCACAAAGTTTTTCTGCACAAAGTAGAAGTCCAGACTAGAACTAACTAAGCTTAAAACTGAGCCAACCCCCCCCCCCCCTCCCCCCATTCAAACACTTATACTTACTACCCTGCTTACTACCCTGCTTATGCTTACCTATTCCCACTCTGCACTCTAATCCGATCCACTCCCAGTGGCCAGCTTCAGGGGAGAGGAGGTACAGCCGATAATGGATGCCCTATAGTAAACCTATGACCTCTGAGAATAGGTAAGTATAAGCATCCTCCTTTTACAGGGTAGTTAGTATAGAGATTAGAATGATGTAGGAAGCAGCTTTAGGAATAGTTCTAGTGTTAAATTCCACTTTAAAACAATACAATGCATCTCCTTTCCATCATTAGATTTATCTATTGTGTGTAAAATAAAACTTTTGCTTTAAAGAGTAACTCCACTTTTGTTGAAAAAAAAAAAAAAAAAAACCTTCCCCTTTGGGTGATCTATGTATATTGCAGGGATTTTAACCACTTGAAGACCAGGCATTTTCTGGCATGTTTGTTTGCATGTGAAAAACATTTTTTTTTGCTAGAAAATTACTTAGAATCCCCAAACCTGCTATATTTTATTTAAAGCAGAGGTCCTAGAGAAAAAAATTGGTGGGTTTTGCATTTTTTTTAAATGTAAAACAGTATTTACGCAACGTTTTTTCAAATGCAATTTTGGGGCGAAAATATACTCTTTAAAATTCTAATGCAAAGAAAAAAACAATAAATAATCCAAATTGTACTATCCGTAGGCAACACTTTTAAAAGCCTTTACAGGTTACCACTTTATATCCACAGAGGAAGTCTAGTGCTAGAATTACTGCTTATGATCTGACGTTCATGGTGATACCTCACATTTGTGGGGCGATCGCACTTTGCACTTTGAAGGACTGACGCACGCGTTCACCTTTGTGTGCTAGCACGGGGGGATGGAGGCACTTAAATAAAAAAAATTATTATTCATTTTTTTCTTTTTTTTTACACTGTTGTTTTAAAAAAAAAAAAATATCACTTTTATTGCTGTCACAAGGAATGTAAACATTTCAAGCAATGTAACAGGTACTCTTTATGGAGGGATTTGTGGTTAATAAGACCCCAAATCCCTCCTCTGCACTTGAAACCATTCAAAGTGCCAAGATTGGCGTTTTTGAATACTTTTGATTTTCAAAAAATGGCGCTGTTAAACCAGACGTGATGTCATCGCTTTTGGATTACCATAGAGGAGCCCCGATAAAAGCCGATTCCAGCTTTGAATGGGTCTCCGACTAGCCAGCGGAAGTTCTGGCTAGTAGTTTAGGTCTTCCGGTGGGGCGGGAGAGCCTGAAAGAGCTGTGAAAAGCGGGGGGGGGGGGGGGGGTATTGCCATATTGCATTGCATTTTATAGAAAATTACAGAGCTGCAGATTGGAAAGGACATTTTTAATAACATTCCGTTACAATGTGACTTGTGTCGCACTTGTATATGCTATATTATTTTTTTATTTGCTAATTTTTTCCCCCCACAACAACAATGGAGTTACCCTTTAAATAAATAAGAAAGCTACTAGCAAATATAAAGTGTAAGCAGCTAAAGGTACCTGCAATTGCTTGCAGCAGCTCTCTTTGACAGGTTGTTCAGTGTATTTTAACCCCTTGTTGCAGCACATAGTACCAAAGAAAATAAAGAAAACACAAGCTTGTTTATTGCTGTGGATGCAGTGTGACTGCATTACACTAATGAACACGGTTTGAACATGCTTTAAATATTTAATCCATGGACAGAGTTAACTCTCGTACACAATATTTTTTTTTTCATTCAACCCAGCAGGGCTAAACGGAAAAAAAAAACAGACAGCTCAGAAGGAGCCCCTGTACTAACTATCTGCTGTTCTATTGTGTTATGACAGGGGGATGCACCTTTTTCGGTCCTGCCCCTTTGACAGGCTTCTGTTAGACTGACTCCAGTACACACGGGCTGAATGTCGGCGGGTTTCTATAGAACCGGACGATGCCGCCTGACATTCAGCCCCTGTGTACTAGGCTTCACTATAAGATCCAGTGGGTGGCAAAGGCAAAGAGGCAGCTTTTGTCTGTGTAATTATTAGGTACACATGTTTTTATATAAGTAAACACTTGCGCCAAATATCAATTAAATTAATATTGTGATCTTGCAGCAGCTGTTTAAAAACAAGTGATTTGTATGTGATTAATAATCCACAAGAAAAGACTTTCTTTGTGAACAAACAGTGCTTTCTAATGTGAAAGACAACAACATAACCTGCGTAATAAATAATAACATACATGGGCATGACTGATGCACATAATTAATAAACCATCATAAAGGCCAACTAATAAATGTAATGAATAAATAAGAAAACTTTGTGCTTGGTAGTCCTATGGTATCCAATGTGAAAATGTCCTCTCATATTCAAACAACTCTTGCCGTGTATAAAGCACGTAGATAGGAGATACGGGACTTCGAATGTACGACATAAAGGATCACTCAATTGATATATAAAAAAATATAAAGAGTTTATTTAAGAAAATTGATAAAAAGTAAGGAGTACAGTCTATTCACAGTCGTAGGTATATACACACTGCCTATAACTGACAGTGAAGTACTGTAGTCACATACATATTCATATCACGGCCACTTATTTCAACATGTTTTGCCAGAATGGCTTCATCAAGAAAGAGGAGGCAATGATTTAATGATTTAATCATTGCGCCCTCTTTCCTGGATGCACTTTATATGTAGTAGTTTCAAAGTCCTGTATCTCCTATCTATGTGCTTTATATAATTTAGGGATGTTGGTACCATATAATTGTTGGTGTGGGTGAATAGCTGCGCAATCCTGTAAAACTAGGAGCTGCCAACACAACAATCTGACGAATTGTAAACTAGATGAAAAATGTGCAAAAGTGTGGCGCTAAAATGCAACATGTAAGAACATTCTAAGTGGGCACGCACATAGAAATCGAGACCACTGTTTGAGTGTTCAAAAAATTAATATATATAGAAAACAAGGACGACAGTCCTTCATGCACGCCGTGAAGGAAACGTGTAAGATGTGAACAAGTTTCAACAAGTGCACATGAAGAGGGTGGGAGAAATCAATCATAGGACATGTGTACAATGTGAAACAATGATTGTTCCCCTATAGTGCACAAGTCTCCAAAAGGAAGGGGCTAGTGTTGAAAAATGGATCATATAAATTATTCATAGATCCACCAAAAGTAGATGTGTGAAGTGCACTAGTGACATCAAAAACTAGACATTCTATACAAGTAAAAATGGACGGAATCACCAAAATAAGAGTGTCATTACTAACTCACAGGACAATGCAAACAACCAGAACGTAATAGGTATATGATAAATGAATGGTATTGCAATATATATCAGAACATAATTGGTATATGATAAATGAATGGTATTGCAATATATATCTATACTGTGATAGCTGGTGATAAATAGGTTGTCTGTGCGTTAGGGCATAGAAATAGCATCATACATAACGGTGAAAACATAAAAAATATTAAACAAGACTAGAGGATGTCTGAAATCATGAAAATAAAAATTATGGATGCTCCTATTAAAATATCACGCTGTAAAGGACAAAACGAAACTGTCTCTTGGAAGCTATTCAAAACGCCAATCAGGCCAAATGATAATGTCCACAGCATAAATGGTTGTATCACAAAATTGCTTGGAAACTGGGTCCTCTAGATATCGGATTCAGTTGCAAACAAGGAAGTATGAAAAATAGATTGGGTACGCTTACCACATCCGGTGGACCTCCTCACGGATAGTGAGGGGTCAAACGAGCTTGAAATTTGTAAGGCTGAAGCCTCTACAAATTAGGTGTGTGTAGTAGAGTCTCCTCGACAGTTGACACTCACCGACCCTCCATCGATCGACGGGAACCAAAAGGAAGGGGTCTCACCAGAGCTCACGGATCATCACACCAGATAGAAGTATGTGGGTAAAGAAAACAGAGAGGGCCTCCTCATAGTGTAAAACAGGTCCAGGTATGGACTCGATTTATTGCTTAAAAGTTTTGCGTTCAGCTTTCCAAAATAAATTTTCAATAAAAAATATTTAAAAGCAAAACAAAAAAAAGGATATATGAAAACGCACTGATAATAGTTTGCAAGGTTCTCCCGACGCGTTTCGTCTTAAACAGACTTCAACTGGGGCTCAATGCAAACAACAGGTCAGTGCACTTATATACAAGTACTAAATATCACTAATGAGACTCATTGGAAACAGCCCAACTTGTGGTGTGGTCACATGATGAGTTAATCTCATTTGGATTGGTTGAAAACCAACCAATGGCCAATGGGTTCATTTAGGGCAATTTAACCATAAAATTAATCAACCAATCTACAGTGTCAGAATCCCGTAAGCCACCCAATGATGGCCAGGAATATTAGACCGAGTGTATGGGGAAAGAAGAGTAGTATGGATAGGTCATATTCAGACCAGATGGACACAAACTTACCAATCAGTAATGGTGCTTTCTGGCGCCAAAAATACAGCCAAGTTGATTGGATGAATGGTTCAGGGAGGGCATATGACATATGGCCAGTGAAAAACGCAATAATTGAGGTGTACAGATGCATAACCAACTGTAAGGTGCGCCGCCAAAACCGCCACCCCAAAACGCCGCAAATCCTATGGTACGGCAGCGTCTGAGTCTAAACGTAACCCCAATGTCTCTTCCGGATATCAACATGGCCAATCAGTGCGCTGGATATGGTCATGTGACAAAAACAAAGTCACATGAGCGGACCAGACCGATCAGAGAGACTGTTTGGCCAATCGTTGCATAGAGCAAGATCACGTGACTGTGGAGAGAGTCACGTGAACGGACGAATCCGACGTGACATGACGAGTATCTGTGGTGCACTCCCATAGCACGCTACTTCACGCAGCGCTCAGCCAACGATCGTGTGGCAACGCTACAGCCAATCGAAGGGCGCAAAATGAAAAAATGTGTCTCTGTGAGCATAATGTCAGGAATGCGCGCAGAGACATGTCAGGTGCGCATGTGTCAGACTAGGAGGAGTGAAGAGAAAGGAAGTAATCACATCATGGTGCCTACAGGCTCCCCCCACTGGACATGAGTGAAAGTACAACTGTAGAGCTATGTGCATAAGGAATGAGGGTAACGTTAATACCAAGAAAAAAAGTCAAAAAACTAAAATACATCATGAAAAATGAGCCGCAGTCTGGCTGTTCCCAGTAGGTCTCTCACAAAATCTACAATATGGCAGTGTGGAATATTAAATGATAAATATAAAAGCTGTCTTATAACACCCCTCGATACTTGATGCTAAATATAAAAGCTGTCTTATAACACCCCTGAGAATGACAGGGATGGTGTCATTGTATAGTGGTCACAACATTGTCCCCTATATTGGCACCAAAGGACCCCAGCATATTCCCAAATCATTACAACTGCCATAAGCTGATCAAACTGTAGGTTATGGGGACAAATTCAATGTCACTGTACAATAGTTCATGATGATCTACGTTTAATAGACTAAATGGAAATATTCAAAAATAAAAAAGGATTGCATAATGAGAAAGAGAACTAGAAACAAAAAAAGGGGATATGATGTGTATATGCGTGGTCGTGCTGGATCAGACCATACATAGTCACATACTGGCAGTTAAACTGAGGGAAAAAATACCTTATGGAACTTGTTATTATAGGTCTGCGTTAAGAACGATTGATGAATGCGTTAATGTCCCACTCGATATTGAGGCCGAATGGGACATAACACTTCATCTGGTGGATCCAGAATGTTTCAAGTTTAGATACTCCACGTATGTTGGATTCGCCCCTCCAATGAGGAACAAACTTATCTATAACTTGAAACGTCGAACCCGCAGGGTTCTTACTGTGATGAAGCAAGAAGTGTTTGGGTACACTGTGGTTCGTCCGGCCAGCTCTAATGGCTGCAATATGTTCATTTACTCTAATCGCAAATGTGCGGATGGTGCGCCCAATATATTGTTTGCCACAAGGGCAAGTGATGAGATAGACAATAAATTTCGTATGGCAGGTGGCGAAACTCTTCATTTTGTATTCTCTACCTGTATGAGTAGATTTAAAAGTGTCACATTTTCTCTGGAAGGAATTATTTATACAGACGTTACACTTTCGGCAAGGAAAGAATCCCTTCATATCATGAAAGAAGGTTGGTCTGTGGGGTGGATCTATGATGTTGGGTGCGATCCTGCCTCTCAGTGATGGGGCACCTCTATAGATAACTCCCCCTCGTTCGGGGAGGATAGGATTGAGAACGTGATCGTTCCTCAATACTTCCCAATGTTTGAGTATAATATTTTTAATTTGCCTGTGTTGAACAGAAAAATCTGTAAGGAATGACCATCTGTGTTTGTTATCCTTAGCTGTAATAGGTTTTTCTGTTAGTAAGGTGTTACGGTCTATTTTAGACACCTTTTGGATTTCATCTTCAATGTGGGCAAGTTCGTAACCTCTGTCTAAGAATCTTCCTTTAAGAGTTTCTGCTTGTTCAAAAAAATCGTTCAACTGTGAACAATTGCGCCTGATCCGCATCAACTGACTGCGGGGGACCGATTTCAGCCATGAGGCGTGGTGGCAGCTGTCGACCGGGATGTACCCATTCCGGTCTGTGGCTTTGAAAAAGGTCTTAGTGGAAAAATGCCCTTCACAGATGCTAATTTCTAGATCAAGAAAATGGATGGTAGAGCGACTGGCTTCATATGACAGTTCTATTCCAATATTATTGTCATTAAGTTGTGTCATAAACTGATCTAAGGAATCAGTGGAACCCTTCCATAGGAGGAGGATGTCGTCTATGCCCTGGACCCCCCACAATTGGTGTTGTGGTCCAGGTACATCGACGACATCCTCCTCCTATGGAAGGGTTCCACTGATTCCTTAGATCAGTTTATGACACAACTTAATGACAATAATATTGGAATAGAACTGTCATATGAAGCCAGTCGCTCTACCATCCATTTTCTTGATCTAGAAATTAGCATCTGTGAAGGGCATTTTTCCACTAAGACCTTTTTCAAAGCCACAGACCGGAATGGGTACATCCCGGTCGACAGCTGCCACCACGCCTCATGGCTGAAATCGGTCCCCCGCAGTCAGTTGATGCGGATCAGGCGCAATTGTTCACAGTTGAACGATTTTTTTGAACAAGCAGAAACTCTTAAAGGAAGATTCTTAGACAGAGGTTACGAACTTGCCCACATTGAAGATGAAATCCAAAAGGTGTCTAAAATAGACCGTAACACCTTACTAACAGAAAAACCTATTACAGCTAAGGATAACAAACACAGATGGTCATTCCTTACAGATTTTTCTGTTCAACACAGGCAAATTAAAAATATTATACTCAAACATTGGGAAGTATTGAGGAACGATCACGTTCTCAATCCTATCCTCCCCGAACGAGGGGGAGTTATCTATAGAGGTGCCCCATCACTGAGAGGCAGGATCGCACCCAACATCATAGATCCACCCCACAGACCAACCTTCTTTCATGATATGAAGGGATTCTTTCCTTGCCGAAAGTGTAACGTCTGTATAAATAATTCCTTCCAGAGAAAATGTGACACTTTTAAATCTACTCATACAGGTAGAGAATACAAAATGAAGAGTTTCGCCACCTGCCATACGAAATTTATTGTCTATCTCATCACTTGCCCTTGTGGCAAACAATATATTGGGCGCACCATCCGCACATTTGCGATTAGAGTAAATGAACATATTGCAGCCATTAGAGCTGGCCGGACGAACCACAGTGTACCCAAACACTTCTTGCTTCATCACAGTAAGAACCCTGCGGGTTCGACGTTTCAAGTTATAGATAAGTTTGTTCCTCATTGGAGGGGCGAATCCAACATACGTGGAGTATCTAAACTTGAAACATTCTGGATCCACCAGATGAAGTGTTATGTCCCATTCGGCCTCAATATCGAGTGGGACATTAACGCATTCATCAATCGTTCTTAACGCAGACCTATAATAACAAGTTCCATAAGGTATTTTTTCCCTCAGTTTAACTGCCAGTATGTGACTATGTATGGTCTGATCCAGCACGACCACGCATATACACATCATATCCCCTTTTTTTGTTTCTAGTTCTCTTTCTCATTATGCAATCCTTTTTTATTTTTGAATATTTCCATTTAGTCTATTAAACGTAGATCATCATGAACTATTGTACAGTGACATTGAATTTGTCCCCATAACCTACAGTTTGATCAGCTTATGGCAGTTGTAATGATTTGGGAATATGCTGGGGTCCTTTGGTGCCAATATAGGGGACAATGTTGTGACCACTATACAATGACACCATCCCTGTCATTCTCAGGGGTGTTATAAGACAGCTTTTATATTTAGCATCAAGTATCGAGGGGTGTTATAAGACAGCTTTTATATTTATCATTTAATATTCCACACTGCCATATTGTAGATTTTGTGAGAGACCTACTGGGAACAGCCAGACTGCGGCTCATTTTTCATGATGTATTTTAGTTTTTTGACTTTTTTTCTTGGTATTAACGTTACCCTCATTCCTTATGCACATAGCTCTACAGTTGTACTTTCACTCATGTCCAGTGGGGGGAGCCTGTAGGCACCATGATGTGATTACTTCCTTTCTCTTCACTCCTCCTAGTCTGACACATGCGCACCTGACATGTCTCTGCGCGCATTCCTGACATTATGCTCACAGAGACACATTTTTTCATTTTGCGCCCTTCGATTGGCTGTAGCGTTGCCACACGATCGTTGGCTGAGCGCTGCGTGAAGTAGCGTGCTATGGGAGTGCACCACAGATACTCGTCATGTCACGTCGGATTCGTCCGTTCACGTGACTCTCTCCACAGTCACGTGATCTTGCTCTATGCAACGATTGGCCAAACAGTCTCTCTGATCGGTCTGGTCCGCTCATGTGACTTTGTTTTTGTCACATGACCATATCCAGCGCACTGATTGGCCATGTTGATATCCGGAAGAGACATTGGGGTTACGTTTAGACTCAGACGCTGCCGTACCATAGGATTTGCGGCGTTTTGGGGTGGCGGTTTTGGCGGCGCACCTTACAGTTGGTTATGCATCTGTACACCTCAATTATTGCGTTTTTCACTGGCCATATGTCATATGCCCTCCCTGAACCATTCATCCAATCAACTTGGCTGTATTTTTGGCGCCAGAAAGCACCATTACTGATTGGTAAGTTTGTGTCCATCTGGTCTGAATATGACCTATCCATACTACTCTTCTTTCCCCATACACTCGGTCTAATATTCCTGGCCATCATTGGGTGGCTTACGGGATTCTGACACTGTAGATTGGTTGATTAATTTTATGGTTAAATTGCCCTAAATGAACCCATTGGCCATTGGTTGGTTTTCAACCAATCCAAATGAGATTAACTCATCATGTGACCACACCACAAGTTGGGCTGTTTCCAATGAGTCTCATTAGTGATATTTAGTACTTGTATATAAGTGCACTGACCTGTTGTTTGCATTGAGCCCCAGTTGAAGTCTGTTTAAGACGAAACGCGTCGGGAGAACCTTGCAAACTATTATCAGTGCGTTTTCATATATCCTTTTTTTTGTTTTGCTTTTAAATATTTTTTATTGAAAATTTATTTTGGAAAGCTGAACGCAAAACTTTTAAGCAATAAATCGAGTCCATACCTGGACCTGTTTTACACTATGAGGAGGCCCTCTCTGTTTTCTTTACCCACATACTTCTATCTGGTGTGATGATCCGTGAGCTCTGGTGAGACCCCTTCCTTTTGGTTCCCGTCGATCGATGGAGGGTCGGTGAGTGTCAACTGTCGAGGAGACTCTACTACACACACCTAATTTGTAGAGGCTTCAGCCTTACAAATTTCAAGCTCGTTTGACCCCTCACTATCCGTGAGGAGGTCCACCGGATGTGGTAAGCGTACCCAATCTATTTTTCATACTTCCTTGTTTGCAACTGAATCCGATATCTAGAGGACCCAGTTTCCAAGCAATTTTGTGATACAACCATTTATGCTGTGGACATTATCATTTGGCCTGATTGGCGTTTTGAATAGCTTCCAAGAGACAGTTTCGTTTTGTCCTTTACAGCGTGATATTTTAATAGGAGCATCCATAATTTTTATTTTCATGATTTCAGACATCCTCTAGTCTTGTTTAATATTTTTTATGTTTTCACCGTTATGTATGATGCTATTTCTATGCCCTAACGCACAGACAACCTATTTATCACCAGCTATCACAGTATAGATATATATTGCAATACCATTCATTTATCATATACCAATTATGTTCTGATATATATTGCAATACCATTCATTTATCATATACCTATTACGTTCTGGTTGTTTGCATTGTCCTGTGAGTTAGTAATGACACTCTTATTTTGGTGATTCCGTCCATTTTTACTTGTATAGAATGTCTAGTTTTTGATGTCACTAGTGCACTTCACACATCTACTTTTGGTGGATCTATGAATAATTTATATGATCCATTTTTCAACACTAGCCCCTTCCTTTTGGAGACTTGTGCACTATAGGGGAACAATCATTGTTTCACATTGTACACATGTCCTATGATTGATTTCTCCCACCCTCTTCATGTGCACTTGTTGAAACTTGTTCACATCTTACACGTTTCCTTCACGGCGTGCATGAAGGACTGTCGTCCTTGTTTTCTATATATATTAATTTTTTGAACACTCAAACAGTGGTCTCGATTTCTATGTGCGTGCCCACTTAGAATGTTCTTACATGTTGCATTTTAGCGCCACACTTTTGCACATTTTTCACCATATAATTGTTAAATAGTTTGGAGCTGACCTCTGTCCATATTTTTGACCATCTTGCCGTGTATAGCCCACATTGACTGGCACGTAGTTCAATGTGCTCCCAAAAAAACATCTCATTCAAGTGAAGTGAAGATCCCCACTCACCGGGTGTAGTTGACTCATTGTGATATAGCAAGAAAAGTGAAATGAGGCTTAGGTGGTCTCCGTGACTGAGAAATACACCTTCCATCTCCACTCGTTCCCTCCTCACAGCAGTCCGTGACTCCAGAGTTTAAATCTCATAGCAGTCAGGGTAAAAGGAAAATGACAAAAGACGGAATCCTCATAGCGTTAAAAACGTCTTGGTATTTTTTTAAAAACCTTCACCAGGTATAGCATAAAGCAAAAAACATTAAAAATCCATCCTATGCAGGCATCCACAACAGCGGTAACTGTAAAAGCCACACAGGTGTCGGCGTGCGTTCCACCTAGAGCTCTGTACAGCAAATTGTGTGTCCTAGAATACGGCTGTATATTAAATTGGGTGCTGAAATGACCATCGGCTGGAACCGAATGCAATCATGAAAAGAAAAGGCTTTTACTTTTCGATACTATGTGATTAAAGTTTTGGACCCATTTTTGGAGATCCTGGTGTGCTGGTGACATTTTCTTTTCTAGATTGACGCATTTCATCATCAATGTGACATCATAAGACGCTAGAGGTCCTGCTGCTTGACTCCATAATATATACCTTCAACCACTGCCAATCACAAGCCAATCCATCTACACCAATACAACCAATGGATGGATGCGCAGATCAAATGGCACTCCTGGATCAATATGGCATACATCACTTACATAAAATTAACCTTCAAAAAGGAGTGATAGTTGAAAATTAATAATGCACGTAAAAATTTAAAATTAAAACCGTTTTTTTTTTTTTGCGGGGCTTATATAGAAATCCATTTGTCTATCACTCTCGCCATCTTGTGGCAGGTAAGGGAAATGACCTTACAAATTTATATGTACACAATTAGTCAGCCAACTCAGCACCATATGCAAAATGGTATTTTATAACTACAAGGCCTACCAAAAACAATGTAACTTATGATGAAACTTGGTTTCTAAACTAACAAATCCGGGTATTAAGTTGTAAAATCCAATGCTGTAATACTCATCAGAATATTTACCAATAAAAATATAAAAAAATATGCAAAAATACCTGGCATGCTATTGGATCTGTGCAGAACATTAATAATTGGATATAAAACAATCGCTTTTCGCATATCTGTACTGTGAGTGGCTGAAGCCGCAATGTCGTCACTCCCACGCATGTGCACGGATGACTTCTTCCTGGCAAGGTTTGGATTCTGCCGGCCTTTCAGCCAAGAATCCCCCATGCGCATGCACCGCTGCAGTCAGACACGCCAAGGCAACATGTCAGCTACCTCGGCGTGGACCCGGTGAGTTACCGATGCCTCGTTCTAAGGTAAGTATTTCATAATGAGCTAGTATGTAGTGTATAAAAAAAAAAAAGTTTCAGTGGGTATACAACCGCTTTAACTGTTCTGCATTACTTACCGTATGAATAAAATCCTTTATAATCTAAGAAAGTTTCAAACTTTTTTGGGGGGTCTGGTACATTGTGCACCAAGCTGTCCCTCATATTTGGTGCCCTTCTGTACACAAACACTGGTTTGCTAAGCAGAATAGCTGCCAATATTTTATCCCTCAACAGGACAGGCCATTGTTTATTTACCACTTTTTCAAATTGTTTATAGTTATTGTTATAATTAGTGAGGAAGACCATGCTATGGTCATTCCCCTCTCTTGTTTTGTCCTTCAACAGATCATCCCTTTCCATATTGGATACTTTATGTTTATCTCTTGTAGGGACTGATCCTTATATCCTTTCCCTTTGAATCTATCAATAAGTAGATCAGCCTGATGACTAAAGTCCTCCTTTGGGCGGATGTTTTATTAAACAACTTGTTCTCTTTTTTATATCTTACCAGATCCAACAAAATAATTTGTTTGTGATCCCATCCGCCTGAAAAGATAATGTTATATGCGTCTATATTAATTTCATCTAAGAACTGTTGCAGACCCTCCTCTGTACCCTTCCATACTATTACCACATCATCTATATATCTTTTATAAATCTCCAGCTCCTTTCTTGGCTTTTCCAAATATATCCTCCTGTCACATTTACTGAGGAAAATATTCACCACGCATATCTTGCCCCCATAGCAACCCCCTTGTGTTGACGGTAAAAACTTCCATCATGCCAGAAATAGTTACTGCTCATGGCAAGTTCAAGGGCTTTCAAAATGTAAATTTGCTGGGCCATCTCCAAGTCTGACCCCCCAACTTAGGGCCCATTTTACTGCTTTTAGGGCATCATCCTAATATATATTCGCGTAGAGCGAATCCACATCCACTGTAGCCAGGATAGTGTTGTCCTCTACTTGAAAACCCTCCAGCATATTAATGAATTGTTTGCTATCCCGCAAATATGCTGGATACTGTTGTGCTAAGGGTTGCAGATAGGTATCCAAATATTCCTTGTCTGGAAAATAGGGAATTTATTCCACTGATTATGGGTCTGCCAGGTGGTGTAGTTTGGTTCTCTTTTTTATGCGCCTTTTTCATAAATGATTTTCATCTAGATCTATATTTTACTGTAGGGTTATGGTTTAATTTTTCATATGTAGTGGTGTTACTGACCAGCCTGTTAAGTTCCTTCTTGTAATCCTCTTTCCTCAAAACAACTATCCCCCCCCCCTTCCTTTGTCAGTGGGGCGTATCACCACCTCTTTTTGATTCTCCAATTCCCTAATTCCTGTCCATATATCCTTTTTGTATCTCCTATATTTCTGGTTTATTAATTTTATATATCCTGATCCACCATTGATTTAAAAGTCTCAATAAAATGACTAGATGACCCCTTCTGCGTAAAAGTGGAGCTATTCCTGAGACCACTTTGTCGATAAACTGAGCCCTCATCATCGTTAGCTTTGACTGTCTTAGTAGAAAAGTGCCTTTTAATGTTCAACTTGCGTATGAACATTTGTGTGTCTATATATGTGCTAAACTCATTAAAACACCTATCGGGTAAAACCTTAAATCCTATGTCTAAGACTTTTAATACATTTTCAGAAAATTCTACCCCACTTAAATAAAAAATTCCCTGTCCTAGTTTCTCAATTCCTTTTTGGTGCAGCCCCCCTGCACCCTCGCCTCCTCTTAGTGGTTGGGGTGAGTAGGGCTGGTATTGTGGGGGCAGGTAAGACTGCTGCCAATATCTCCCCTGTCCCCCTCTCCCATAATTTGGTAGAGACCACCCTCTTTGTCCCCTGAGGATTCCACAGTGGGTCCCATTGGTTTCCCCTGGGAAAATCCCATTCCGGTAATTAGTTTCCCTTCTAGGTTGAATAGGGCTGCGTTGAATGCCACCATTTACACTACTTCAAACTTTTCCTCTTTCTCAGTTGAGGAAGCCCTAGAATCTGTTGCTGTATTTCCCTTTAATTCCTGACATTTATAAACTAGATTACGTGGATAATCTCCTATATCCCTCTTATATATTTAGATTTTCTTGTGTTGGGTATCCTTATCTAGTTTATCCAAGAACTCTTAAAGTTTTCTATAACTGTCCTAATATTCAGCCATATCTATGTAAGGATTCAATTGGTTCAATTAAAACGGTTTTAATTTAAACATTTTTGGTGCATTATTAATTTTCAAGTATCACTCCTTTTTGAAGGTTCATTTTATGTAAGTTATGTATGCCACACTGATCCGGGAGTGTCATTTAGTCTGCGCATCCATTCATTGGCTTTATAGGTGTAGTTGGATTGTCTTGTGTAAGCAGTTTTGGAAGGTATTTTACAGTTACCGCTGTGCCTGTATAGAATGGATTTTTTTATGTTTTTTTGCCTTATGCTGAACCTGGTGAAGGTTTTTTAATAAAATACCAAATCTGCTGTGAGATTTAGACCCTGGAGTCACGGACTGCTGTGAGGAGGGAACGAGTGGAGCTAGTCGGTGGATTTCTCAGTCACGGAGGCCGCCTAAGCCTCATTTGACTTTTCTTGTTATATCACAATGAAGGTCAACTACATTCAGTGAGTGGGGATCTTCAATTCACTTGCACAAGGTGTTTTTTTGGGAGCACATTGAACTACGTGCCAGGTACTGTGAGATATACACAGCAAGAGTCGTTTGAATCGGAGAGGACTTTTTCACATTGGATACCATAGGACTAACAAGGAGGGATGGCCGAAGGACCTAGTGTTTGGTTTGCAACAGAACTTTCGAACATTGGGAAAGTTGGGAACAGAATAACGAACCCTATTGAAATCTATGGGACCCGAATGTGAAAAATCAAAAGTGCCCATTTTGAAGGCTTATATGCAAGTAATTGGGCATACAATGGTTATTGGGGTCCAGGTACTGCCCTGGGGGACATGTATCAATGAAAAAAAAAGTTTGTAAAAAACGTAATTTTTAAATGAGCAGTGATTTATTGATGCTTAAAGTGAAAGTATAAAAATAAAAAATCCCTTTCAATATAGTGCCTGGGGGGTCCCCTTAGTCCACCCTTAAAGTGGCACATCTGTACTGTGTATAGAAGCTGCTGCAGCTGCTGCACCAAAAAATTACATTCCCTGCAATCTTTCTTTATTTTGTAAACAACGGCTTGGGTAGCCAGTCTGTATGATGAGGCCACAATTTAGTGCACGGGGAACACGATTAGAGATATTTTGGATAAATTCTGGTTTCTACCACAGACTTTTGATTTCTATTCCTGTAATGGGTGCAGAAAAATAGTTTGGGTGTCAGTGGTACCTTCACACTGTAACCCTATAGAGGTACTCTTGATGAAAGCAAGAATTGGCCTTACTGCCAAAAATTGTAATGATATGCTCCCCTCAAACAGGTGAGGAAAAATTGTTCTTTGGGTGTTAATTGTGTACATGAAACTGACACCAAAAACATTTATCCAAATTAAATCAACACCCACAACACTAGGCAGCCTAGTGAAAATTTGAAAAAAAATATTTTTTTTTTACTTACCTGAAATGCCTGTTGCTAGGCAGCCTTCCTAATCTTCCTCTTCATATTCATATTGTTTGGTGACTTCCGCCTCTACAGCGTGCTGCCCCATTGTCTTCTGGGACCTGTGTGTGTCCCAGAAATCAACAGGGACATTCACAAAGCACAGCGAGACTCGCGCAGGCACAGTAGGAAACGGGCAGAGAAGCCACAAGTCTCCACTGCCTGTTTCCCTTAGTTAGGATGGCGGCACCGGCACCCGATCTGATGGACGGATCAGCCTCGGGGGGGCCGACATTGCGGGCTCACTTGACAGGTAAGTGCCCTTATTAAAAGTCAGCAGCTACAGTGTTTGTTGCTGGAACACCGCTTTAACGGACATCAGCACCGTTCAATTAGCATCCCCCTGATGAAAATACGACATTTGCCTTGTATCGATATCTGTAGGGGAGGGGACTGGATGGCGCAGTCTACCTTATGGAGTAGGAGCACACGATCCCATCCATGCCTTGGCGCTATTAAGGCATGCTATAGGGTGGTGCACTAACGCACCAGACCCATGTGAGTACCCTATAATAGGGCTTTGTTTGCAGTAAATAAAACCTTTTAAAATGGTATCACACTATGAAGTTTCTTTTTGATATTTATATGTGAGGAGGCTACATTTTTATGCAGTGTTTGGACCTTGCAACCTGACCTTGAATCAGTTTTTATGATACATAAATGTGTATTGACCAAACTTAATTGCAAGGTCACGCGCTCTGAGGTGAGCGGCCATTACCTTGGGGTGGGGAGCACCTGAGTGTAATCACTGCTGCAGATCGCTATATTCACAGTCACCTATCAAGTCACGTTTATTATTTCTGTATTAAGGACACTGAAAACTGATCCTGGGTGGTCAGAGTATCACTGACTTATATGCACTTGAGCACTTTTTGGATAATTTTTGTATTAATATTTATATTTTATGAAATGTGTGTATATTCATGTTATATGATGTTGAAAGCTGAATGACGGGTTTAGTCGCTTATATATTATTATTATATTCTTGGATTTGATTATATAGGCACATCACTTTAGATAACAATTTTGTTTTTTAGGTTTTTGCTGCAGATTCAGCAGATCATTAAGGGGCTAGCGCAGCACATGATTTATTTGTTTATAAGGGGGAGTGGAGGGTGCTTATTAACAAAATGTAATAAAGATGTGTAAATGTGTACGTGGATGCACTTTAATCGATGGAAAGTGGTGTGTGGTGCACTTTAATTTGAGTATTCATGACACAGACACACTCCACGGATACAATATAATATACTGCAATATACTGCATCAAACGTGCAGTAACGCACAGAACTATATGGTGTTAAACTTGCAGTAACGCAATGAAATATATGGCTTTAAACTTGCGGTAATGCAATGAAATATATGGCATTAAACTTGCAGTAACGCAATGAAATATACGACGTTAAAACTTGCAGTAACGCACAGAGCTATAAGGAGTTAAACTTGCAGTAACGCAATGAAATATATGGCGTTAAACTTGCAGTAACGCAATGAAATATATGGCGTTAAACTTGCAGTAACGCAATGAAATATATGGCGTTAAACTTGCAGTAACACTGTGATCTATACAGCGTTAAACTTGCAGTAACGCAATGAAATATATGGCGTTAAACTTGCAGTAATGCACAGAAAAAAACTGTGGTAAACAGTCACTACACTCACACTGACTGAATTATCCCTACATTCACACTAATGTAAAGATGAATGGTCACACTACACTCAAAATGACTAAACTATCCCTACATTGACACTAATGTAAAGATGAATGGTGGTCACACTACACTCACAATGGCTGGACTATCCCTACATTCAAACTAATGTAAAGATGAATGGTCGCACTACACTCCCAATGACTGAACTATCCCTATATTCACACTAATCTAAAGATGAATGGTCGCATTACACTCACACTGAGATGCACACTAAACTGATATTCTACTAATGATAGAATCAGAATAGCACACTATAGCACACTAACTGTCTAATAGCACTGAACAGAGCCCTGTTCTTTCTCTCTCCACACCGCCATCACACTACAAATGGCCGCTATAGAAAGAATATTTTTAAAGTGTGGGGCGGGATCAAGAGCAATGAGTCATAATTGGATACAGTCATCATGACAGTGTCCAACTATGGCTCTGACAGTGCTCTGTGCATTGAAAGCCCTGATTGGCTGAAGCAATGAAAGCTTCACCCAATCAGGGATTTCAATGCACTGTGCGTGGGCGCAGTGCATTGTGGTCATTCGGTGGGCCTATCAAACGGTCAAATGACCCTATAATTCAGTTGTTCAGGGCACTCCCGAACAGCCAATGTTTGGCCCCGAACTCATAATCGGGCCGAACTGCTTGCCCATCCTTACTAACGAGCACAAAATTTTCTTATTTATTCACTACATTTATTAGTTGGACTTTATGATGGTGTATTAATTGTGTGCATCAGTGTATGCTATTAATTATCACACAGGTTATGTTGTTGTCATTCACAGTAGCAAGTGCTGTTTGTTCAAAGTCTTTTCTTGTGGATTATTAATCACACATGTTTTTACCATCATCAATAGGAATAGTCATCTCATAAAAGATTATTTACACATTAGCACATAAGAATATTTATCCATTATCTAAATATTTTAAGCAAGGTTGGGCCCAAGAAACAAGGTAATATATTTGGTAATTGAGGTGACCCTAGCAAAGAGGTATTACTTAAAGTACAAATTCTCCCTTGCTGTGAGGCATAGGAAAGAGGATTTACTTACCTGATACTTCATTCCTCCATGCTGCCATCCTGTCCTCAAAGCATCTTCTTCCCCATGCTCCAGCAGTCTAAGATCCTGTCGCGATCCTACATTGGCTCTGATGTTGCAGAGGGACAGTTCACAGCCAGGGCATAGGGGAGCACCATCTGCCAGGGAAAGCAGAGAATTGGGTAAATAATGTGCTTTTGCTCTTCCTTAGAATAAATGAGCAGTTTATTTCCAGGTTTTTTCAGTTTTTATCCAAAACAAAACAAAAAAATAATGGACTGATTGGACTTGGTTTTAAATTATTTAATTGTGATTTTAGTATCCAGCCTAGCATTTTTCTGTTGATGCATATGTAGACATTTGTGAATAGAATGACATTGATCAAAAACTCTTAAATGTGCAATTCTTAAATCAAATGATCAAAACATTTTTCAGGTCTCATGCAATTGACTAGGATATTGAAAAGTTATTTGAAGGGTAAATTTAAATATGTTTTGTTATTTGAAGCTAGTAAAACATTACTATATTTATTGGGGATTATCCATTTAAAAGTGTGGCAGCTTCAAAGTGAAGGACTTGTGGTAGAAAATACAACTAGCAAAAGCTTTACACAAGACCACATTTCAAAACACTGTTAAAAATGTCAGACCTAAAGTTTCACAGTCTCATTTCCACAAGAAGCGATGCATGACCCAGAAGATTAAGTTACTCAGACTTGGAACTGTATGAGACTTCCACACTTGAAAAAGCAGCCAGAGTACATGGATCAACACATAAAATAAAATATATGGATCATCCAGATTTACCCAAGGGTTAATTGACCTAATTTACACGTCTGCTCTGCAAAAGAATGGTTGGTAGATTTTTGGATTTACTAAGAAGAGGGTTTTTTTTCTTTTCTTTTTTTTCTTGTCAAGAAATTCTTTTTTCTTATAAACAAGGATTCTAAATTTTGATAGCCAGAGCAAAACTTGGAAAATTAGAGCTATTGCCAGTGGTGAAAGTAATCAATCAAGTTTTCATCAACTGGCAAAATGAAACAAGGAATTTGATATACTTGCATCTGTTTTTATATATCAATCCCAGGGTCTTTAAGTTTTACAGTAACTGCAAGTCTAGGCAGATGCTAACTATTAAGGTTAGCATAGCCATCAAAATAATTAATCCAAAGGGGCTTAGAAAACCGGGAAAACTAAAGACTAAAACTGGCTGAATATGCTACAAATTACACATCTACTAGTTTAGGTTAAATTGCGAATAGATCTCAATCTTCATGGGGTTGCATGATCCGTTTAGATAAATTGAATGTGCCTAATTATATATTCAGGTTTTTGTGTCAGATAATAATAATTTTAACACATAATCACCATCATATCTTATGTTTTATTTAGTGTGTTCTTACGTTGCATTAAATTATCTTACACTTACAGATGTAGAAATTAAAAGAAAATAGCACATATAGGAAGCTTAAAGACAACCTGTCAGTCAGTTAAAACTTTAGGGGCCCATTCTCACCTTTTTGGTTCATTGTGATGCATTACCATAGCGACATATAAAAACCTGAACTTGCGCTTGTTCTTTGTGGAGTGCAACACAAAACATGGCATATGCATTGCAGGCTACTGTCATTGTGCATTGGGATGCCATTCTAAATAAATGCTACTCAAATGCACCACACAATGGGCTGTGCATTGCAGGCATGTGTGGTAAAATGCATGTTGTAGAACAGGTTAGGACCATGCAATTGTGTGGAGTCAGCTTAAAAGTAAAACTCTTGTCTAAAATCACATATCACATGGTACCCACTGCCTATGTTAGCCAAAAACCACCTGCCCTTAACCACTTGCTTACTGGGCACTTAAACCCCCTTGCTGCCCAGACTAATTTTTAGCTTTCAGCGCTATCACACTTTGAATGACAATTGCGCGGTCATGCTACACTGTACTCAAATTACATTTTTATCATTTTTTTTTCACACAAATGGAGCTTTCTTTTGGTGGCATTTAATCACCACTTGGGTTTATATTTTTTGCTAAACAAACAAAAAAGAAAAAAAAAAAAATACATATTTTATAGTTTGTTATAAAATTTTGCAAACGGGTAATTTTTCTCCTTCATTGATATTCGCTTATGCGGCTGCACTAATGGGCACAGATGGGCTGCACTAATAGGCACAGATAAGGTGACACTGATAGACACAGATAAGGCGACACTGATAGGTACTGATAAGACGGCACTGATGGGCACTGATAAGATGGCACTGGTGGGCACTGATTGGTGGCACTGATGGGCACTGGTAGGTGACACTGATGGACACTGGTAGGTGGCACTGATGGGCATTGGTAGGTGGCACTGATGGACACTGGTAGGTGGTATTGATAGGCAGCACTGGTGATGAGACACTGGTGACATTTATAGGTGGCACTGTGGGCACTGATAGGTGAAATTATAGGCACTGGTGGGCACTGATGGGCACTGGTAGGCGGCACTGGTGTGCACTGGTAGGTGGCACAGGTGGGCATAGAAGCCTCTGCAGATGCTCTCCATGATCGGGATTGATGTCCCTCTCACAGTTGCCGAAAAAAGAAATAGCCGATTAACGGATCTGTCATTGGCTGACAGCTGATCACGTGGTAAGGGTCGGGATCGATCGAGTCTCATAGACTCGCTGATCACAGAGCGTGCCACGTGCACCCTCCAGGGGGCACGCAGGCCACTCAAGCATGAGAGGATGTCCATAGACACTCTCCCGGCAAAGTAGGTCTGTGCTGTAGCCATCTTTCGGCTATAGCGCAGATGGGAAGAGGTTAAAAAGGACCTGAACTGTGGAAGCTGTGCCCATGAAAATGCAAGCCTAGCTGAGCAAAGGACTAGTCACTAGTATTTCCTGTGGTTCCCTTGTTTCTGATCTTTTCTCAATTGCTTGACTGGATTTACTAAAGGCACATAGACTGTGCTCTTTGCAAGCGCAGTTGCACGCTGCAAGGGCCTTGCTCCAGAGCTTAGAAAATAAGGTGAAGCTTCACTTTGCAAAGAACACCCAATCACATGCAAGGAAAATTAAAAAACAGCATTTTGCTTACACATGACTGGATAATGGAGGCAGCAGAGCTTCCCCCATTTACTAAACTCTGGAGCAAATGCGGCATGCACAGTCTATTTGCCTTTAGTAAATCTACCCCTGGGTCTCTGTATGTATGCAGCTATTTTTGCAAAGGAGCAGGTTATTTGCTTCCTCATGTCAGAGCTGTCCCCCTGATGGTTTGTGGAATGTGACCAATTGAGTAATATTTAGGAAGAAGAAGGAGGCATGGAGGAAGAACAGATCCACAGAATAAATGAAACAGAAGCAAGAATATATTTGTACTGCAGGTCCTTGGGTACAGCTTCATCACCAGCAAAGAGAATAGGGAGGGGCACATTAGTAAAATCACAAAATCTCACTCCTAATCCCATTATTTTAGCACAGTGTCTTTAATTATCTCACATTGCAGTATTACAGATATAAGAATTGAGGCATGAGAGTGCCTAGGAAAATGCACTTCTATTTTTCAGGAAGATTTTAAGGCAACATTTTAATTTTGGGGTACTTCTTAAGGACAATTAATGGTTCCTCAGTGGCAAATGACTGATGGAACCTTGGCTTGTGATCATTAGAAATAATTTCATTGCTCTTACAACTCTAAACAATTGAAAGGCAAAATCTGATGAGTTGGCATGGGTTATTGTACTTTACTGCTACAGTATATGCAGTACCTTTTTAACTAGTTTAATTTGTTTGATGTACAAGGTATATGGTCTAAAATGTCTTATGCCCCTTGCATATGGGACATCTAGCTTCTGTGCATACACCACAAAATTTTCTGTATTCATAGAATTCATCCCTGAATGCATAGGACCCTAAACGTTATTGTCACTTGGTACAGAGCTCTATAGACTTTGACAGGCTGCAGGAGACCGGGGTTGGACACTGCACCAGGAGCATCAAAATTCCCAGAGCATTCACAACGACTAGCACAAGGGGCCTATAAGTACTAAAGGTATCATTTGTTTAAAATAAAAAAAAATAATAGTGACTGCTGTTGCAAGTTCTGTTTATGCAAATACAAGTTACCTGAATGTCATGCTTATCCTCTTATTCTATCAGTGACTAATAAAAAGTATGCAGATAAGGATTTGTGACTTTTCTCAGACTTTCCTAATCTGCATACTTTTTAGAGGTTCGGTGATCCATAACATTTTGAAGCCAGAATGTCAGTCAGACAACTTGCATTTTCAAAATAAGGTCAGCAATGGCAGTCCCAAGCGAGGCTTCAGAACCTTTGGCCTGGGGAACAAACACAGATAACTGTCTCTTTCGCACTCAAGATTTTGTGGGCAAAAGAACATGTACCATGGAAACTGTGCATTGGCATTGCAATGATTGATGGGCTTAGGGGTGAGTGTTCCCAAAAGGACATGATTTATTGTGACACATTGGGGGTTATTTACTAAAGGAAAATCCACTTTGCACTGCAAGTGCACTTGAAAGTGCACCTGGAAGTAAAGTCACTGTAGATCCGAGGGGGACATGCAAGGAAAATAAAAAACAGCATTTTAGCTTGCACATGATTGGATGATAAGATCAGCAAAGCTTCCACTCATTTCAGATCTTCCCCTTAGATTTAGAGCGACTGCACTTTCAAGTGCACTTGCAGTGCAAAGTGGATTTGCCTTTTGTAAATAACCCCCATTGCCATATTTTGTGCATCAGGTTTCTTTGCAGCTTTTGCCATTTGATTTATAAGAGCATGTCAGAGCCAAAAATGAAAATGGTGCTGGCTGGCATCCCATTGCCAGATATCTAAATAATGCCACTCATGTCTAGTTGACTATGGTCCCTGTTATGAAAAATATCTCATTAGAGAGAGTATATCAAATTAGGGCCACCGGGCATACATATTAAATAGTTGCCCTGGAGGAATATTACCCCAGCCCAGTCCTCCCTTGGGCAGATCTCATATTTATCTCATAGAAATTAGTGAAACTGCCCAGGTTCAGTTTGCAAAGTTTCTCCAATTCAATCTTCAAATTTCACAGACTTTGAAGCAACCACCCCTGAAATCTATGGAGTCCCAATCTTGTTGTTCAGTTCTGGTCATTTGTAGGAGCTAATAATCATATGATATCAAACATAAGGCACTGCCACGGGGGACACGAACCGTCGACCATAGACGGTTCAAATCCCTGCAGAACCTGTCATGATTTGAACCATGTATGGGCAGGCTGAATGTACCCAAGTTGATTGATTATTGCAATTATAGCCACTAGCAGTAATCACTGCATTCTCCCGGCAGGGATGGCTTCCCCCAACCCCCGCTGGGAGAACACATTGGCTTCACAGGAGGGAGTCAGTGTTAATGGGGGAATCATTAATCTATCTATGGCTGGCATAAAAGCACAGTATCTCTCTCCATACAGAACTGTAAACTCTCCTTAACAACAGCACACGCTAATGATATGGCTGGTGGGAACCCACAAACCCAAAAGCTGCATTATATGTATATATACAGTATATTTGGGTTTTACATGTTTCACTAACCCTATGGATTCACAATGAGCCCATGGTAGCCACAAACCAAAACCCAATCTCTATTTTCTGACAGGCTCACTTTGAAGTCATTTTGGCTTTTAGAGATTTTCTGCTTTGCTCTATATTTGTTGGGAGTTCTTCTGTTATATTTTATTAGCTTTTTTCTCCTTTTTTATAAAATTCATGTTTCCTTGTTCTTTTTGCTTTGCTGATTTTGTTTTTAATTTGTAGTGCAAAATCAGTACATAAGACAGCCCGATTGGGCGTAGAAAAAAAGGTCCACTTATTTACATTACATTAAAAAAAAACTGTTTCCGTACTGCTGTTTTTTTTTTTTCATATCTCAGACAAGACTCATGGAATGCTTAGTACCCCCAAATATCGTGAGATTACATTCCTTTATAGGGTAGGAGCATCTTCTTACAAGATTTGAGTTAATTAGCATTCATCTGGATCTCACTGGAAGGGTGGTGATGTCACCATCACTTAGATGCTGTGGGCAGAAGCCAGGGATCAGGTAAAGTATATAATTACTAACATTTGTATCCACTTATTTTTTATTTTTTTGGCATAGTGTATGGGCACGGGGGAGAGAGCACTAAATAAAACCAAGTAAAATTTGCATTTTTAAATTAAAACCTTTAGTTTGAGCTCCTTCAGTTGTCCACTGGGCTGCCTATCTGACCTATCAGGGAGTATACATTGCACAGCCTTGCTAAGTGCAAGGCAGTGGTGTAGCATTGCCAGTCTAAAAAAAAAAAGTGAATTTGCCTTCTCTTTAACCACTTAACCCCCCAAAGGTTTTACCCCCTTGATCACAGGGGCATTTTTTGCTATTCAGCACTATGCTATTTTAACTGCAATTGCTCAGCCATTTAACACTGTACCCTTATGAAATTTATATATTTTTTTTTTTTTTACACACAAATGGAAGTTTCTTTTGGTGGTATTTTATCATCACTGGGTTTTCTATTTTTTATTATATTAACAAAAAAGTCTTGAAAAAAAAAAGACTTTCTATTATAAAACAAATGCAATAAAATCTGATTTCTTCATAAACGTTGGCCAAAATGTACTCTGCTACGTCTTTAGTAAAAAAATAAAAAATAAATAAAAAATCCCAATAGGTGTATATGTGTATATTAATTGGTTTGTATGAACGTTATACCATCTACAAACTATGGTATATATTAGGGTTGCACCGATACTTTTACTGGTGTCGGTGCCACAACTAAGCATTTGTACTTGTGCAAATCACATGCAATTCTTTGCAGTGCGATTTTAGCCCATTAATTTTTTTTATGAGCTCAAAAAGCACCACAAAGATATTGGTAACTGGTATCGATGAGTACTTGAGCACAAGTATTGATACTCATATTTGTCAGTAAAAAAACAGGTATCGATGTATCCCTAGCATTTATACTGGAATTTACACAGCTATAGACGCTGTACTAATAATGGCAGTGATCAGGGACTTATAGTGTGACTGCGATAGTGTGGCAGACTAAGTGTGACTGACTAATACAGTGATCAGTGATAATACTGTACACTATACTAATGACATTAATGGGTGACAGTGGTGTTTGGAAGAAAATTAAGAGGTTAACTGTGTGCCTAACAAGTGTATGTGTGCTGCTTTTACTCACTGGATCTGGTTGTCTTTTCTCCCTAAATCAGCCAGATTACTGTTTTGTGTTCAGTGTTCTGTGTGTTTGTAAACACAGAACCCTGTGCTGTAATTGGTCACAGCCGTTTAGCAGTTATACAGCGAAAACCATACCAATCACAGCACAGACCAGCAGGGAATGTGCACACATGCCCGAAAATCACTAAGTTTATACCATACTTGTATGTTGCTGTGCCTTGCTGTGCTGCCTGCTAGCAGTAACAGTACTGTTATTGGTCAGCAAGTGGTTAAAGTGAACCTGTGTTTGTTTATGCAGGAAAAGCAACAGGTTACCTTGACTGTTTTCTTTATCTGAGGAGAGTAGGGCAAAAGAATAACTACTTTCCCTAAACATGCAGTTTTGCATGTGTGATTCCCTGTGTTAGTGAGAAGTAGCTTCAGGGGAGAGGAGGGGACGCTCAACAAGTGCTGGGAATTCTGTGAGCCATGATGTCACTCGTAGGCTCACATGTCCAACCCATTGTTAGTGATCCCTTCTCTTCCCTGCGGTCGCTGCTGTCTGACACAGCGGAGCCAAAGTTGTGGATCATCTGACAGGACCAGAGCAGACATCTTTTCTTGTACAAATATTTTATTGAAGTAAAACAGAATACATGGCAGTGTACATAAAAAAATGTTAAGGAACTTCAGAAAATAAAGCATCAAATAGCATATCAGATTAGGAGTAGCAAAAGAAGGACTTTTACCAGATGCGCAAATATATAATATGCATAGTCCATGGGCGCAGACCCCACATGGGGGAGGTAGTGCAAATATTGAAATTGCGTAATTGCGTAAAGTGACATTGAGTAAATCAATTAGGGAGGAATTTTCACCAAAAATTGAACATATAGAAGGCACAGTATAGATATGGGGATATGGTCCTATGCATTACCCTTATGGGGAGAGAGGCCGTCTCAATATAGCTAAGCTAAAGGCAGGATGGCTGCACATTAGTGTGGAAGGTGAATAAGTGGAAGACATTGTCACCTAGGTTAGCCTGAAAGAGGGAAGAAGAAGAAAGACCACGGAGGCCTAAGGGACCTCGGGTGGAGGGAAGGGGGGGGGGTAGGTTTAAGGGTGATAAGGGATGGGCAGAAGGTAAGGACCATGGCCAGTGTAACTAGTAGGTTATGGTAACAAGAAGGAGTTGCCAAATTCGGGAAGCAGTTAGTGGATGATCCATGGCCTCCAAAGCTTTTCATAAGCAGGAACTTTATCAAGTGTGTACAGACATCTTTTTTTACACAGGTTAGGCAGCATGGGTAACCAGTGGAAGATTGTTAAGACTAGTTAGTGTTATGTTGGACATACACTAGTAGATTTTTGGGAAAGAAAATTCTTTCTACATTCATTGACTGAACGAATATTGTTAAAAAATTTCACTTGCTCTTAACATTCAGTTTTAGGCCCCTTTCACACTTGTACGACCTGAAAGTCACGCTACTTTGCCGTGACTTTGCCACACAACTTTGATGGTACTTAAAGCGTATTACCATTTGACGTGACTTTGATGTGACTTTAAGCAATTCCTGTGTAATCTTGAGGTCTATGGACCTCAAGTCGCATCAAAGTCCCTGCGACTTGAAGTCACACAGGTATGAACGGTACTCATTGGAAATCATGGGGAACGACTTGTAATGCGTCTGTGCAGTCCCAAGTCACAGAACAAGTTGCACAAGTGTGAAAGGGGCCTTAGAATGAATGTCATTTCTGAACTAAAACCACATACACTGTACAAAAGCTTGTTTCTTTGATAAAAAATTTCCATCCTGCTCCTTCAAATTTTCTTGTCACTGGTTAAAAACTAACGTTGATCCCAATGGGGTGGTGAGCTTGGAGCCTCTTGGGTCGTCCTACGGCCATCCTCTGGGGTTAATTTTTTGCCCACCTTGCTGTTCCACTCTTTGAATCTCACCCCTTTACAGACATGACCTTAGATTTTGGGTTCACTAATGAATAGTTAACCACTGTGTTTCTCATGTTCACTCTAACATCTATGATTCAGTATCGTTATCTGGCTCCAATTGTTTGTATATCTGTACTGTTTTACACTCTGATATACTATACACCGTTACATTAAAATCATCTTTACTTTGTATAAATGCTTATGTACAATAAAAATTCTTTAAAGCTAAAAACTAGCATTGATTTGACCCCACTAAAGATTAGAAAATCAAAAGAATGTTCGTACAGTACATGGCCAGAATTAGACAATCTGCTTTAAGTGCTGGCCCTGCATGCTGTTTATATTTACCTTCCCTAACTCCCCTACCAGCATTTAAAAATTGTAAGCAATCCCATGCATGAAAAAGCACAGGTTCACTATAATGCTCTTCTCAGCATTGGGGTCAAATGTGCTGTGTTAAGAATTACAGTACAAACCACTTGATGAGTTACACTTGCTGAATGAAGCACTTAGATGAGCCACTTGGGCAACATTCTTATTAACGGTATAAAGAGCTCCTTCCCTACAACCTCTGATAATTCACAGTGCACTGGACACAGCCAAGTGTATTTATGAGACCCTATTGGAAAACAAAGATTTGTGAATAAAGTAGCACTCACTCTCAAGGGAGACTATTGTCAATCCATTGAAACTTCTGCCATGCATAATCACATATGATATTCTTTCAGAATTTAAATTCTTCACTATCCTGTAAAGTTGGTGGAATAATCAGTGCTTCCTTTTACAATCCATCTGTTTACTGAAGCTGGATTTAGCTCTGCAGAGTCTTAGTTTAAAAAATGTTGAATGTGACCCATTTCTGTACTGTCAAAATTCTCTGTATGTGGTAGGAGAAACAAGACATTGGCTGACGACTTGTCTTTTAATGAATTTGTAACGCCGGTGCTCAGTATGTTGTTTTTAAAATGTAAATCTGATATAAAGGTGTCACCTAGCTGTATAATCTTTTATGCATATCCTGGGTACATACCAATCCTTGCTTGATGTGCAGTGTGACTGAAGGCAGTCATTAGATGTAATGAAACACCAGTTTGAGTTGTAAAGGGCCCAGGCAGCTTGGCACATAGCTATTCATAATTACCAGCTTTCCTAATACCATTATTTTTTGTTTGAAACTTAGAAACTTACACTTTATTAAAACGCTTAGCAAAGACACAAATATACTAATGTCAAGTCTTCATGGCAAACTTAATTTTGAACAGGATTTACTCCAAAAAGTTTTTCTCTTTAAAGACTTATTTCAGTCGTGAAGTAACACTGTGCACTGAATCACTTATGCAAATCTGAAAACCATTGCCTCTAAGTGCGTAAAATAGTTATAAAATGATGCAAATCAAAGGCATCTAAGGCAAGTCAGCATTTTGAATTTGCTGCATACATTTTCTGGCTACTTAAAGAGGGGCATGTGCAGAGAGAGGTCGCTGACTAAAGTAGAACCTCTAAAGTGATAATGATGATGATTACCCCATGTGCAACAATTGTGAATGAATGAATGAATGAATGACTTGTATAGCGCAACCTATGCGAACTGAATGTATTGCAGATATCCTTGATGTAGATGTAGGTGATTAAAAAAAACACAACTCTTTTAAGAGGACTCTTATCAAAGTGAACCTCAATGCTGAACTACATATAGGCAACATATTAAATGCTTTCCTGCATTTTGCATATGATGGTAAAGAAGCCATGCCATTGTGTTTACGCTTAAAAAAAAAAAAAAAAAAAAATATATATATATATATATATATATATATATATATATATATATATATATATATATATATATATATTACAGTGCTGTGAGAAAGTACTTGCCCCTTCCTGATTTTTAAAATTTTTTTGCATATTTCTCATACTTAAATGATTCAGATCATCAAACAAATTTTAATATTAATATAACCCGAGTAAATCCAAGATGCAGTTTTTTAATTATTATTTCATTTATTAAGGGAAAAAAGCTGTTCAAACCTGCCTTGCCCTATGTGAAAAAGTAATTACCCCCTCCCATGCTGAATCATGAATGATCTGTGATTAACCACAATTTTTTGGAAAGCTGAGTTAAATTTCACTTACCACACCCAGGCCTGATTACTGCCAGACCTGTTGAATCAAAGAATCACATAAATAGAAGCTGTCTGACAAAGTGAAGCACGCTAACAGATCACAAAAAGCCACACATCATGCCACAATCTAAAAATAATCAGATTAGATAAGATTAATCAACAGATTAGAAACATACATGTATCAGTCTAGGAAGGGTTTCAAAGCCAATTCTAAGTCTTTGGAACGCCAGTGAACCACGGTAGAGCCAATATCCACAAATGGAGATAACCTGGAACAGCGGGGAACCTTCCCAGGAGTAGCCGGCCTACAAAAATTACTCAAAGAGCATGACGAGGACTCATCCAGGAGGTCATAAAAGAACCCAGAATAACATGTAAAGAACTGCAGGACTTGCCTCAGGTAAGATCAGTGTTCATGATTCAACACTAAGAAAGAGATTTGGCAAAAATGGCATCCATGGTAGAGTTCCAAGGCCAAAGCCACTGCTGACCAAAAAGAACACAAAGGCTCATCTCACATTTACCAAAAAACATCTTAATTATCCCCAAGACTTTTAGGCACTTTTTGTGCATCCCATTACATCTGGCATAAAACTAATACATCATTTCATAACAAGAACATCATACTAACAGTCAGACATGGTGGTGGTAGAGTGATGGTCGGAGGCTGCTTAGCAGCTTCAGGACCTGGACGACCTACCATAATTGATGGAACCATGAATTCTGACCTCTACCAGTAAATCCTAAAGGAAAATGTCCGGCCATCAGTTCGTGTCCTCAAGCTCAAGTGCACTTGGGTTATGCAGCAGGACAATTATCCGAAACACAACAGCAAGTCCACCTTCAAATGGTTCAAACAAAGCAAAATGTAGGTTTTGGAGTGGCCTAGTCAAATTCGGACTTAAATCCAATTGAGATGCTGTATCATGGCCTTACACAGGCCGTTCATTCTGGAAAATGTGGCTGAATTAAAACAATTATGCAACAAAGAGTTGACCAAAATTGCTCCACAGCAATGTGAAAGACTCAATGCCAGTTATCGCAAATGCTTAATTGCAGTGGTTGCCGCCAAGGGTGGCACAACCAGTTATTAGGTTTAGGGGTTAATTACTTTTTCACATAAAGCCAGGCAGGTTTGGACAGATTTTTTTTCCTAATAAATTAAACCATCATTTAAAAACTGCATTTTGTATTTCACTGTAGTAATAAAATTTGTTTGATGAGCTGTCATTTAAGTGTGACAAATATACAAAAAAAAAATCAGAAAGGGGGTAAATACTTTTTCGCAGAATTGTGTATATATACAGTATATGAATATATTTCACTCTTCAAGTATTGATCACATGCAGAAACACAGGATTAACACTATGATCAGAAGGGCGCCATAGAGAACCATTAGCTGAGACATTCAGGAATAGGAACATAAAAAAACACAAGAAAGGTGAAGGCTACAAGCAGGTCAGCAAAGCATTACCTATCAGTCAGAATACTGTAGCAAAAAGTGATACAAAAATGTAATAAACATGGAACTGCAACCATCTCACAGAGATGTCCAGGCTGTCCAGGCTGTCCACAGAAGTTAACACCTCACCAGGAGCAATGAGAAGGGTTGAAGAAAATTGTGATGCAAGTTCACTGCAGTTAGCTAAGGAAGTAGAAAGCCAAACTGGGGTGATTATTTCCTGTGACACAATACGGCATACACTGCAGAGTCTGCCGCAATGTCGCAGTCCCGCTGAAAATCGCAGATCGCTGCCATTACTAGTAAAAATAAAAATAAAAGTAAGTCCCTAAATCTATCCCATAATTTGTAGACTTGATAACTTTTGCGCAAACCAATCAACATACGCGTTTTGGAATTTTTGCTACCAAAAATACGTAGAAGAATATATATCAGCCTAAACTGATGAATACATTTGTTTTTATATATATTTTTTTGGATATGTATTATAGCAAAAAGTAAAAAAATAAATATTTTTTCAAAATTGTCACTCTTTGCTTATAGCGCAAAAAGTTGATCAAATACCACCAAAAGAACGCTCTATTTGGGGGAAAACAAAGGACGCAAATTTTGTTTGGGTACAGCGTCGCACGACCGCACAATTGTCAGTTAAAGCAATGCAGTACCATATCGCAAAAAATGGCCTGGTCATTAAGGGGGCAAATCCATCCGGGCTGAAGTGGTTAAAAGAGAAGATGCTACGATGACTCTGTGCCCTTGGTCGTTGTGCACTTTTCCAACAACACGTATGGGGAATTCTAAAGAGACAAGTTGAGCATTATTCTCCATCCAGCATCTAGGCTCTAAAAGAGGTTGCTCTTGAAGAATGGAAAAATATAGATGTTGCAATATTTTGCCAACTTGTTCATTCCATGCCTAGAAGACTTTGTGCTGTCCTTACAAATCATGAAGGCCATACAAAATACTAGATGTAGTATTTGTGGGGTGTATTCATTTTTGCATCAACTAATTTGAGTAGAACTGAATGTTTTGTAATCTGTTATATTATTAACCTTACTTTTATGTAATGAGCCAAACAAATGTTCTATCAAATCTCAGTTTTCTCAAAATGTTGCAAATTGTTCTTGTGTTCATTGAGATATTAATTCAAATCTTATTTATTGAAAAATAAAAAAATCTTAGTTTTCAAAAGGGAGTGTACTCATTTATGCTGAGCACTGTATATACAAGTAAAGGTTTTTAGGAAATATGTAGTAACTGTGTACAGGTGAGCCATATTATACTAGATGGAACATGACTCACACAAAGGAATGAATGGGGCTGCATTACACATGTGCACTAACAGAAAGAGCTGGTGGAGGCTTTTTATGCTGACTGTAGGGTGCTGGGAATGGGCTGTACATTGAAACTGCTGGAATAGGGAGGGAAGTAAATATTTACCATGACGGTCTGCACTCAGGAGGATTGGGGAATTAATTAAAAGCCAAGTTTGTTAAAACTTAACTTTTTAAATACTCGTGGAAAACAAAGGGGCTGATTTACTAAAAGGGTAGAAATTAAAAAAAGAAGGAAGTTAATAATAAAAAAAGGATTCTTCCTTGCACAGGATTGGATGATTTACCTGAACATGGCTTCATTTTATTTTACTTTACCTAGTGAATGTTCTCTACTCCATTAGTTAATTACCTCTTTATTACTGCATACTCAGTATGGTTCGTTAATGTAACATTTAATGTGGTAAGGAGGATTTTTACAAAGTTTGCATATGAGCTGCCTGAGATTTGCTAAACAGCTAGCTATGATATGAGAGAGCAAGTATAAAGAGCTCACAACAGCCTATATGTGTGGGTATTATTATACCACGTACACATGATCGGAATTTCGGCCAGCAAAAGACTGATGAGAGCTTTTCATCGGAAAATGCGACCGTGTGTAGGCTCCATCGGAATTTAGCTGGCCGAATTCCCGCCAGCAAAAATTTGAGAGCATGTTCTCAATTTTTCCGACGGAAAAAGTTTCTATCGGAAATTCTGATGGTCTGTAGCAATTCCGACATTCAAAATTCCTACGCATGATCGGAAACAATTCGACGCATGCTTGGAAGCATTGAACTTGATTTTTTCTCGGCGCGCTTGTTGTACTACACCGCGTTATGGACGGTCGGAATTTGGTGTGACCGTGTGTAGGCAAGACAGCTTTAGGGGAATTCCGTCGGAATTCCGTCGGGAAAACCATCAGAGATTTTTCAACCATAATTCCGATTGTGTGTAAGAGCTGGCAGAGGCTTTGCAGCTTTGATAAGGTTTATATATTCTATGAGGCAAATAATTCACTAGAAGCATGCCAAAGAAGTACTACCTTTTCCAAAATCTTCCCATGCTGACTCACATAGATGTGAACAGGCACCATTGAATACATTGTGATTTCCATTGTCATGCAATTCTGTGCGGCTCAGGTTGCATCTAAAATCGCACTAGTGTGAACCAGATGTTAAATGGAATAGCTAAAGAAATATTTGTTTAAATTTGGATCTATCAGTTTGTGGTCCATTCATGTAAAAACTGAAAATACATTTCCTATTTGGATTCACTGTAAAAAATATTTTTAGCCATGCATGACCTCATATGCAACCTCATCACTAGTTTTTGATGACAAAAAAAACGAAAAAGATAAAGGCAACCTGCCGCCAACACTTAACGTGTTACTAAACCACAACAGTAAAATCAGTCTGTATATAGAGCAGTAAACAGTAAAGCATGCTTGTTATACTCACTGTGGAACCTAAGAGTTTAATCCCCTGCATTGTGTAAAAAGGCTGTTTTATCCTGTATGCACAGATCCTCCCCTTCTTCCACTGACTCCAAAACATGTCCGAATAAGACAGAGTTAGTGGCATCAGGTTGTACATGCTCAGTTTGGTGTGTATTGCTAGAGAGTTTTTTTTTTCTCTTGGGAGAGTGCATGTGATCAGCATATGGCCAATCAGCACTGTCCAGACAGAAGGTCAGGGGTCTGCATCCTGAAAGGACAGTCAGTGCAGTATAAAAACTCCTCCTACAAACTTTAACCAGGCACTGATAGAAGTCTGAAGACTGCTATATCATACATGTGCACAGTGAAAAATTTAGTTTCGGAATTTCGTTTTCGTCCGAAAAATAAATTTATTTAGTTACTCCCGAAAATTTGTTTTTATTCATTTAGTTTTTCGTTAAAAATTGCATTCGTCCGAAAATCCAAATGAATTAAGGTCGAATCTGTCATTGAAGGCTTATGGTGTCTGTCGAATGTTCAAAGAAGATTCAACAGAGCAGCTAAACTGTATGACTGTATAGTTTAGCTACAATTCCACCCAATTCCAGCAGCAATCTTTTGTCTCTACATCAAATCTTTTCTCTCTATGTAGAATAATCTTGGACTAATAGAGTTAAGGTTAGGCACATTCAACCACAGGTTCAATGGACACAGATTGTTATTGTCAGCATCAAATCTCCTATCTATATCGAACTGTTGTCTCAACAAAAAACGAAAATAAAGCATTTCTTTATGTCGGATCTTTTGTTTTTCGGATTCTGCACTTTCGTTATCGTTTGTTAAAACGATAACGAAAATACCTGAAATTCGGACGAAAATGCATTCGGACGAAAACAAATGCACATGTCTTCTGCTGATGAGAAAAGGTATTTAGCAGTTTATATTTACTAAAATAGTTGTATTTTCATGTTCTGTGTACTGTGGGAGACCAGATAAAGTGAATGCATGGTCCTGGGTTTAGTAACAATTTAACTGAACTCCGGTCACTATTATTTTGACATGTTTAGATACGGTAAAATAATTTTGCCTCTTGTATACTTTTTGCTTTTGTTCCATCCCTGATCGCATAGGGCCCTAAATATTAGTACCAAACAGTACAGTATGCAGCCTTGTCCGGTAAATTTTACTCTGCCATAGATTTTGACAGGCAGGAAGCAAAGCTGGACGCTGCACCAATATATATATGTATACAAGTAAAAGTTTTCAGGAAATATACAGTAACTTTGTGGACAGGTGAGCCATATTATACTAGATGGTTAGGAGCATGACTCACACAAAGGAATGAATGGGGCTGCGATATACGTGCACACCAAAATACCAGAATAGGATGCATAGACACCTAGTGTGCATTTAGTGACCAAGATCCTGTTCCCAGGAGATTAGAAAAGGAAATACAAAATCATCTACAGGATACATGACAAAACTGCACCCAACTGCTGTTGACAAGATGTATCACATAAGGTCCAGGTCCAAAGGGGTATCATTTAGTATGTACAACTTGAAATTAACAAAAAGAGGTTGATTTGCTAAAAGCAAACATGCTGCTCAATGCTGCAAGGGAATTTGAAGTTTGCACAGAAATATTTCCATATCTTAGTGAATGTGGTTAAAATTCACTTTGAGTAGTATTATGTGCAAGGAAAAAAAATCTATTTTTGCTTGCACATGCTTGGATGTCAGCAGAGCTTTACCTCATTCCCTTGCAAAGTGAGCAGCATTTTTGCCTTTAGTAAATCAACCTCTATGCTCTATGACCCTGCCTCTTCACAGCTTGTAGGAACCAAATACATTGTATATATATATATATATATATATATATATATATATATATATATATATACATACACAATGGAAGCTGAATGGAAGTTCAAACAGCCCTTTAAGCACTTTGGCCTTTGGCCAGAATCAAGGGAAGACCAGTCTCATTGCAGTTGAGCAACAGGGCAGCAGTCACCTATATTCAGCTCCAGGGAGGAACTTGCAGCAATATGCTATTGAGAGAGGTGAAACCCATAACGTTTGGGACAGAAGATCACCAGCAAGCGGTTTACCTCCCAGTGGCTTTTGAACACACAGACAGACCGACTATTGTGCAAGCTTCCCAGAGCACAATGAGTGGGTCTACGCCCAAGGTCTTCTCTGAGCTTGTTCACAGATGAGGCCTACCACAGACAGACCTCTTCACTTCCCACAGTAATCACAAACTTTGGGTATTTCTGACCTTGTTTCCACACCCCAAGGCGCAGGGGGCAGATGCTCTGGTCTCTCCTTGGGGCTGCAATGTAGCCTATATATTTTTCCCCCAACAGCTCTCGTAATGAGATTACTCTTCAGTCTGTCAAGGGAGAACATGGTTGTCCTAGCCAATCCTCTATATTGGCCAGGAAGCCCTTGGTTTTCCCTGGCCATTCATTTCAGGATACAAAAGACATTTCCCCTCCACAACATACGCAGACTGGGAGCGCAAGCAGGGGTGCTAAAAGGGGAGGCTGGCAACTCAGGTTGCTCCAGATTCGCTCCAGAGTGATCTTTACCTTGCTGTGTGCGAGAAGGCACTCTACTTATAACATCTATGCCTAAATCTGGAACAAGTTTGCGTTTTCTCAGCAGGGCCAGACATTGATCTTACTGCCCCCCCCGGTGACAGCTGTTCTATACTTCCCGTAGGCCATATTGGATATGAGCCTTAGCCTATCTTCATTGAGCTTGCAAGTTTCCGCTATATCGACAATATCAAATTTAAATGGGCCAAGAATCCTTCGGTTTGCACAACTTTTGAAGGCTGTCGTGGGGATTTGGTCACCAAGGAAAAGAGATCTATTGGTGTTGCTGGATCTCATGTCAGTTCAACCGTTTGTTCTAACAGAGCAGTGTTCGGTTTGGGCCATTACCTACAAGGCAGTATCTATTGCAAGAACTTTAAGCAGAAGTTGTCTGAGATTCAAGCTCTTGGAGCTTCAAAGAATAAAAAAAAAAAATTCTCTCCATAAGGAGTAGAGTTGGATCTTGTAGATCATCTTGCATCAAAAGTAGCAACAACCCTCTATTTAACAGACATCTGGACATTGCTTAACTTTCCAGAACATCACACATGAAAGTCACACAAACTAGTCATTTTCAGAACTTTAAAGATGTACCTGTCCACAATTGCTCCTTTCAGGTCATCTAATAAACCTTTTTGTCATTCCAGCTGGAAATCATCAAGGAAAAGAGGTTACCTGACTGGACTCTAGCAGGCTTGGTCGTGCATATAGGACAAGGGGTCGCGAGCCTCCGACAGCCGTGGTGGCGCACTCTACCAGAGCAGTTGCAGCCTCATAGGCAGCACATTCCAGAGCATCTATGGTGTCCATCTGTAGAGAGATATCATGGTAATCCCAGCATACCTACTTAAACTTTACAGAGTAGACCCGGAAGCCTTGTGATCAGGGGACTTTGTAGCAAGGACTATTCAGTCCTCTCTCCCATTCTAATTAGAAGATTGGTTTGGCAAGTAGAACCCACCCTGTCAGCTAGTTATTTATCACTATTATGCTGCCATGTTGGCATCAGGAAAACTGAAAATTGTATCAAATACTTACCGTAATTTCCCTTTCCTGACACCAAACCATGGCAGCATATGGACCCACCCTGTATGTTTCTGCATGTATCTTGTTACAAAGAATGGAGCTAACTAGTCCTTTTTTATGCCTTTCACTGGTCCTGAGGGAGTGGTCAAGAGGCGGAGCTCTATCACTAGTATGCTGCCATGGTTTGGCATCAGGAAAGGAAAATTACGGTAGGTTCTTGATACAATTTTCCGTTTTTTTTGCACAACTTTTAGAAATTAAGAAACATACTGGTTTTGAGGCAGTTTAAAGTTACCCCCTAAAGCCAAGTAGTAGCAATAAAATTCCCATGTTCCCCATGTTATCGGTGGTCACTGGTATTTTAAACTTCCCCACCCCACATCATTGGTTGTCAGAGGCACTTTAAAAGCCTTGAATCTGCTGCTGCCTTTCTCTTCCTACAATCATTTTGTGTTAGTTCCTCTACATTTCCTTTGTATTGTGTTCCTCTCTAACTGGAATTGAAAGGGAGGAACCTCAAATGTAAACACATGCAACATTTACATTTGTGATCACTGAAATTGACAATCACAGTGAAGTGAAGGGGGAGTACTGAGAATTTTGAGGTTTCTTTTTGTCTCTGATTTATCATGTTGTGTGGTAATTCAATATTTCTTAAGGATTTTTTGTAAGGGATGTTTTTTTATTTTTATTTTTTTCAAAATGTTTTTATTGAGAAAACAAAATAGAAAGACATATGTACAGGGTATCGTAAGTCATTTTTACAGAAACTACACAAGATCCAATATATAAGAGATCTAGAGGTAGCACATATGTCAGCAAGAAGAACATTTGATGAATAACAGTTGGGTAAAATCTCTACTTGCTAGGAAATGTGAAGCAGTGTAGACAGAAAGTATCTGTCCAATGTATGCTGTCAAATAACCATTCAATATAGAGCAATAGACTGGATGGATCTGAGTATTAAACCCTGATCAATAATAACTGAGGGAGGGGGGGAATAACCAGGAGGGTGTAAGGGGGGGGGGGGTTGCAGGCTTCGGAGGGAGCAACATCATAGGGGGGGCTCCAAGAATGACCACCTATCATAATGGTTTTTGCGAGATAGTAACAACGAAGGCTGTATGGGTTACGGATCCTCCGGGATTGGCTCATCATAGGAGAAAGAAAGCGTGTGAAGATCCAGTTGGTCGTTTGAGGAGGGAGTTGAGGAGATGAACAGTTGCCATCTGTTGAGAAAACGGGATCTGGATTTGGGGTTTTTGAAATCCGCGAGGAGTCGTTCTCTGTAGAGGAGGCTGACACAGTCCTTTTTGAGTTGGGTGATGGGTGGACTTTGAGGTGAAATCGAATGTCTGAGGATGAGTCTCCTTGCGATGAGTAAGCATAGCAGGATCCAATCTTTGGAGGGTAGTTTGGGGGCCGTCCCCTGAAGGGATGCGGCATTAGAAGAGGAAGATGACCAAGGTAGCAGTAAGGGGTCTCAGAAACCAAAAATCAGGAGGAGAGGGTCTTTGGGGAGTTTCAATAGCGTCACTTCAAAAATGAAGGAGATAACTTGATCCCAAAATGAGGAGATGAAGGAACAGGACCAGAATCGATGTGCGAGTGAAGGTTTGGTAGCTAAGCAAAGGGGACATGAAACTCCATCCTTCTTGGATTTGGGTGAGAGGAAGGGAATATATGCTCGGTGTGTTATTTTTAGCTGAGTTTCCCTCCATGTTTTATTGGGAGTGAGACGGAGAACCCTTCGAAGGCCAGACAGTATCTTTTCGACAAGATTAGGATCGGGGAAGTCTTTGTCCCAGTTGGCAATGGAAGTAGAGGTAGGAGGCGGTGAGGATTCAAGTAAAAGAGGCTTGTAGATGTCTGAGATTGTGAAATGACCATT
Source organism: Lithobates sylvaticus (assembly GCA_028564925.1). NCBI lineage: Eukaryota > Metazoa > Chordata > Amphibia > Anura > Ranidae > Lithobates > Lithobates sylvaticus. The sequence continues at coordinate 672,077,271 of CM053026.1, read as the reverse complement.
CTTTAACAGCCGATCTAAGAAACTTGGTTTAAACCTTAAAGATTATGTTTTGCAGGTATTAGATATAAAGCTGACACACTGATTGTAGTGGAACCTATGGGAAGGAGGTAAGGAGAATCGGGAGGACACCTCTGAGAATGGAAGAATCTTTCCCGTTGTGGGGTCACAGAGTGCAGAAAATTTTGACAGGCCATGTTCCTGCCATATATCAAAGGGTTTGCAGTGTGTACCAGGAATAAAACCAGGGTTACCTTGGATGGGTAGGTATAGGGAGAAGTAGGAAGGGAGTTTAAGGATTTTTCTAATCTCTCTCCAAGCCAAGGCTGTATCGCATAGTAGGAGAATATGTTGAAGCGGGAGGGGAATAGTTTTCCACCTGCAATGTAGGAGGGCCACTAGGGAATAAGGGTGAGCCATTTCAGTCTCCAGTGTAAAGTTGGAATGTCGGGATTGTTGAACCAGCCAGTCGAGGCTAGTCCTTGTTAAGCAAGCAAGATTATATAATCTTATATGTGGTAAGCTAATACCCCCCTCGCTCCTGGGTAGGTGCAGTTTTCTGAAAGCAATGCGTGGTCTTTTGCCATGCCAGAGAAATTTGGAAATTTTTGAATTGAGAGCTGAGATATCTCTGTGTTTCAGCAATAGCGGGATAGTTTGCATAGGATACAGTAATCTGGCGAAGCTGATCATTTTGACAAGGTGGCACCTTCCCAAGAGCGACAGGGGGAGATCCATCCAGTTCGACAGTTCTTGTGAGATTTTGCTGAATAGAGGGGGGTAATTAAGATGGTAAAGAGAAGAGGGCAGTTTCCCTATCTTGATTCCAAGGTATGTGATGTGTGACGTGGCAACTTGGAAGAGAGAGTTAATTGACCAAGGGGGTATAGGTTTACCGCCGATTGGGAGAATTTCACTTTTAGAGTAGTTTATGTGGAGACCCGAGCAATTTCTAAAATTGTCAAAGATACTTTTAATTGTCAAAATGTCGGCTGGGGGGTTAGACGTGAAAATGAGGACATCACATGCGAAGAGTGATGTAAACAGTTCCGTGGAGCCTACCGTGATGCCTCGAATGGGAGCATTGAGAGTCAGGAATCTAGAGAGGTGTTCTAAAGCAATGTTGAATAACAAGGGGGACAGAGGGCACCCCTGCCGAGTACCTTTGTGAAGGCGGAATTCTTCTGAGAGAATACCTGCTGCAACTAATTTGGCTGAGGGCGACGCATACATCGAATTAATAAGGTGACAGAAAGGGCCGTTGAAGCCCATTTTGGAAAGTGATAGTGCTAGCCAATCGAAATTTACATTGTCAAAGGCTTTTTCAGCGTCTAGGGTGATTATGGCATAATCACCTTTGGGATCTTGTTTGGCTTGTTCGAGGGCTAATAACACCTTTCGAATGTTTAGGGTGGCCGTACGTCCTTTCACAAAACCGGATTGGGCAGGGTGAATGAGGTTGGGGAGGATTATTGCTAATCTGGAGGCCACTATTTTGGATAGGATTTTGACATCTACGTTAAGTAGAGAAATAGGCCTGTAAGAGCCTGGTTCTAAAGGTTCCTTGCCCTTCTTTGCAAGAAGCTTAATAATTGCTTGATTGCCTGTGGGGAGATATGTGCCACCAGCCCAAATGCCGGAATATACCGAATGAAGCATAGGTATCGTTATGTCTGGGAGTGTTTTATAAAACTGGCTAGTGAAGCCGTCGGGGCCAGGGGCTTTCGAGGGCCGCAGATTTCTAATGGCTAGTGTTATTTCGTGTGCCGTAATGGGGGCATTAAGGGATTCTAGCTGGACGGGAGAGATGGTAGGGAGGTGCATTTTGTCTAAGAAGGAGCGTGCAGCGTCTTTGTCAATAGGGTCTGGGCCATACAGGGCCGTGTAAAATTTCAGCATGGCTTTGTTAATGTCAGGAGGGGTGGAATGAACTTTCCTCTGGTGGTCTCGAAGCGAGGTGATGTGAGTCGGACGGAACCATCCCTTGCAGAGCCTAGAGAGTAATTTCCCGGATTTGTTCCCAAATTTGTGGAAGGTGGCGTCTAGATGGGCTTTTTTTGTAAGTTCAAGGGTGGTTGCCCAAGCGTCAAAAGAGGCTCTAGCTGCAGCCCATTCATCCCTGTCCGTGGAGGTGTTGGAGGTAGCAAGTTTGAGTTGCGCACTGTGTAGTCTAGTGCTGACCAACTTAAATTTAGACAGCGCTGTTTTTTTAAAGGAAGTGGCATATGAAATGATCCTGCCCCTCAGGAAAGCTTTGCCAGCATCCCAAAGGAGGTTTGGGTCGCTGGAGTGTAAGGCATTGGCTGAGGAGAATTCTTCCCAGGAACTTATCATGTAATTTTGAAAATCGGTGTTGTTGTGTAGGAATGAGGGAAAGCGCCAGAGGTTGGGATGAGGTGGGAGATCTAGTTGGTCAAGGGTGAGTGATATTGGGGCATGGTCGGAAATGGCAATGTCTTCTATCCCGGTGTCGGAAATATAGGGAATAAGGTTGTCGGAACCAAAGAAGTAGTCAATTCTGGTCAGGGTCTTGTGAGGGTTGGAGTAAAAAGTAAAAGCCCTGTCTGTTGGATGAGATAGGCGCCACAGGTCTGAGAGACGTAGGGAGTCTATGGTTGATGCAAACAAGGTGGGGGCGGATGGAGAGGGAGTTACTGCTGAGGGTTTTAGCGCTGACCTGTCATCTGTCAGATGCATGATGTCATTGAAGTCTCCTCCAATCAGGTGGGGTAGATGGGAGGGGGTAAGGAGTAGTGAGGACAAGAGGCAATAGAAAGACTTTGTTGGATTGTTAGGGGCATAGACGTTTGATATTATTAGCTCCTTTGAGCCGATTCTAATTCGGATTGAAATAAAGCGCCCCTGGTCGTCTGTGTCAGTAGCGAGAACGGAGCACGGGAGGTTTCTGTGAATCAGTAAGAGGACACCAGCTTTGCGCCCCACTGCTTCTGAACCCAAGACTGTTCCCACCCACAGTTTCTGCATTCGATGGAAGTCAGATGCGTGAAGGTGAGTTTCCTGAAGCGCTATGTCGGTTTTTAGCCGTTTAAGATGTCGAAGGATCTTCATTCTCTTGTGAGGAGAACGAAGACCCTTCACATTCCATGAAATTACCCTAAGAGGCAATGTCGAAGAGAAGATTTTTAAGGAGATCCCAGATCAATGTGTTAAATGATGAATATAGGAGACTCGTATGAAATATGGAGTATGAGCTGCCAGCTATTGTGTATACGATGCATGAGGAAGTGCAACAAGGGAGGAGTGGGATGGAAGAGGAGGATGGAAGGAACCAAACAGGGAACCATAACAAGAATAGAGCAAACATAGTCATGGACTTCACTTTTTTCCGCATGAGTTCACTGTGCAAGCGGCTCCCCAGACAGGACCCTAAATGAAGGAGGGAGATAGCGGAGGTGCCCAAGAGCCCAGGAACCAGTGGCATGAGGCTCGAGAGGTCCGATTCGTTTTAGGAGAGGGAGTGAGTGATGCACAGCGAATTCAAATGGGAAAAAGGGCACTTAGTATATAAATCCATTATAGCATTAGTACAAATCTAATATTTAAAACCAAAACATTTGAGTATAACATCAGGACATGCAGTTAAACATGGCGTTGTGGCAGTTACCGATGACTCTGGGATTGCGGACCTATTAGTGGCCTTGACTTGAGAGAAACCGAATCCAGATCTAAATCCGAGACGGATTTAAATGTAAATTCAAGTCAAACCCAAACTTAAGATCACATTGCCATGGGGGCTGCGGATACCTAAACGAGGAAAAAGTTAAAATAAAAAAAGAATACATGAGTAACGATAACCATATATGTATGTGCCCAGTGAAAATTGCAAGAACAATGGAGGCTGTGGTAGAAAGTCTGGGTTGGAGCAGCATAGCGTCCATAGGGATCAATATGGGAATATTGATCGGTAGCCAGATCTAGGCGGCTGAGGAGTAGACCCTACAGCAGAGTAGGCCAGGTCGGTTGGAGGATGCGGGGAAGGGCAGGTGACCAAGAATATTGTATGTAGCGAGCGTGAAAAAGAAAAGAAAGCAAAATAGAACATACGACCTGGAGTAGAGGAAGGCACGACTACAGTCAGAGCCAAGAGTTCAGCAGATAGCGCTTCTGTTGCGATGGTCCGGAGCAGAAGATCTAAAGCGCTTGGGGGAATCCTTACGGGGGCTTCTTTGTTCCAGAGAACGGAGGCCTGTGGCAGATTTGGAAGGCGTCTGGTGGAGAGAGTCCAGACGGAGAGAGCGGATGAAGGATTCTGCTTCTGAAGGATCTTGGAAGGAGAGTTGTTCCCCAATTGGCGATTTAAGGCGTAGGGTTGCGGGGAAGGCCAAGGTGAATTTTATTTGTTGCTTGAACAGTTCGGAACAAACCGGTTGGAAGGCTTTCCTCTTTTTAGAGACTTTGATCGAGTAGTCAGCAAAAATAAGGATTTTCACTCCATCAATTTGAAGAGTTGGAGATTGCCGTAACGCTTGGAGAAGAGAAGATTTGTCTGCGTAATTTAGGTACTTGGCAATGATGGGTCACGGGGATTTGCGTTCGGGTTTGAGGGAGCCCATCCGGTGTGCGCATTCCACAATGAAAGGACCCAGGAGGCCCATTGCTTCGGGATGCGTTTGGAGCAGAAGTCCGCAAGGGCAGCATTGGGTAGCGACTCAGGGACGCCTACGAATCGCAGGTTGCTCTGTCTGGATCTATTTTCCAAATCTTCCAATTTCTGGATAATGTATTGGTTGGTTTTGTCTTGGGAGTGCTCAGTGGCTTGTGCATGATAAAGCTCATCCTCTACTTCAGACAGGCGATGCTCGACTTCATTTAGCCTATTATTGTGTTCAGACTGCTGAGCTTTGAGTTGTTTCATGCCAGCATTTACTGCCTTTTCCACAGAGGCAGCAATCATAGGAGTTAGACGAGCAGCCACTGCCTGTGCTATACTCTGCGTTTGGCCATCTTCCATAAGGGAGACTTCTGTGGTATTGTCCCCTGGAGGAGATATGTTGGATGATGATGAAGCTGTGGCCTGGGGTGCTGGGGGATGTGAGGCTGGGATTGCCTGGTTCGTGCACCCACTAACCTCCATATCTGCAGACTGAGCGTCCGCTGTGTTGGATGAGAAGGCCGGTGCTGCGGGCGAGTAGGCCGGAGCCGGGGGCTCGATTTGCGGCCTGTCCGGCGGAGCCGTAACGGCCGCGTACAATCGGGTGCCGGATCTTTCTAGAAATCAATCCATCCGAGCCCTATGGGTGATGGGGGGCCTTCGGTGGTGGCTGGTGAGCTGTGGGGGCCCTCAGGCTGAGTTTTTAGGCCGATTTTCGGGTGCCTGGAGTGGGAGCTAAGGAGAGGCGCAGTTACCTCATGCGGCGCCGGAAACGGAAGTCTGAGGGATGGTTTTAACCCCTGTCAGTTGTTTTTGCTCTATCTACAATTGTGGAAATTTCTCCTAACTTCCTGTCCCATGGTTAAAACAGGAAGTGAGAAGAAATTCCTCCAAAGTGAGGAAATACCTTGTTGTCACTTTTAATACCCAGTCATGTGTGAGTGAATTATTTTTTTTTTAAACAGGATTGGATGATAAACCACTTCAGCCCCAGAAGATTTTACCCCCTTCCTGACCAGAGCACTTTTTGCGATTCAGCACTGCATCGCTTTAACTGACAATTGCGCAGTCGTGCGACATTGCACCCAAACAAAATTGACTTCCCTTTTTTTCCAAAAATAGAGCTGGTGGTATTTGATCATCTCTGCGGTTTTTATTTTTTGCGCTATAAACAAAAAAAAAAATAGCGACAATTTTGAACAAAAAGCAATATTTTGTACTATTTGCTGTAATAAATAGCCCCAATTTAAAAAAAAAAACTATTTTTTTCCTCAGTTTAGGCCGATATGTAGTCTTCTACTCTGGTAATAAAAAATCGCAAAAAACATATATTGATTGGTTTGCGCAAAAGTTATAGAGTCTACAAAATAGGGGATAGATTTATGGTATTTTTATTATTATTTTTTTAATAGTAATGGCGGCGATCTGCGATTTTTATCGAGACTGCGACATTATGGCAGACAAATTGGACACTTTAGGTTCAATTGACAATCAAACAGCGATCAGTGCTATAAAAATTCACTGATTACTGTATAAGGGGTTGATCAAGGGGTTTACTGTGTTCCCTATGTGTGTGTTTTAACTGTGGGGGATGGGACTGACAATAGGAGATGAAAGATCTTGGTTCCCAGCTCATAGAAACTCATGCCGGTCACAAGCATCGGCATCGGCACCCCCCTCTGTGCAGCGCACGTGTCCCTGCTGTCCTGCTTAAAGGGACCGACGTGGGATTGTGGGAATCTGCACAAGGTCTCTTAAGCCCCATACACACGCTCGGATTATCCGAGGACCAGGTCCGTCGGATCATGTCCGTCGTACTTTGTCCGATGTTGGTTTTGCGTACACACGGTCGGACAAAGTTGTCAGAAAATCTGATCATTCTGAACGTGGTGACGTTTGTTGCGTACGACGGGACTACGTAGAGGCTAGTAGCCAATAGCTTTGGTCTTGTAATGTGATCTGAGCATGCGTAGCACTTTGTCCGTCGGAATTCGCTACACACGATCGGATTTGGTGTGATCTGACTTTGTTGTCGAAAAATCTATCCAGCAGGAGATAGGACTGTCCGATGGTGCCTACACACGGTCGGAATTTCCGACAACATTGTCTGATAGGACAGAATCCATCGGAAAATCCGACCGTGTGTATGGGGCTTAAGTCTTGTGCTGATGCAGGTGAGAGCTAAACAATAATTAGATATAAAACGGAGACAAACAGGCAGAGCACAAACACAGAGAGCTCATCATGCAGCTTGAAGAACTTTTTTTTAATACATTAGCACTTGCACATTTGTGATCTGACAATGCATGCATTGGATAAATGCTCTTTGACCAGATTCCTGCTCGTTACTGCGAAAACTCTGATTCCAAGACATTGGAAATCCACCCACACCCCCACAATTAAAGAGTGGCATCATACTATAGAAAACCTCTATGCCATGGAAGAAACAATGGCAAAAGCCAATGAAACAACTGCCAAATTTAATAAAACTTGGTCCGCTTGGGTTGCATCCAGATACTCAATTAAAGCAATTAAAGCTATCATAAAATTGCATTGACTCAGTACTTACCGAACCTCTCATGATAAATTTTTGTCTCTCTCTCTCTTTCTTTTTCCTTTCTCCATCTTTTTTATTAGTTTAAGACTGTAATATGAACATCTGAAGGATTAGGATTGGCAAATAATTGACCAATTGTAAGTAACGTGCATGATATACTTATACATCCTATATTGATATCCTATTGCATAATAATTGTATACCGGTTGCTTTTAATTTACAATTCTAATTTTTATGTATGCTGCAAAATCGTTTATTTGTGAATTGTGTTATTTTTCCAATAAAAATGGATTGTTTAAAAAAAAAAAAAGTTTAGTGTTAAGGTCGGAGGGTTATGTATAGGGGAGAATTAAATGTTAGGGGGTACGTTGAAGTAGAGGATGAAGTGCTGACTATTCATATAGGTTCTTAACGCTGAGACTTTGCACCAAAGCTGCTGGTGCCAGGCTTTTGAAACTGAAAACAATTGTATCAATCTAAAAAAAGTCACAAGGTCTATGAAATAAGTGTTAAACACTACATACATTATTTATTTGTTTATGGATCAAGCATCAGCTCAACAGAAACACTTCTATGATCAAAAATTACCAGAAACAATTCAGTTCCATTTCCTTAATACTTATTACAGTTTGACAGGTGCCCGTGCAGTGAAAATATGAAAAACGAAATGAGCCATTGATTTATCTGACTTGTGTTTTAATGAACCTGTAAGCATGGTGCACAGCATGGTGTTCTCATGATTTTGAAGATTTCACTCTCAGGATTATACATTATACATAACCAGCATACTTGCCTATTCTTGATTGGCATGAATAACCTACATAGACACAAGTTAGGAATTTCCAAAACTATTGTAGTAATAATTTAAAAGTATGATATAAAATGTGTTATTATTCTGTATGATACTGTAATACAGCAACAAAATAATTTCCTAAATGTACTTATTTGTACCACAGTAAGCAGGAAGTTGAGCAGGACATCAGTACAGCCTTGAGTGAGCACTGGCTAGGGGGTTTCACTTCCTTAACCACCAGACTTGACAGTTTGTCAGGAGGTCAAGGAGGAGGATTACAGATCTCCTACGGCAGTGCCACTGGCCCCGAAAATGGCTCTCATTACTCCTCAATTTGGCTATGCATGATACACCATCCTCAGCTGATTTCACGAGAATATATTCGTTTTTAACTGACAATTATTAAAGAGAAAGTAAACCCTGATGGGTTTACTTCCTCTTTGTTTCCCTGCAAAGGTAAAGCATAATGGGCTACTATGCATTGCATAGTAGCCCATTATGTGTCACTTACCTGACACAGGAGCCAGCAATGTCACCAATGTCCCCTCTATCACGGAGCATCCATCTTCTTTCCGGGCATCGCGGCTCCGGCGCTGTGACTGGCCAGAGCCACGATGACGTCACTCCCGCGCTTGCGCACAGAGCCGCCACTAGTGGCATATCACCGTTAGCAGCGGCGTGCTCAGTGCGCCTGCGCTCCACTGTCTACTGCGCATGCACCGTAGACAGCGGTGACTGTCTTTTTGCAAATATCTCCTAAACCGTGTAGGTTTAGGAGATATTTTTTGGACCCACAGGTAAGCCTTAATCTAGGCTTACATGTAGGTCAAAGTGGTCTGTAAGGGTTTATAACCACTTTAAAGTTATGTTTTATTGTGCAAGATCTTTGTGCTCTCTTATTTTCTCTTTTTGTCTCTGTTTTTCAACTTTTCAAGCATCCTCTGTACTGTTGTCAGGAGCTCTGCAAGATCCTTACCTTTGGAACCCAAGAAAAATTGTATTAATTCCTTATTGGATTGTGCCCAAGTTTAGCTGCACAGCGTGAAAGGAATATATTGTACTTTTTTTCCATTTTTTTATTTTTTGACAATGGCTTGTATAATGTGTGTTGCTTGCTCAAGGGAACAGTGATGACCTTGCACTTTATTATAGTGGTAGTAGAAATGGGAAAATAAATAATGCCAGTAATAGAAGTATTTGAATTATAGTTAAAATTGTAGTGACATTTGTAGAAGAAACCAATATTGGTGGTATCAATATTAACGGTATTAGTCATAGTTACAGCATTATAAATATAAAATATAGCGCTCACAACCATTAAATTATAAAAAACATGTGTGAACAAACACAATCAAATAATTGGCAAAATAAAGTCAAAACATAAATCTAAATATCAAAGTGACTTTAGGTGCTTCAATCCGAAGGGAACAAAACGTGCAGGAATATTGCAGATGTATTCAGGTGCAAGACACCCTCTCATGTATCCCCACTCACCAGATCGTGATGACCCCCAGCTTTTCAGTCTGGTGGGTTGCTGTAAGCTTTATAATGGTGTCCAGGGCCAATGGAGTAGTCAAATCTTCAGATCCAATGATTTTTAAATGAAGTTGCTCAGCAAAACGAACGGATACCCAAAAGTGAGGAAAGAAATGGAACTAATAGTGAAGTACCGTTTAAAAATGGTTTAATGGAAAAGGGAATGGGTACTTACAAAAAGTACGATCAAAACAAGCATCAAACATGGAGTTGATAGTGTAAAAACCCCGTTCATGGCGTGCGTTCCACGAGACCGGAAGTGACGTCAGTAATACCGTAAATTGCGTCATTCCCTTTTCCATTAAACCATTTTTAAACGGTACTTCACTATTAGTTCCATTTCTTTCCTCACTTTTGGGTATCCGTTCGTTTTGCTGAGCAACTTCATTCAAAAATCATTGGATCTGAAGATTTGACTACTCCATTGGCCCTGGACAGCATTATAAAGCTTAAAGCGACCCACCAGACTGAAAAGCTGGGGGTCATCACGATCTGGTGAGTGGGGATACATGAGGGGGTGTCTTGCACCTGAATACATCTGCAATATTCCTGCACGTTTTGTTCCCTTCGGATTGAAGCACCTAAAGTCACTTTGATATTTATATTTATGTTTGGACTTTATTTTGCCAATTATTTGATTGTGTTTGTTCACACGTGTTTTTTTATACTTTAATGGTTGTGAGCGCTATATTTTATATTTATACGTTTTTCAAGTGATCAGCACTTTGTGTATTGCTGCTGCTTCCTTTTTTCACATACACGCCATTAGCGCGAGTATATATATTTAGCATATTTTTGTACATAGTTACAGCATTCACAGTCCTTAGAATCATCATTGTACAGTCGTGGTCAAAAGTTTTGAGAATAACACAAATATGAATTTTCACAAAGTCTGCTGTTTCACTGTTTCTAGATCTTTTTGCCAGGTATTACTATGGTATAATCATTTCATAAGTGTCAAAGGCTTTTAGTAACAATTACGTTAAGTTTAAACAAAGAGACAATATTTGCAAGACTTTTCAAGACCTCTGCAATTCGCCCTGGCATGGTGTCAATCAACTTCTGGGCCACATCCTGACTAATGATAGCCCATTCTTGCATAATCAATGCTTGGAGTCTTTCAGAAGTTGTGTTTTTTTTTGTTCACCCACCTCTTGAGGATTGACCACAAGTTCTCAATGGGATTAAGGTCTGGGAAGTTTCCTGGTCATGGACCCAAAATGTTGATGTTTTGTTCCTCAAACCACTTAGTTATCACTTTTGCCTTATGACAAGGTGCCCCATCATGCTGGAAAATGCATTGCTCATTACCAAACTGTTCTTGAATGGTTAGGAGGAGTTGCTCACGGAGGATTTTTTGTACCATTCTTTATTCATGGCTTTTCTTTATTCATGGTGTCGTTAGGCAAAATTGTGAGTGAGCCCCCAATAATCGGAAAGGGGATTCATCAGAGAAAATTACTTTACTCCAGTCCTCAGCAGTCCAATCCCTGTACCTTTTGCAGAATATCAGTCTGCCCCTGATGTTTGTCCTGGAAGTGCCTTCTTTGCTGCCCTTCTTGACACCAGGCCATCCTCGAAAAGTCTTCACCTCACCGTGCATGCAGATGGACTCACACCTGTCTGCTGCCATTCCTGAGCAAGCTCTGCACTGGTGGTGCCCTGATTCCACAGCTGAATCAACCGTAGGAGACGGTGCTGGACTTTCTTGGGCGCCCTGAAGCCTTCTTGACAAATGCAGTGTACATTTTTTTATGGAATTAAGTTCATTCTTTTTTTTTTTTTTTTTTTCACTTCAGAGAACCTCAAGAGAGAAAGGAATGTTCATGTTTATGCTTCATTCATGTCTCTTGTGTTATATTCATCATTGTGAAAAGAAATTCCTTTTTGTTCGCATAACAAGTTAGCATAGGTATACATCTCACATCTTCCTCTCCATAATTTCATTTTTATTTGGTTATCTTTAATCTCTTTCTTGCTTTCAAGACCTTATAATCCCACCCCTTCCCGCCCAACCCTGCCTATTTCCTCCCACCCCCACCCCAGTGCCTCTCCCCTTTTTTTTTTTCTCTTCTAGCTTCCCAAATTTAGGTTTCTATTCCAAATTTAGGTTTCTATTTTTACCCTATTTGCATTAATATTTCTGCGTATTTCCAAGACTGCTTGAACTCTTGCCATTTTTTCCATTTGGTCTTTTCTTCGTCTTCCTTTTCCTCCCCATTATATCTAAGGTTCTCCAACTGGTATATCTCTTCCATTTTCCTATCCAGTCAAGATCTGAGGGTGGTTTGACCTGCAGCCATCTTCTTGGTATCACTGCCTTAGCAGCGTTCAGCATATGAGGGATCAATGTGTTTGTGTATGTTTTTATTGGATCTGATGTATTATGAAATAAGCATATCCAGGGGTCATTTTTTATTTTAGTCCCTGTGATTTCCTTTATTAAGTCCAGAATAGTTTCCCAAAATTCCCTTATCTTGGGACATTTCCACCACAGATGGGCCATATTCGCTTGCTCCCCACATTCCCTCCAACATTCTAGTGGCCTCCCCGGCTGAAGTTTATTCATTCTCTTTGGTGTAAAATACCATCTTGCACTACATTTATAGTTCATTTCGGCGGTCTTACTATCGATCGCTGAGTTGTGTATTAACTTCAAAATTTTTTTAATGTTGTGTTTGTATCCATGTGAGTCTAATTCATTTCCCCATTTTGTGAGGAATGGGGGTACCTCCGGCCGGCCCTCTTCCAGGAGCATTTTGTACAGCTGGGATGTATCTTTTTTTTTTAATCCTTTTGTTCTACATATTTTTTCCAGAGCTGTATAGTTATCTTTGGATCTTATCGGTTGTGGCAGGCTCCTTACGAAGTTTGTCAGCTGGCGGTAACGCCATTCGTTTAACTTAAGGTGTGGTGTGCTCTGTTGTATTCCTACTAGTGACTTTATTTTCCCTTTTTCTATTATCTCCTCTAATTGTGTACTTTCTTCTATCCAGTGTCCACCCATTTTTCTCTTCCCAGGCGGGAAGTAGTCATTATTCTTTAGTGGCATTAATAGTGAATTATAGCTCCATCCGTGTTGCTTATGTATTAAATCCCATATTTTAAAAACGTGTCTAGTGATCCTCTGTGTCTTTCTTCCTAAGTCTCTAAGTTTCGGTGGGCACCAAATCGCGCCCCTCAAATTTATTTCACTAATATCGTTTTCTATGTGTGCCCATTGTTTTTGAGTTTCCTGTCGTGTCCACTCTACAGCTCTTGAGAGTATTACCGCCTGGTAATATTTTTTTATGTCCGGGACCCCCAGACCTCCCTGGTCTTTACTTTGTTTCAAGATATCTCGTGCTATCCTGGGTTTCTTACCCTGCCATATAAAGTTATTTATAATTGATTTTACTGTCTGGAAATAATAATCAGGGAGTGGGATAGGGATCATATGGAATTTGTATGTAATTTTTGGCAGAATCACCATTTTTACCGAGTTTATTCGGCCTATCCACGAGAGGGGTCTATACTGCATCTTCTTGGTTTCGTTCCTTATTTCATCTAGTAACGGGAGGAAATTCTCGCTGTATAGCTTTCCCATGGAATTTGCCAGTTTAACCCCTAGGTATTTTAACCCTTTTTGTTTCCAAGGGAACTGAAACTCCCTTTGCAACACTAAAGCCTCTTTTTTCCTTATGTTAATATTCAGGATTTCTGACTTATTAATGTTTATTTTAAAATTCGAAACTTCTCCATAAGCTTTCATGACCTCAAGTAGTTTTGGCATTGATGTTTTTGGTTCCGTTATATAAAATAGTAGATCGTCAGCAAACGCTGCGACTTTATGTTCGATCTTCCCTATTTTAATTCCTTTTATTTTATTGTCTCGTCTAATAGTGGCTAAAAGTGGCTCCAATGACAGGATGAACAACAGCGGGGATAGAGGGCATCCCTGTCTCGTCCCATTAGTCATAGTAAAGGGGGATGAATAGTCTCCATTAATCTTTATTATTGCGGTTGGTTCTTCGTACAAGACTCTGATTCTCTGTACCATCCTAGGACCCAAACCTATATACTTTAGGGTTTCCATCATGAGCCCCCAGTCTACCCTGTCGAAGGCCTTTTCGGCATCTATCGACAGGAATAGACCTGGGGGCCCATCTGACTTTAATTTTTGTAGCAATAAAAGAGTTCTGATTCCATTGTCCCGTCCCTCTCTTGAGGCCACAAAGCCCCCCTGATCTGGATGTATCAGATCCTTCATGAATTTTTTTAATCTATTTGCGAGTATTTTTGCATAGAGCTTAGTGTCGAAGTTCAGAAGGGATATTGGTCTAAAACTTGAGCAGCAACTGTCATCTTTTCCTTCTTTTGGAATGAGGGTTATTAATGCCTTCTGTGCCTCTCGGCTTAGTCCAAATTCTGTTCCCAAACCATTAAAATATTCACACAGTCTAGGTACCAGAATTTTACTAAATCTTTTAAGGTAAAGGATCGAATATCCATCCGGTCCCGGGCTTTTCCCTGATTTTGTATCTGCCATAGCTTGGATAATCTCACTTTCCGATATCGGTGTTTCCAAATCTGACTTGTCTGCCATGGATATTTGAGTGGGTCCTGCGTTTTTTAGGAATTCTTTTATTTTATTATGCTTGTTTCCCGGGTCTACATTGTCTTTATTCACATTGTACAGGGTTTTGTAGTACTGTTTAAACACCTCTGCGATCTCATTGGACTTAAATACTAAATCCCCCTGTCCATTGCGAATTTTTTCAATGTAGTTCCTGTTTTTTTTTTCCTTCAGTGTTTTAGCTAGATGTTTTCCTATTTTATTACCTCCCACATATTTATCTATTTGTGACGCATTGAAAACGTTTTTTGTGTTCTGGGTCAGTATGTCTCTTAGTTCCTCTCTTTTTGTTATAAGATTATGGTATATCTCTTGCCGATGGCCCCCTTGTTTCTTATGAGTTTGCTCCAGGCGATGTATTTCTTCCGTTATCCTTTCAACCTTTTTGGTTCTTTCTTTTATTTTCCCTGAACTCATTGCAATAAATATACCCCGCATATATGCTTTGTGTGTTTCCCATAGTGTTGCGTGTGAGATATCAATTGACTCATTTTCTTTGAAAAAAAGGCTTAATTCTTGCTGTATTTTTTCAATATCTTGTTTTTCATAAAGTAAGGTCTCGTTTAATCTCCAATTCGAAGGGGTTCTTGATACCCTCATTTCTTCTATTGTCATCATAACTGGTGCGTGGTCTGATAATGTAGATATCTTTATATGGGAGTCCATAACCCTGGATAATGTATTATGATCCACGAAGAAATAATCCAGACGCGTGTACGTCCCATGTACGGGGGAGAAGAAAGTATAATCTCGTGTTTTTACATTCATCGTTCGCCACACATCCACCAATTGATTTTGGTGTAGGGTTTTCTTCAGTTTTTTTAAGAGTTGCTTTCCCGTCTCCCTTACACGGGACGTACTATCTTCCTCGGGATTCATGCATAGGTTCAAATCTCCTGCCATTATAATCATTCCCTGTCCGAAATTAGCGAGTTTCTTTATCAGTTTGTTGACATAGTCTATTGGTTTTTTATTTGGTGCGTATATATTTGCTAAAGTGAGTTGCACCCCGTTGATATAACCGCATAATAGGAGAAACCGTCCTTCAGGGTCCACAACTCTCCCCTGTTCTCTAAACTGGATTCCTTCCGAGAGACCTATTGCGACTCCTTTGGCCTTCCTAGTGTTTGAATCTGCGTATATCCAAGTAGGGAAATTTTTAGAATATAATTTTGTATTGGCACCCTGGAAAAGATGGGTTTCCTGGAGAAACACTATGTCTGTCTGATAATATTTAAGCTCTGTTAATACTTTATGTCTTTTAATAGGGTTATTCAGACCTCGGACATTATATGTTAGGAACCTAATCTAGAACTTTTTCTTTTGTTTTTGTTTTTTACGGAGAGGCACTGTACTCCCCCAACTACCCCTTCCCACCCTTCCCTCCTTCCTCCCACCCTCGCCTCCCCCCCCTCCCCCCCCTCCCTATCCCCCCCCCCTTCTATCCCTCTCTTGGTCAATACTGACCTCCAACCCCTTGGCCGATCCGAAATATTCCTTTCGACCTCTGGGCTTCCTTCTCAGAGGTTGGGCTTGAACCTCTTCCCCCATTCTACCCCTCCCCCCCCTCCTTTAGGGGGGGGGTGGGGGGGCAGCAATGGTCCCTCGGATGGAGAGGATTCCACCCTTGTCATAGTCTCTCTCCTCCCCCCTTCCCCCCCCCCGCTCTCTCCCCCACCCCCCCCCCCTCCGCACATGCAGCCGTTTATATCGCGTTAATTTATCTCCCGGCCCTCCCCTCGGGCCAAGGGTTACATTTTACCCCGGACCCCCCCCCTCCCCTCCCCCCCGTCACAGACCCTCTCTTTCCAGCCATTCTGGGATTTCTATTGGTTGTAGCCCTAAATTTTTACAAAATTCCATTAAATCCTCCGGGAACCTCAACCTTGCCGATCTACCCTCCTTGTATCCTATCAGGCAGGCCGGGAAGCCCCAGCTATATTTTACATTATCTATACGCATTTGATTTAACAGTGGTCTGAGGATCCGTCTCCTGGCCAGTGTTTCCGGGGATAGGTCCATAAAGATTTGAAGCTCTATTCCCCTGAAATTCAGGGGAGGTTTTCCTCTCATTTTAGTCCATATCTCTGTTTTTTCAGTGTAGTTCTGGAATCTGACCAGGATGTCTCTGGGGGTATCTGTTGGTATGTGTTGGGGTTTCCTGACTCTATGTATCCTTTCGATTTTCAAATCCCATTCTGGGGTTTTGTTCAATAAGGGATTAAATAGTTCTCTTATGATTTTTATAAGGTCTTCCCCATTCTCTTCTGGGAGTGATCGTATCCTGAGGTTCTGCCTTCTGCTCTGGTTTTCCTGTTCCTCTAATTTATACAGAGTCCTCCTTTGGTTTATTTTGGTCGTTTTAAGCTGGTCTTTGAGCTCCGCTATTTCAAATGCATGTTTATCTGTATTATTCTCCACTTCTTCTACTCGGGTCAGCACATGTGTTAAATCTGTTCGTAATGCTACTATTTCGCTTTTAATTGAATTTTCCATTTTCATCAACATTTCTGACAGTATTGTCTTGGTTAGTATTTGGGTATTCTCCCTCTGTTCCTCCAACCTACTACTGTCGACTTCGCTTTGTGTGCTGGTATTTCCTCCCGAGGCCTCCAGGATTTCCTCCTTCTTTTTGCTCCCCTCCTTCTTTTTTCCCTGTTTCGTCGTTTGTTTTTCCATAACTGGACTCTTTGGGCTCAGACCCTTCACCAAATATTGCTTAATTGTGCTTGTATTTGCTTTTTCTTTTGGTGTTTTAGGTTCGGTTCCTTTAGTGACTCTGCCGGTCATGTTAGGGTAATTAATTATATTGGGGTCTTCCCTTTCTCCTTAGTCGCTAGGTATTGCACCATGGAGTGGTAGGGGAGAGGGGTAACAAGAGGCTCCGTGCCCCCTGACAATCCCTACACCCCTATACACCCCAATGAGACTTAGTGAGGATATCAAAAATAGCCAGTCTTTTCTAAGACAAAGTTCTTATCTAACGTTCCAGTCAGTCAGAGACTTTGATTTAGGCGGACCCGTAACAAGGGAATGGCCCATGTAGACAAACGAAACGAAAATACAAAAACGCATAGAGGGGGGGCATATCACAAATACGATAGGAAGACTCCCTCGTATACTCACATTTTAATCGAGGGGGGGGGTGGGGGGGGCGGGGGGGGGGACTTCGTGGGAAGTCAAGAGGGCTTCCTTTTCCCCACTTAATAAGCGCTCTAAAAAACAAAGTCCCATAAGGCTGTGTGGGGGAGAAAGGAATAAAGTGGACGGCAGTCTTCAGACAATCAGGAAGCTATGGCTACATACATAAATTTCATAGACGTGTAGGATAGATCCGAGCTTCCAAGTGAATACACATCTGCAAAGCATAGCACAGACGGAGCCTCCTTCACTCTCCCTGCCCTCAATACAAGTGGTATCTTGCGGACAATGGACCCAGTCACCTTACCAACTCATGCCTTTAACAGTGAAACCATCCCTTTATGACCGCTGGTTCTGGGTGATGTGTTCTGGTTCAGCTCCTATGAACTCCCCATAGGGGAAAAGTCTGTTTCGGGGGGGGCGGGGGGGGGACCTCGTGGAAGGTCAAGAGGGCTTCCTTTTCTCCACTTAATAAGCGCTCTAAAAAACAAAGTCCCATAAGGCTGTGTGGGGGAGAAAGGAATAAAGTGGACGGCAGTCTTCAGACAATCAGGAAGCTATGGCTACATACATAAATTTCATAGACGTGTAGGATAGATCCGAACTTCTAAGTGAATACACATTTGCAAAGCATAGTATAGACGGAGCCTCTTTTACTTTCCTTGTTTTTAGTATAAGTGGTATCTTGCGGACAATGGGCCCAGTCACATTACCAACTCATGCCTTTAACAGTGAAACCATCCCTTTATGACCGCTGGTTCTGGATGATGTGTTCTGGTTCAGCTCCTGTGAACTCCCCATAGGGGAAAAGTCTGTTTCATATCCCAATTTTCTAGCGGGGGGGGGGGGGATGGGGAGATCCTCCCTCTCCTGTCTCTACACAGTGACCCCAGCTCCACTTTCTCTGTTTGCTATCAAATGTCAGTATTCTTTGTTAATATGACTTCACTTGCCTCTCTCATTTAAGCATGCCTCCAGATAATCCAGCATTTCCTTTATGATATGAGACTTACCCCTCCAGGAGTTGACTTTCACTTTTCTTCCCCTTTACTGGGGTCTTACCCTTCCACGGCGTACGGGCTGTTTTGCTGCCAACCTTGCAGTTCTTCTCCTGGATGGTGGGAAGGGGGGAGCAGCTGTTTCCAGGGGGGAGCGGGGTCCTGCTTCAATCGGGTGTTCCCTGCTAGCTGTCCCGGCGTCTCTGTATCCCGCTTAACGCCGCCGCATCCTCCACTGCTCTATGACCCCGCGCTTCATGTGAGAGTGTCACGTCTGCTACACAGCGTGCACCTCTTCCTCTCCATCCGGCCGTCGTCTCTTAGGTCCCGCCCATCCCTCTGCGTTGCATCGCCGCCCTACGTCCTTACTCCCGCCTCCATCACGTTAGCGTTCTCGACGGAATTAAGTTCATTCTAATGGCAAAGAGGGACTTTGCAATTAATTGCAGTTCATGGGATCACTCTTCATAACATTCTGGAGTATATGCAAATTGCCTTCATATTAACTGAGGCAGCAGACTTTGTGAAGATTAATACTTGTGTCATTCTCAAAACTTTACTTAATGTAAAATAAATACATTGTCAAGAAAGGAAAACACCATATGTGATTTACTTCAATTCAATTAAATTGGAGTTCTTGTTAGCAATAAGTTCTCAAATGCAGTTAATACTTTTTATTGTAGACTTTGTAGATAGAAACATCATCATACATATATTGTTTGTAATACATAAAAGAACACTTTAAGATTTGTGTTTAAAAAACTGAAGGTCACCTCTCTATTTTATATAATTGTCATAAGCACAATCTAATACGAATCCAATTAAATAAAAGAGATGAGATTGCTTTGCTATGCCTTAAAAACAAATTTTAATTTTAAAGAGTTGGCTGTTTTTATCAAATTTAAAAACAGGATTATTTCATTATATTTTTAAGACTCCAAAAGTGCAGAATAAAGTGATATATAAATTTGTAAGTGTATCCAACTTTGAAAAACAAATCTAATAAGATGATCAAATCTAATTTTACCTTTTAATTCCAGTGATTATGTTTTATGTAGCTGGAGGTGAATTATAGGAGTGAATTTAAAATAGCTTCAGTTAAATCTTCAAAGTCCTCACCAACTTTTTTTCTTAAAGTTTAACATATTGACATACTCTGCAATATAACACACCATCTGTGAACAATGCCCAGTTAGTAGCCACAGTGAAGAATAATAAACCAAAAATAATAAACAAACGACTGTCTATAATTAAAACAAAGGTAAAACAATTGAGGTGGATATTTGTAGCTGCAAATAATTGCAATTTTCCATTCCGCCATGGGCTATAAAAATGTTGTGGGTCTTATGCAAAATGTCCACATGGGCCTCATGGGTTGTTTAGCTCTGAGAGTGACCTTAGTGGTGGAATTCTCAAATGTTGCCACGCAGTGTTACATCTCTTTGCACAAACGTGTTCAGCTGTAAAATCAGAGTGGGAGTTTCCTTAATCCTACTCAAGAGGCACATGATTTTTCCCTGCTGAATAACTGGATTAAATGGTCAGCAAAAACGGATGTAAAAGTGAGACAACAAAAAACAACAGCAACAGATTTTTTGTTACCTTGTGTTGTGTTTTTTTTAATGAAATTCATAGGATATTTGTACCAGCAGGTGGAGGCATACTTACTTTCAATCACAAAGATCCTGATTTACGAAAGAAATTAAGCACGTTAACTTTGCAAACCAAATATTTATTTTGCACAGGAATTCCCCATTTCTTTTGCCACGCACACACGGTTGGAATTTCTGATGGAATCAGTCCAATGGGAGCTTTTCATCTGATTTTCTGACCGTGTGTATGCCCATCGGTCTTTTTCTGTCGGAATTTCCGACGGACTTTGGATTGAGAACCTGTTCTTAATTTTTCCGACGGAAAACCTTTCTATCGGATTTTCCAATCGTTTGTATGCAATTCCGACACGCAAAATTCCAACGCATGCTCGGAAACTATTCGAGCATGCTCAGAAGCATTAAACTTCCCTTTTATAGTGCAGTCAAACGTGTTGTATTCCGTGGTGTTATTGACCGTCGGAATTTGGTGTGACCGTGTGTAGGCAAGACAGTTTGAGTGAAATTCCGTCGGAATTCCAAAGGGAAAACCATCAGAGCTTTTTCCAACGAGAATTCCGACCGTGTGTACGCGGCATTAGTGAGTATTAGGAAGCTGTGTTGACTTTAATCTTCCAAACATTTTTAAACAAAAAATCTTATTTTCAAAATGTTCCTTGTATGTGATTGGATATTTTTGCAAAGTAACTTTTTGACACATTTACTAAGCTAAGTGAAAATTTTCTTACCAACTATTAAATTTGCAAAGAGAATACGCTCATCTTCTTTAGTCAATCAGGCTCATAAGTCAGAAGTAAAACAACATCTACAACTGTACTTTACTGTTTTTTTTTTTAACAAGAAGCATAATAATCTGTGTTTTGAGTGTCACACATATACATTGTATTAAGTGGTTATTTGTAAAGTCTAGTGACATCACAGGTTCTTCCTCTGGACAGAGCAGTACTCAAATGTTATTGCATGAGTGTCAGCCTGAAACTGTGAGACAGGCTGCATGATGACACGGGCAAAAATCAGAGAGCAGCCACAGGTGGTGGCCCTTATGAATGAGGCCTTTTTTTCTCCCTTTTGGCCTGCTAAATATACCATTGGAATAGTTTTTTTTTAATCTATTTAGTGTATAAAAAATTTTTTGCCAAAAAATCTTGTGAGCTGATAACTTCCTGTGCTCTGTGCCTGTTCACAAGGAGGGGATATGGAGATAAGGAGAGGGAAGAAGATGAGGAGAGGTCTGTGTTTTTTGTTGTCTATCAGAAATGAAATAGGGAGGGGTGACACCACATGCTTAGAAATTCAGAAATGTGTTGTCATATCAAAGAGGAAGATAAGAGCCCACTATATTTTTAGCACATTTTCGGTCATTTTTTTGCACTTGTAGTGTGTTTGAAGAGATAAAACATGGGAAATGTGCATGTATTGCAGAAATATACTAATATTTGTGTTTCCATTTTCCTTGACATACACTTTAACCTACTCCAGTTCCAGTTGTTCAAGCCTGTACATTGAAAGCTATTGTACCCTTACTGCTGTATTTCCCTGGATTTTTATTTCCTTTGTGCTAAATTTTCTCAGTTAATAACATGGTTGTTTAAAACAGAATCATCTTGAATGTATTTTTGCTTAGAGAAGCACTCACAGAAAGGGACACCCGTATAAGCCATGCTATTTAGAGCTCACATAAAGGTAAAATAAAGACAAAAAAGGACAGGGGCTTAAGTTTTTACATTTTAAAATAAAAAATAACAATAGAGCTAAAGGTGAATTTGAAGGTTTCCTCATTTGTTCTTGTCTTTTCTTACACCATTATTTAGCTTGTCTTAAAATATCTAACCTGTGAACCTGGTTTTAAATAACTAGTACGTCACCTTCGAAGGTGAAGAAATTACTCAAATGCCACACCTGCCAGCGACACCATATAATGAAATATGTTCCTTGCTGCACTTCATAAGTTATCACTTGAGCTGAAAAAGGTGTAAAACATAAAGAACACTTGTAGACTCTAATTAGTCATATTGCTAGTCTTCATAATATTTCTAGGGAAGATATGTGTGAACACAATGAACATTTTATGCATTTGTACAAATTAAATTTAGCACTATCCAAAGCAAAGGTGACATTTCCCATTGGTTTCTGAAGATCGTTTGTGGACAAAATTACTTGAATAATGAATCGTTCATAAATGTTTTATTTCCATTCTATAAAGATGTCACCCTAGGAAGGATAAAATGGCCAAATTACAATGCACACTTTGTACATTTTTAGACCTGTCAGAACTATTGTGAAGAAATAAATATATTTTCATAAATTTCATATGGAGGTTTAAGACAGAATAAGCCCCAGAACAAAGGTCAGTTTCAGGACACAGTCAACTGAGTTTTCAACCTGAGGCATCCTGTGTTTTTCTCACTCTGTTGGAGGTCTGTAAACAAGCTGTTTGCGCAACTGGGAATATAACAATGAGTATGTACCTTCCTGCTCACGTAAAAGCAGAGGATAAATATATTTTATGGTCACCAAATAGAATGTATTTCAGGAACCTTGGACCAGTGATAAAACCCTGAAAAACAGCAAACATAAACTAGCTTTCCAAGGCTAACATACACCATATAAAGAAGAAGCCTTGGGGGGATGTTTACAAAGATGTTTACAAAGCTGGACAACTTCTAATATACCTCGGTAAACAAACTCAGGCTAGTAGCAAAAAACAGAATTTTCACCTAAAATTCCTCACCACTGAAAAATATATATGTATACATCTCATACACCATTTAAAATATGTGGACACTAAACAATGGAGATCCCACTAGATAAATTAACATAAATGTTGATGTACAACCTCCATGGTCCATATTATATAATAAAAGGGAACTATGGAGTTTTTGTTTATGTATATATGATAATATTTTAATAAGAACTGCACCATCTCTGCATATACCGTATATACGAGTGTATGATTATAAGACTATAACCTCATGTATCATATCCCATGAAATGGATTCAAATCATGATTTTATTGTCCACAGGCATAACAATAATCTTGTTATGTAGTATGTATTTAATCTGATTAGAAATATCCTATATGTAGAAAAATATACAAATTATTGTGTTTAGATATAAAGGTAAAATAAAGACAAAAAAGGACACAGCTTAAGTTTTTAAATTTTAAAATAAATTATAACAATAGAGCTAAAGGTGAATTTGAAGATTTCCTTCAAATGACCATTGTAAGCCAGCAGCCATTTTGGAAGGGTAATAATTTTACACTGATCTTTTCCTGATTGTTTGATTTATTATTTGAATATACAGTTGTGTTCATGAGTTTACATACCCTGGCAGAATGTATGATTTCTTGGATATTTTTCAGAGAATATGAATGATAACACAAAAAACTTTTCTTTCACTCATGGTTAGTGTTTGGTTGAAGCCATTTATTAATCAACTGTGTTTATTCTTTTTAAATCATAATCACAACATAAACTACCCAAATGACCCTGATCAAAAGTTTACATACCCTGATGAGGTCAATGGGTTTCTGGACTCCTGACAGACCCTTGCATCTTTCATCCAGTGCTGCACTGACACTGACTAAAACAGAAAAGGGATATAAAAAGATATCCAAGGAATTGAGAATAGCAATCAGCAATCAGCAGTGTTCAAACTCTAATCAAGAAGGGGGAAATTAGGGGTTCTGTTGAAACCAAACCACGGTCAGGTAGACCAATTAAAATTTCAGCCACAACTGCCAGGAAAATTGTTCGGGATGCAAAGAAAAACCCACAAATAACTTCAGTCATACAGGACTCTCTTCAAACACGTGGTGTGGCTGTTTCAAGATGCACAATAAGGGCGCATGCGCGGCTTTCCGAGATGGCGGACGTGTGACTCCTGAGCTCCGCTCCCGCCCGGTGATCCACGGCCTCCGCACAGCATCACTTGCCATCAAAAGCTCCGGAGGTGA
This sequence comes from Lithobates sylvaticus, assembly GCA_028564925.1. Taxonomy (NCBI): domain Eukaryota; kingdom Metazoa; phylum Chordata; class Amphibia; order Anura; family Ranidae; genus Lithobates; species Lithobates sylvaticus. The sequence continues at coordinate 672,053,454 of CM053026.1, read as the reverse complement.
CTCTCCACGACCCCCAGACTCCCCCCAGTCACTGTATGGGGAAAATCGGAGACCAACGAGAGCACTATAGAGCCATAAAACGCCCGCGGCCTCCGACCAGCATGGACCGCTTCCTAACTAGGCCGACATCCCCGGTCTCGATTTCACACGGAGATCCGGAAGACTACGTCAGCACACTGATGAATGAAGACGGCTCGCAGCAGCCCTCTCCTCCTCACCCCGATGTACCTTCTCAAACGACCCTGACCCCAGAGATGATGGACCTCAAGCTCCAGGCCTTGGCCCAGCAGGTAACCAGGGACATAGCCCAGGAAATGGGGAGAATCTCCAGAGAGCTTAGGGGAGAAATAGACGCCCTGGGTGAACGCACAGCCACCATAGAAGCCAAATTTGACGAGACTTTGCACTATATGCAGGTTCTTGAGGAGGAGAACGCTCTCCTCAAGAACTCAGTGTCCCAACTACAACTCCAACAGGAGGACCTTGAGAATAGGGAACGCCGCCAGAACCTTAGGGTCCGCGGAGTTCCAGAATCTATTGCCGACAACAACATCAGGCCCTATTTACTAGGTCTTTTCAACGCTCTTGCCCCTGAAATTGTGGACATTGACTGGCGCCTAGATCGTGCACACAGATCTCTGGCCCCCAAACCCCCAGCGGGGGCCAGACCTCGTGACATAGTGGTACGCTTCCACTACTATGAAAGCAAGGAGACCCTGACCAGGGCCACACGCAACCGATCTGGCATTGATTACAAAGGGGACAAGATTCAGCTCTTCAGCGACCTTTCACCGATTACACTGGCTAAACGACGTTCCCTGAGGCCCATCACCTCTCATCTGCAACTACACAAGATCCCATATTACTGGGGCTTTCCTTTCCGCCTTAATGTTACACAAGATGGGGTTCAACACATCCTCCGAGACCCCCAGGAGGGGGATGCATTTATCAAACGCCTGGGCCTCCCTCCACTTCCACCAGAGATGGATCAAGCTATCCCAACCACTCCGAGACCACTCTCAGCACCGCCCAAGATCTGGACCCCAGTGAGAGGAAAAGGATCGAAGGCCAACTCTACACCTCAACGCTCGCAGCGGCCAAGATTCCCCACCTGATCCAGCTCCGGTGGTCCCTACACATTCACCTCTTCGTTTTCCCGGCTGGGATCTCGACACCTGAAACCCCTCGAGGGAGCTCACCGGGGGTATGTTGGTCCCCTCTAAGTTTTTGTTCCCTTTGCCTTTTTTTTCTTTCCCCCCCCATTTTGTTTCGCTGCTGCTTTCGTTCTTTTAAGCAGACACCTACCAGACTGGCATAATTACAGTCCATGTCGAACACTAACCTGACACCGAACGAGTCTCATTCGCCTACGGCTCCAGTGGACTGCTGCGGCGGGTAGCCACAGGTCCCTCACCATGTTGGAGACTGCCTTGCTCCCCTCCAGTTCCTCAGACCGAGGTCGAGGACCCCTGAGTAGTACATACTACCCAGGCCTATTTTCTGTTAGTTTTGATATCTTCAGTTTTTATTTTATTTTTGTATTTCTAGACCTTGTAGGTCTTCTTGTTTCCAAGCCACCCAGCTCATCTAGTCCTTTATTTTGGATCTCACCAGGACAGATCCGGCCAGGTTGTTTTATTTTGTTTTTTTTCATGATGATGATATCTCTTTATCACTACAGTTACCACTACTTTTTTTTTTGTCTGTTTTTTTTCTTTTATACCACTGATCATCCCACCAATGGGTATTATACGGTCAGACTAGGCTCTGACATATGGCTATTCAAAAATGTATATGCAGCTGGGTTAGTACCCAGGGTTTTGAATGCTCCACAGCTAGCTCATGATGTGTATTTATGGCTTTGAAACTATTGACCTATAATGTAAAAGGTTTAAATTCCATCCAAAAAAGATGGTTGGCCTTGAAGGAATTCAGGGCCTCCGGAGCGGATGTAATCCTGGTTCAGGAGACGCATTTCCGCTCCGGGGGATCCCTGAAATTTGCTTCCAGACACTTCCCAGTGTCATTTCTGGCCTCCGACCCATCTGGAAAGGCGGGAGTGGCGGTTCTGATCAAACGCTCCTGTCCCCTCCAGATTAAGTCTACTGAATTGGACCCTCATGGTCGTTATATAATTCTGGAGGGTACTTACCTTACCAATCCTATAACGATTATGAACGTCTATGCCCCTAACACAGGTCAAGTTAAATTTTTGAATGAGACATTTGATAGGCTGCAAAATGTATTACATCCCTTCATGGTAATAGGTGGAGATTTTAACGCTGTTCTCTCGCCCACAAGAGATAGAAAATCCCTGTTCCACTCCGTGCCCTCTTCTGCCCCACGATCTTTGGCTAATTCATTTCGTAAACTGATCCAGAAACAGCGCCTGTTTGATGTTTGGCGTGTCAAACATCCTACAGGCAGACAATATTCATTTTACTCCCCCCCCCACAAAATGTTTTCTAGGATAGATTACTTCCTGATATCCGCCCCACTGCTCTCTCACTCGGTGGGTTCCGATCTGGGGCCTATCACCTGGTCGGACCATGCCCCCCTTTCATTAGATCTATGTCTCTCCAAAGCATTCCCCAAGAATTGTCATTGGAGGCTTAATGAATCCCTATTGAAACAGCCCGCAACTAAAACTAAACTCCTTGAAGCCCTAACAGAATATTTCCAAACAAATACAGGTTCCGTGTCCAGCCCGTCGGTCTTGTGGGAAGCCCACAAAGCTTTTTTTAGAGGACAATGCATCTCTTTAGGCTCCCAGAGGAAGAGGGATTCAGCTTCTTTAAGGTCCTCGCTTATCTCAGATTTAGCAAAAGCTGAACGCTCTTTGATTACAGCTCCCTCGATCGACCAGCTGCGCACGGTCACCTCTCTCCGCAACCGTATAAAGTCCCTAGATAAGTCTAAAATCGATAAATCCCTACTCTGGGCAAAACAAAAATTCTATGAATTTTCCAATAAACCCCACAGGATGTTGGTCTCTAGACTCAACCCTAGACCACATCTATCCTTCCCTGACCATCTAAAACGCGCGGACGGGACCCCTACCCACTGCCCCCAAACGATGACCCAAGTATTCGGCGATTTCTATAATAAACTCTACAACTGCCTTACTCCTGATCAACACCCATCATTTGATCAATCAGCCTTTGACACATTTATGGCCGACCTCCAACTCCCCTCCCTTAAGGAAACTGATATACAAATTTTAAATAACCCCATTAATGCAGAAGAAATTGCCTCCACCGTCAAATCCCTCCCAGCTCACAAATCCCCGGGTCCAGATGGCCTCCCATACTCCTACTACAAAACATTTCTCCCGGTCCTCTTACCCTATTTGACAGATCTTTATAACTCACTCCTCCAGGGACACTACCCCCACAGACACTTCCTACACTCCTACATTACAGTAATACCTAAATCAGACAAAGATCCCTCCCTACCTGACAACTACAGACCAATTGCACTCCTGAATTCCGACTATAAACTGTTTACCAAAATTTTAGCCAACCGCCTATCCCAATTCCTGACGAAACTAATAGACAAAGACCAAGTGGGGTTTGTCCCCTCCAGACATGCTGGGGATAACACCAGACGAACCATTGACCTCATCGACATAATTAACAGAGTTAGAAGGCCCGCCTTGATTCTAAGCCTCGACGCCCAAAAGGCCTTTGACAGATTAAGTTGGCCCTATATGTTCGCAACCCTCAGTAAATTTGGCATTAAAGGTCCCTTTATATCCGCCCTACATACCCTCTACTCTTACCCCTCTTCTCAAGTCCAATTGTCCTCCTTCACATCCAGTCCTTTCCCTATGACTAATGGCACAAGGCAGGGTTGTCCCCTCTCTCCCCTTCTTTTTATCCTATGTCTTGAGCCATTGGCTGAAGCCATTAGATCTCACCCTGACATACATGGGGTTCCCATGAGACAGAGAGAATATAAGTTATCACTTTTCGCTGACGACGTCCTTCTGACACTAACTAACCTCCACACCACTCTCCCGTCCCTTCACGCTCTCCTCGCCCAATTTAGCTCCCTATCGGGGTACAAAATAAATACATCGAAGACAGAGGCACTTCCCCTACATGTTCCCCCCGAGGTCCTTACTTCTCTCAAGAACTCATACCCATATCGATGGTGCACCTCCTCTCTCAAGTACCTGGGAATTCAAATTACGCCGTCCTATCCTACCCTCTACTCAGCTAACTACACCCCCATGTTCACGTCCATCAAACAAATGCTTAACAGATGGAACACTCTCCCCATATCTTGGATAGGAAGGATCAATGTGCTAAAGATGACAGTAATGCCAAAGCTCCTATACCTGTTTGAAACTCTCCCAGTATCTATTCCGTTAGCCCAACTGAAGCTCCTTAAACGATGGTTCTTAAACTTCATATGGAAGGAGGGGGCCCACAGAGTAGCCAGTTCAGTCATCTTCTCCCCCAAAGGTCAGGGAGGTATGGGTGCCCCGGACGTCTATAAGTACTACCTGGCTTCTCATCTACGTACGATGGTGGCATGGTCTAGTTTGCGTCCCCCGAATAGGTGGGTGGAGATAGAGATGGGCTCCTTGTTTCCTAACCATCCCTGCTCTTTGATTTGGTCCCCTACCCTATCCCTTGACCCCAAGTTACGAGACCTATGTCTAGGCCCCATGTTGTTTTCGCTTAAAATCTGGCGCTCCTCCCGTGACAAATTTTCTCTATCCTCTCCCTGCCCCCCCCTCTCAAATGTTCTTTTTAACCCCCTCCTTCCGGATAGCCTATCCCACTTTAGAATGTTCCCGTGGGCAGTTGCAGGTCTTTTCCAGCTCCGACACTTCGTACATCCTGTCACGCGCAAACTCCATACCTTCAGAGACCTCCAAACTAAACACCAAATTCCTACGCACCTCTCATTCTCATATCTCCAAATAACTCATTACTTAGCCTCCCTCTCACCAACGCTCACCCTGTCAAAACCCACCCTTTTCGAGATTATATGCTCCCAAGGACCACACCAACGGCAACTTATATCTGATATATACCGCATATTGCAGGAAAACCTCCCACTTTCCACTGACCCCCACTCCTACACGATCAAATGGTCCCAAGTTTTGCAGCAACAACTCTCACCTGCGCAGTGGGCGAAAATTTGGTCATCCACTTCCAAAATCTCTCGATGTGTGGCACAAAAAGAGACTGCTTATAAGGTGTTATTTTTCTGGTACAGGACCCCTGAAATATTACATAGATATGACTCTTCTCTCTCTCCTCTGTGCTGGAGATGTGGTAAACTCAGAGGCACTCATTTTCACATCTTTTGGCAGTGTGAAAAGATCACACCCTTCTGGTTTATGGTTGCAACTATACTTCAACAGGTCTTTGACATAACCGTCCCACAGGATCCTGTACATCTCCTTCTAGGCCTCCCATTTCCTGGTATGGGTAAGGCCTCCAACAAATTGGCCTCGTACATTCTACTGGCAGCTAAAAGAGCCATCCCAGCATGCTGGTTATCACCTTCCCCCCCCTCACAGAGTCAATTTATACAGAATATTAGTGAAATTCGCAGAATGGAACACATGACAGCACTGATAGAGGAGGATGCCATGGATAGGTTTACTAAGATCTGGGACCCCTGGGATCACTCAGTATATGGCACCCTCCAGGGGGAATCCTTGACCGACCCTCTCGCACCCCAGATCTGATTCTACCGAACTCCCCTCTCTTCCCCTCCTCCTCTATCAGTACTCAGCCCCCTCCTCTCACTCACATATATAGCCGACTAAGCAATCAATGTTGATGTTTGAAATGATAACGATTGCTAGGATGATCACCATATATAGTGGTATACCCGCCTGACACCTATATATTCTACTGTAATACTGGATCTTTGTTTTCTTTGTGTTTATTTGGTTTTCTTTTTCCTTATTTTTTTTTTTTTCTTTTTCTTTCTTATATATTATTATTTTATTTTCTTGGTTATTTACCAATACCCGGCCTACGAAATGCTCTGTAATGTTAATAACATTTACGAATGTGTTTATTTGTTCCTGAACTACTGTACGGTATCTATTGTTACGATGTACCTGTTCACTTTTCTTTTCAATAAAAATACAATTTAAAAAAGATGCACAATAAGGAGGCATTTAAAGAACGATGGGCAGCATGGTCGAGTCGCCAGAAGAAAGCCATTACTACGCAAGTGCAACAAAGTATCCCACTTACAATACGCCAAACAGCATAGAGACAAGCCTCAAACCTTCTGGCACAAAGTCATTGGAGTGATGAGACCAAAATTTAGCTTTTTGGCCACAACCATAAACACTACATTTGGAGAAGAGTCAACAAGGCCTATGATGAAAGGTACACCATTCCTACTGTGAAACACGGAGGTGGATTGCTGATGTTTTGGGGATGTGTGAGCTACAAAGGCACAGGAATTTTGGTAAAAATTGATGGCAAGATGAATGCAGTATGTTATCAAAAAAAAAAAAAAAAAACGTTTGCATTCATTAGCCAGGAAGCTGCACATGGGACGTACTTGGACATTCCAACAGGACAATGATCCAAAACACAAGGTCAAGTCAACCTGTCATTGCAGCAGAATAAAGTGAAGGTTCTGGAGTGGCCATCTCAGTCTCCTGACCTCAATATCATTGAGCCACTCTGGGGAGATCTCAAACGTTCAATACATGCAAGACAGCCCAAGAATTTACTCCTCTGCAGCATCTCTTCTGAGGTTTGGGACAGGTGACTGCTTGCTGTCTGCTGTTCTCCTAACTTGTTTTGTTACCACCTTTCTTGTAATGTCACAGTGCCATTTTTTTGAAGACTAAAAGGACCTTTTTCTGACTTATTCCCCGTACACACGATCGGAAATTCCGCCAGCAAAAGTCTGCTGAGAGCTTTTGGTCGGAAAATGCGATCGTGTGTATGCTCCATCAGACTTTTGCTGGCCGAATTTCGGCCAGCAAAAGATTGAGAGCATGTTCTCAATTTTTCGGTCGGAAAAAGTTCCAAGCGGAAATTCAGATCGTCTGTACAAATTCAGACGTGCAAAATTTCTACGCATGCTTGGAAACAATTTGACGCATGCTCGGAAGCATTGAACTTAATTTTCTCGGCTCGTCGTAGTGTTGTACGTCACCGCGTTCTTGGCGGTCGAAAGTTCAGAGAACTTTTGTGAGGCCGTGTGTATGCAAGCCAAGCTTGAGAGGAATTCCGTCGGAAGAAACGTCCAAGTTTTTTCCGATGGAAAATCCGCTCGTGTGTACGGGGCATTAGATGATGGATAATTTTGGCAGGGAATGTAAAAATAAAACCTGGCTTGTCATTTAACCACTATTTCAGGTAAATGTGGAGTGTGAGGGAAAACGTACCTAATTAAATGCCCAGAGATGCTTTAGAACTTAAAGTGACACTTGATGTTAGTCTAATTTTTCAAAAATAATGCATAGATATCCACTACTTAATGGCTCTGTAATCTTATTTTTCATTAAATAGTTTTTGTTTGTAATTTCTTTCTCCTTGTAACATCCTTTGTAATCTCCTGAACCTTTCTATTTCCCCTTCTTTTTTGATTGTTTGGAATGAACAGTGCAATATAGTTGCGCACTGCTCTTTGCACACTAGAAGTCTTATTGTTAATAGTCTATAGCCCCTAGTTCATCTTTGGAGTGAGCAAGAGAGGGTGGCCATGTTTCTACAAACAGTGGGACTGTGAAACACAAAGATAGGCACCCTCTAACAGGAAGTCAAATCACAACAGCAAAAAAGGAGTTTGGAGATTTGGTGGAGGCTCAGAGCAATAGAAGGTACCTTTCTGGGTTATGAATTTTGTCACGTCAGTGGTTAGGTTCAAATACCAGTTGCTAGAGCAGAAGTGGAACTACTACCAACCAACAGTGTAGGTACACAGACAGTCACCCATGTGAAAGACACAGGCTCATCTGAGGTGCAGAGTCTAAGTATTAACCAGTGATCACCAGAGCTCCTGATGGTGGAGATTAATTTTATTGCGCATTAGTACTAGATCACGGTTCTCAGAATCTCTCCACCAGGAGGTGAGCAAGCCATGGTCTAGTAGTGCATAAACAGGTAGGGATCAAACAGAAGTGTAGTTGAGGAACAAGCCAAGGGTTGATAATGAGTGATAGCTGACAGGCAGCAGGGAAGAGAGGAGCGAAAGATTGGCTGGAAAGAGCACAATAATCTGGCAAACAGTAGAGACATTGTCTAACACAGCAGAGGTTCTGGGTTCAAATCTGGGCTCCAACAAATACAGTTTTTCATAGAATTTATTTTTAAAGCAGAATTTTGCATCATTACTCACTCATTATAGCAGCCTGCTACCTCGTGGGACATGTGACACCTCTAACTGCTACCAAGGGCGAATGTGCGCTGCAAGATTCAACGCATGCACAGCCTTGTGTGCAACTGTATGGAGTGACATCACAGAAAAGGGACAGGGGACAGGGACAGATGTGGCAGTGAAGTTCCACTTTAAATGATACAGTATTAAGATACTGATCTTCTTTATCATAAATTTAAAATCTTTGTAGTGATGTATTTTTTCAAATGTTATCTATCTGTGAAAATCTTTTTACAATATTGCTTTGTCTTCTATCCTTTGATAATTTTTTTTTGTTTATCCTTTTACAAATATTCCCAATGAGGGTGGGAGTGACAACATCTAGATTTGAACAAAATATTACAGCACACACATGCAAAAAAGACATTTACCTCCTGCAAGGCTATTTGAAACACATAAACATTTTCAAAAAACATTTACAAAAAATGTGGGGATTTGGTCACACCATTTTGCTGTATGGTGCTTACTGCGACAAAGTACCCCCTAGTTAGTGGGTCCTACGCTATCCATAGAATGGGAGATCCTGCTTCTCTGAACCATGGGAAACATATTCTCCTCTATATGGGAGAACAAAAGGACTCAACCTATGACACAGGGGGACAGTAATGAAAGGCACTGATGAGGGAGTGGGGTGCTCCTGCCCAAAATGATTTGGTCAGAATTAGGGATGAGATTCGAGTTTGAGTCGAACTCATGTTCGACTCAAACATTGCCTGTTCGCCTGTTCACAGAATAGCGAACAATTTGGGGTGTTCAAGGCAAATTCGAAAAGTCGCGAACACCCTGTAAAAGTCTATGGGAGAAATCTAAAGTGCTAATTTTAAAGGCTTATATGCAAGTTATTGTCATAAATAGTTTTTGGGGACCTGGGTCCTGCCCCATGGGACATGTATCAATGCAAAAAAAAAAGTTTTAAAAGCAGCCGTTTTTTCGGGAGAAGTGATTTTAATAATGCTTAAAGTGAAACAATAAATGTGTAATATTCCTTTAAATTTCATACTGGTGTGTATAGTATGCCTGTAAAGGGGCCCATGTTTCCCTTGCTTAGAACTGTCCCTGCACAAAGTGTAATTTCTGCAGGAAAAAAAGTCATTTAAAAGCACTTGTGGCTATAATGAATTGTCGGCTCCCCGTAATAACGAGAACAGTGATTGAAAGTCATTGATAAAAAAAAAAAGCGTGGGGTTCCCCCCATATTCAATTACCAGGCCCTTCAGGTCTGGTATGTATATTAAGGGGAACCCCGCGCCAAATAAAAAAAAAATGACGTGGTGTTCCCCCCAAATATCCATACCAAACCCTTCAGGTCTGGTATGGATTTTAAGGGGAACTCCACGCCAAATTTAAAAAAAAATGGCGTGGAGTTCCCCCCAAAAATACATACCAGACCCTTTATCCGAGCACGCAACCTAGCAGGCAGCAGGGAAAGAGGGGGGGTGATGTGCGGGTGACCCCGCCCCCCTCTGATTTAACGCAGGTTTCCATTACATGGAGGGGGCTGGGTCACCTGCACATCACTTGGGAAGCCCGGATTTCCCCTTGCGTCAGAGGGGACGGGGTCAGGTGACGGGTGGCCCCGTCCTCCTCAGCTAAGACCTGTCAGGCCATCACTGGGATTCCTGCGGTGTCTCCGGTGGAGACAGGATGCGCTGCGCTGGATGTCATCGGGGGAGATCATCCATCACTGGACCCCTGAGAAGAGATCACCTATCGCTGTATACCAAGAGTGGATTACCACCGCTGGAATCTTTTTTTTATTTTTTTATTTTTAATAAAGGACTTATCCCAACAGTGTTAGTGTGTTTTTTTTACAATTTTTTTTACACTTTCTTTGTGAAATGGTAGGGGTACAATGTACCCATTACCATTTTAAACAGGGGGGCCGGGATCTGGTGGTCCCTTTGTTAAAGGGGGCTTCCAGATTCCGATAAGCCCCGCGCCCGCAGACCCCCACAACCACCGGCCAGGGTTGTGGGGATGAGGCCCTTGTCCTCATCAACATAGTGCAGTGCACACATGCAAAAAAGACATTTACCTCCTGCAAGGCTATTTAAAACACCTAAACATTTTCAAAAAACATTTACAAAAAATAAGACCCGGCTTGTCATTTAACCACTATTTTTGGTAAATGGGGTACTTTGTCGCAGTAAGTGGGCTTAAGCACCATATAGCAATATGGTGTCACCAAATAGCCTTGCAGGAGGTAAATTTATTTTTTGCAAGGCTATTTAAAACACCTAAACAGTAAACATTTTCAAATAGCCTTGTAGGAGGTAAATGTCTTTTTTGCATGTGTGCGCTGTAATACTTTGTTCTGCTGTATGGTCTTATGGCTGCACCATCTTTAATGCACCTTTTAGGGTGTGCCCCCCAAATATCTTGTTTAACATCTAGATTTGATCTCTGCTCCTTATAAATTGATCATGTAAGTCCACTTGATGTTTTCATCATCTCCTAAAGTATCTTAAAATAATGTATATACAACAAGTTTTAAGGTCTATACAGTATTAAGATGTTTGCTTATTACCCATTACAAAGTCCACACACAGCCCAAAATTTTGGAAATGGGAGTGACATAAGGATCAGCATAAAGAAACACAGCATGTGGAGAGGGACCAGGTATCCAACACTTCCAGAGCTGCTGGAGTGGATACCAGTGGTGGCTCTAGTTTTATAAGACAGCAATGTTTGAAGTTTCCTCCTACCAAACAGGCAAAGATTCTTCCTCTTTTACAGGGTGCATTTCTTTCTATAAGTTAATCACAGGGTCACTTTAAAGCAGAGTTCCACCCAAAAGTGGAACTTCTGCTCATTGGACTCCGGTGCCACATTTGGCACCTTTCTGGGGGGGGAGGAGGGACAGGATACTGTTCCCACTTCCGGGAGCCTAAGCCCCGGGTATTGACATCCCCGCCTGGGCTCCCTCCTCCTACTTCCACGGCTGCCAGGCCAGTAGAAGAGAGGAGCGGAGCCTCGTACATGCGCAGTAGGGTTCCCTGCATGAAGCCATGAGGCTTCACTGCCGGGTTCCCTTACTCGCAATGGAGGCGGCATGCACCCGACAGCTGATGGAAACATCAGCTGCGGTGCTGACATCGCTGGACACCAGGACAGGTAAGTGTCCGATTATTAAACGTCAGCAGCTGCAGTATGTGCAGCTGCTGACTTTGAATTTTTGCAGTGGTGGGCGGACCTCCACTTTAATATCATTAGCGATCTGATTTCATCTTAAAACTTTGCTCACCTTTAATCTTTTACAGTTTAGTTAAAGTGGATGTAAACCCGAAAATGTTTTATCTTTTTTTGTCTGGCACAATATAGAGTATGGGGTTTCAGATCAGCTGTGCCCAGTCTTGCCACACAGAGTTAATCCAGCTCTGAGCAATCCTCATATATTTTTTCAGTGAAATAAAATTGACAAACTGTGAAAACTTTGTCCTTTCTTCCCCCTTGCTGTGATTGACAGGTGATTTACATATCTCATGCACTAGCCTAAGACATGCATTATTTTTTAATTCCCATTCCCACTCCTTTCTTCAGGAGCTCTGAAAGGATTGGCTGTTCCACACATCAGCATGATTTGGCATGCTGAAGTCATGTGGGGACTTTTCTGGGTTTTGACTGGATATTAGTGATCTTATCAGAAGTTCAGTGTAAGAAATACACAGGAGAAAATGCATGTTGATAAGGGGAGTGTAGAGGTGGGCAGAGAGTCTATTGACATCACGACTCCACCCACTGGAAAACAGACCCACCCACAAAATCTGCAGTTTTTTGGGTCTCATAGCAGACAGAGGAAAGACATTTGACAGATAAGTATACATGCAGGAGGCATATATATCCTTCTAGATAACCAATATTGCAGTAGTTTAGAAAGGATGAGAGTGGGTTTACATCCACTTTAACTTTGCAAGCTGTGATATATTCCTGACATGCCACAATATGCAGCATCAGTTTTTTTTTTCACAAAAAATCCTGTTTCCTTTATATGGAAGTAGAAGTTGCTGAGCTCTTAACTGTAGTTAGGCACAGCCTCGCAGTACCTGAGAGAAAAAATCTGGGAGAATGATGTCATAAGTCTGCTATGGACAGGAGGAAACATTATTTAAGTCGCTCCCTCTCTAGCAGGTTATATGGTAAGAATCAGTTGCAGCAAAAAGGAGGCACATGTATACACAAAGCCAAGAACAGAACACAACTGTATAAGCACCAGGATGTACATGACTGATCTGTGAGTCTGCATCTTAATTCTGGAAGTAGATATTCTTTCTACAATATTTATTTAACCACTCGAGCTCCGGAAGGTTTTACTCCCTTTATGACCAGGCCATTTTTTGTTATCTGACACTGACACTGGGTGGGAACTGACTAACTGACACTGACTTCACCAGTGACACTAATACAGTGATCAGAAATAATCCTGTACATGGTCACTGTACTAATGACACTGGCAGTGGCTGGTAAGGGGTTAACATCTCGGGGTAATCAGGGAGTTAAGTGTATGCCTAACAAGCTGTAATGTGTGCTTATTTTTACCAAATTTTTTTTTTTGTTTCTTACTACTTTGAAACAAAGATATTTTCCCCTTTGTATAGAACCCTGTGCTGTTTGACAACACAGGGCTCTGGGCTGTGATTGTACACAGCCGATCAGCAGGTCCCGGCCATGAATCATTGTGATTCTACCAATCACAGCAGTAGTTGGCATGTGAAGGAGCGTGCACCTTGAACCTGTTAACAGCAAGTGACATACAGGTATGTTTCTGTGCCTATAAGAGCTGCCCCTCCGCAGTACAATGTGGATGGGTGTTCCTAAAGAGGTTTAAATTTAAAGACAATGTCCAGGCTTCAAACATTCCCACCTGTCCACCTTCCCTCCTTCCACTGAGGGTCTCCCAGTGTGTTTATTTTTGCTTTTTCTTATACTTGTAGCCAGTCACATGGCACTGTAGGGTCCTCTTCCTCCACACCTCTTTTCTGAGCTTGACAATACATATAGGTTCAGAGCCTAGATTAAAATGTTTGTCCTTTACTAGAAAGTCCTTTACTCTAAATTAAAAAAGATGAAAATTAGTTGATGTGCATTTTAATATATTATAGTTTATATAATAATTTCATTATATTTATTATAATTCAATCATATTATCTGTAAGTGTAAACTCTGCTTCTTCTAAAATCCCCAATAAAATACCATGAATATGAAAAGAACATGTTCCTTAACTTTTTATCCTGTCAACAGCTTAAAGATTATTGTAAAGTATTGGCACAATGTAAAACCATCATTTAAATGCTGTTAATCAGCTTGTTTTTATGGCTATCTGATTCCTGACATATTAAAAAAAAAGTAATTGTAAATTGAAAAATAATGTGTCAAGTTTAATTTACTGCCTTTCAGCAGGCAAAGCAAGTGGTTCCCTTGAAAAATCTGCAAAACATTGGTCTAGAGAATTAAACAGATATCACTGCACAGACTTTGATAAATGGGCTATGAAGATTTGACAAAAAAGGACCTGCAGAGACACAGAAAATAAAACAATTGTAAATTGTTCACTGAGCCTACACTGCTTTTGACAGACCCTATCAACATCTCAGAGGAACAAACAAGAAAATAAATGTCCTAAATGCAAGATGAAAGAAGCACATCTAACACATTGTTTATGGAGCTGTAAAATCATACAAAACTTTTGGAGCTATGTAGCCAATAGTATAATGAAAATAAATGGTTTGCAGACACTGTACCAAAAGGCTCTAAAAATACCTCTATGGGTCTCCTGAATCATCAATAGGAAACAAAAGATTCTGAGAAAAAGTTGTAACTAAAATATAAACTTTGGGACAGAACTGACTAAGTTTGCAGAACTGTTTGGTAAGAATTAATAAGCTGGAACACCTAAAGTGTTACTAAACACAATAATATGAAAATAGTTCACCCCCCCCCCCCCCCCCGCAGTGCCCACAGCTTATAAATCTTCTTTTTACCTGAAAATACTGCCACTTTGTGCCTTTCTGTATACCACGGTCATGTGATAAACTGCATGGTCTGCCCGAGTGCTGAGTGTTCAGGTAGGAGGAGACTTCCACTACAGCCTGTGTCCTCATGCTGTTATGGGAGGTGGATCATCCATGAATCAAGATGGGACATCCCACCTACTGTGTTCTTTTTTAATTACTGAGCATGGAGAAGGGTAGAGGGACTGGGCTGTCATTAGGGATCTGTATACATGACCAGATGTGTGATGTCAATATCATGTGACCTGAACAGCTCAACTCAACAAGGAAATGTTCTCTCCAGCAATAGAGACTAAACTGGGCATGTGCAGGAGGACTACTCTGACTGTGTCTTATCTGGCTTTGCCCAGAGTGACCGTGCAGGGGAGGGGGGATTTGTACATACAGGATCAAAGAGCCTTTTTACACAGTGCAGAGGATTAACCCCTTAAGTTCCACTGTTAGTATAACAAGCATGCTATTCTGCATATACAGACAGATTTTACCTTTGTTGGTTTAGTAACACTTTAAAGTTTCTTTCCACGTTTGCAGTAAAAGTTGAGAAAATACAACAACATGTTTGTTATAGGTTCCCATTTACACAACATACCTTAAATTTTTTAAGAATATTTCTTATATTTTAGATGTTTCTGAGGAGAGGGTATCATGCCTGACTTCTGGGATTTTTTTTAACAATGACAGAATAAGTCTGTCCCAAGGTCTCATAAACATACAATGCAAGAAGCTCAGCTACTAAGCTTTTTACCATTAGGCCAAGCAGTGTTAAAATCTGGTTACATCTAATAATGAAGATCTGCCTGCACAGTATAGATAGGGTTAATTATGGTAAACACAACTGCCCAATCCCACCCCCATAAAAAAGAGAACTAGGTAGGATTGTGCATTGCTGCAGGTTCCAGAATAGAGCAACTAAAAAAATGTAACCTGCATTTTTTACATTTTAAAAAAAAATGTTTAATCTATTGTTATTATGTTTTCCAGTTTCAGCCAGAGGGCTACAGAGAGAGACAATTGAACGTTCTTTACATAAGTACATGAGTTAGAAATTTTGCATACATTAATATTGCACGAGCCATTTTTTTGACCACATAAATCAACAGTATAGAACATTTCAAAAACCTTTTGTAATATAATCTTGCCATGTTACAATTTGGAATACTAACTATAAAGAACCAAGATCCCCGTTTTGGTCATGTACATTAAATGCAACATACTGTATGTCTCTATAGAGGAAAAAAAACAATAAAACAATAGAAAGACCTAAGATGATGGAATGGAGATAGAGGGGAAGAAAGAAAAAGAGGGGAAAAAGAAGGGAGGTTGGGTATAAATTTATAAGGAAAAGGGTATGACTTCTAAAATAAATTCCACATGCATTGGTCTCTGTTCCTGAAAAAAGTATTATTCAAAACTCACAGGGCCCTAGATAGAGAGAACAGTGGCTGAATAGAGCGAACAAAGTTAGACACTTGAAACTTCCGAAGCTGGGTCAACTTGCTCCTACTCATAGCTAAGGTAAGTTTAAGAAGGGGGGGTACCATTCTGAAGAATTTGAGTGCCTTTCTCTCTGTTCCATGCTAAAAATGTAAGGAAATGTAAGGCTCCATTCACACTAGCGTGTTTTTTGATGCATTTTGCATTTTGCAGAAATGCATGGACATTTTTTAGCATGGGTTCCTATGGAACATGTTCACATGAATGCATTTTTGTGCCTCTGCGTTTTTTTGGAAAGGGTCAGGGACTTTTTTTCATGCAAAATGCAGTGATTTGCATGTAATAGAAGTCAATGGACCCGCATTCCCAAACGCAAGTGCCGCGTTTTTACTGCGTTTTTACCGCGATTTTGCAGCGATTTGCGTTTTGCGTTTATTTTTATTATTATTATTTTTTTACACTGTATATAGCTGGTTGCTAAGCAACCACAGTGTAAAAAACAATTGCGTCAAAATCGCGGTTAAAAACGCGTGTCCAAAAACGCGGCAAGCACCGCAAAAAACACTGCAAAAATGCTCAAAAGCAAAATGCATAGATGTGAATCGAGCCTAAAGCAATCCTCTTTTAAGCATTAGACATGCAGAACAGAAAAATTTTGTATAGATTTGTTATTTTACTAATTTTGTTTTGTTGATTTGTTTCAAAATCCATTTAGTTTTGTTTTGTTTAATTTCGTTTAGTTAACGACTTCAGCCCCGGAAGAATTTACCCCCTTCCTGACCAGAGCACTTTTTGCGATTCGGCACTGCGACGCTTTAACTGACAATTGCGCGGTCGTGCGACGTTGTACCCAAACAAAATTGACGTCATTTTTTCCCACAAATAGAGATTTTTTGTGGTGGCATTTGATCTCCTCTGTGGTTTTTATTTTTTGCGCTATAAACAAAAAAAGAGCGTACATTTTGAAAAAAAAACACATTATTTTTAACTTTTTGCTATAATAAATATCACCCAAAAATATATATAAAATTTTTTTTTTCCTCAGTTTAGGCCGATATGTATTCTTCTACATATTTTTGGTGAAATAAATCACAATAAGCCTATATTGATTGGTTTGCGCAAAAGTTATAGCGTCTACAAAATAGGGGATAGATTTATAGCATTTTTATTATTATTATTTTTTTACTAGCAATGGTGGCAATCTGAGATTTTTTATCATGACTGCGACATTATGGCGGACACATCAGACAATTTTGACACATTTTTGGAACCATTGGCATTAATACAGTGATCAGTGCGATTAAAAATGCATTGATTACTATAAAAATGTCACTGGCAGTGAAGGGGTTAACACTAGGGGGAGTGAAGGGGTTAACTGTGTAACCTGGGAGGTGATTTTAACAGAAGGGGGAGGGACTAACTACAGGAAGTGACAGATCGTGGTTCCTAGCTAATGGGAACACACGATCTGTCACTCCTGTCAGAACAGAACAAAGAAGTGTGTGTGTTTACACACACTCATCCCTGTTCTGTGTCTCCTGGTCGCGATCGCTAGTGGCCGGCGGTCTTCACGACCATCGGCCATGAGCATCGGCTCCCCCGCTGTGCCGATGCTCCTGCTATCCGGACCCTGCAAGATCACGTACAGTAACGTGATTTTGTGCAGGGGAGCCAGCCTGCCGCAGTAAGACTGTGTCCGGAAGCGGTTAATTTCCTAACGGTTTCCAAATTTTTGGAATGATTCGAATTACATACATTGGGGAGAACCTCTGGGGGACTCTAGGATGGAAAAGGACCTGGGGGTCATAGAAGATGATAGGCTCAGCAATGGCATGCAATGCCAAGCTGCTGCTAACAAAGCAAACAGAATATTGGCATGCATTAAAAAGACTTACAGTTTCAATTTAAAATTAACAGCGGTAGTACAAACTGTGTGACCGATTCCGACCAAGATCGGACACGCTCTGTCACCAGACTCTCTCTCCTGACTCTCCATCAGGAGAGAGAGTCTGGTGACAGAGCGTGTCTGATCTCGGCCGGGATTGGTCACACAGTTTGTACTACCACTGTTCATTTTAAATTGAAACTGTAAGTCTTTTATTTTTTATTAAAAACGTTGTTCTGACTTGCTACACTATGGAGTCCTTCCCTGTTTCTACCCTGATTTTATGATTGAGTGCCTGGTGGGATTGGTTTAAGGCGTCAGCAGGTAAAGCACAGAAGCAGGAGCAACTATCGTTTGTCTTCTTGCCCCGTTTGTCTTCTTGCCCCATCTGTCTTCTGCCTCCATCTGTCTTCTTGCTCCGTCTGTCTTCTGTCTCCATCGGTCTTCTTGGCCCATCTGTCTTCTGCCTCCATCTGTCTTCTTGGACTGCCGCCGATGCCTACCCAAAGGACTTCCATAATCCCAGTCCTCTGCCGCTGTCTGGTGCCGATATGCGCATTCTGTTGTGTAACATTTGTTCAAACACGAGGGGCGTGGTCATCTTTTGATGTCACGCGGAGAGCCCGCCTCCTTATGACATCTCTGCCCGGGCTTCATGGGTCGTGATGTAACAAAGGGCGGGGTCACATGATGATGGCAACAGATGGCCATGCCTCCTAGTTACATCGCAAATGAGGCACAACAGAGTGGACATAACAGCGTGAAACATCAAGGGAGGAAGAAGAGAGGTGGCGGCAGCAGCAGGGGAAGAAGCTTAGCAGAGGAAAAAGAGAAGCAGTGGCAGCAGGGAAAGAAGCCTGGCAGAGAAAGAAGAGAGGCGGTTGCAGCAGGGGAAGAAGACTGGCGGAGGAAGAAGACATTTTGAATAAAGGATTTGTCAAAAACCGCCTCGTGTTCTTTGTCACTCTAGCCTACTTTTTTGGTGAATGGGTAGGGGGACAATGTCCCCCATACTCATTCACATGGGGGGGGCGGGATCTGGGCTTCCAGATTCTGATAAGTCCTCCACCCGCAGACCCCCACACTCAATGGCCAGGGTTGGGAGGATAAGGCCCTTGTCCCCATCAACATCGGGACAAGGTGCTTTGGGGGGACCCTCATGTTGAGTGCATGAGGCTTTGTAAAGTTCTGGTGGGGGGGTGCCCTCTCGTCCCCCCTTTTCCTGACCTGCAGGCTGCATGCTTTTTTTTTTCATTCATAAAAAATTAACAACAATAATAAACAATAGGACATCATTTATCTGAGTGCACTTTTCTGTTCTTCCTCTCCCTTACTTTTTAATTATTCTTACGTACTCTCCTCCGCTGTTCTAATTTCCCAAAAAACATTTCCAAAAAACTCTACACTACCCCCTCCTCCCTTTTCTTGTTATAGCTGGAGTCTAGGCAGCGAGGACCTTGCCTCCGCCCCTCTGTCACCCACCGTGGGTTCATAGCCAGGCAACACTCAGTCCCTCAGGGAATGGACTATCCCCAAGCTCATGACAGAGCTGTGGCGTAGGGCTATTCCCTACCCTGCAATGATCAGAAAAGCCAAATTATTCAGGCTGCTGTTTCCAACACCAGCAGCAGCTGCACCCAGCACCAAGCAGGGATTCCTGAAGTCCATCTCGCCCAGCTGCACAACATGATTGGCACGCTGACCACAGCAGTCTCCGATGTGCAGATGAGAGTAAATGTCCTAGGGGTGCGACCAGCGGGGACCCCTCTGGACACGGTCGCAGCACACGTCTTGGGACCACCACTCACAGGTACGCCGGACACTAGTTCCACTATTTTTCCTGCACACCTCATCCCTGTCGGCATCAGGAAGGACATCATTTAGGGAAAGGATGTTGACCTGGCATCCCTGCTTATCTCGCTCCACTATATGGCCGAGAATAAGTCCTATGCCTTGGGGGATGTGTCCATGGTTCTGATGGTCAAAGTCCCCAGGCTCATTCGCAAACTATTGATCACAGAGTTTGTGCTGGCCTTCGGAATGTTTGTGGACGTGTTGTGATCGACCAACCCCCGGCAGGAGGGAAGAGAAGGATTTGTACCTCCATGCCGTGGTTGACTTAGGGTACAAATACGGAGGCTCTGCATTTTACGACTACCACTACTCGTTCGCAGCCAGAGCCGCAGCCAAACTCGCCCAGTTCGAAACCAGCACGAATTGGAGCACCGTGGACACCGAGTTGTTATGCCGCCACTTTGCGAGTCTGCATTCTCCGCTTTGCGCCATTTGCTAGTCCTCCAAGCACACGGCAAACTGCTGCTCTAACATGGACTCCAGACATTTCTTGACCTTCCCTTCTACCACTAGTGCTGCTCAAGGCATGCCTGCCCCATGCAACATCCTAAGGTGGACAAGTGGGGACGGCCTGTCTGCAAGAACTTCAACTATGGCACCTGCAGCTTCAACCAATGCCGGCTGCTCCACATTTGTGTCAACTGTCATATAGCTCATCCCAAGAGCACATGCGCCCTCAAGCATCCCAACTGATCATGACTGAGCCGGGTGAACGTACAATGGCTGGAGTTCTACCTTTCTTCTCCCCCGTCAGCCACATATGCACTATTCCTGGTGTGCAGATTCATATCCGGATTCCACACTCATCACCCTACCCTACCACCTATGAGTGCAGGAACCTCCACTCAGCCTCCACTGATGAGCAGGCTATTGACAATCTGTTGCAGACTGAGCTGGACCGGGGATTCATTATCAGCCCACTCACTGAGTCGCCATTTGAGACATGGAGAGTTAGCCTAATTGGGCATATCAAGGGCAAATTCTCAAATAAATTATGTTTGGTGTACGACTTGTCCGCACCTCATTCCTTCCACATCCCCAGTCTTAACTCGCTGATTCTTTCCGAAGAGTTCTCCCTCAAATAGGCATCCGTTGACTTAGCTATACAGTCCATCTTTAGCATAGGCACGGGCGCATGGCTATCCAAAGTGGACATTTCAGATGCTTTAAAGCTCTTACCCATTGAACCTTTCTTGTGGCAGTGGCACAGCATCAAATGGAGAGATTCATACTACTTTGCTACCAAACTGACCTTCGCCTCAAAGAGCAGCCCGTGGCTCTTAGATACGTTCGCTCAGTCCCTAACCTGGATCCTAACTTACCAGGCACAGTGCCAAAAAGTCATCCTTTACCTGGATGACTTCTTGCTGATTGAACGGTCTGACGAGCCCCCCTCATATTTAGTCAAGTTAAGGATAGTGTTCGGCAACCTCAACGTGCCCATAGAGGAGCATATAGTGGAATGCCAGGTGCAATCCATCACCTTCCTAGGTATCATCCTTGACACCTGCTCCATGCAAGCCAGCTTACCTCCTGACAAATTGTCCAGGATTAGGGCGGTCATCGACACCTTCACCACCTCTCAAAGTTGTACCAAGAGACAGCTGCAGTCCCGGTTAGGCATGCTGTACTTTGCTATGAGGATTGTCCCTCAGCGGCATTCCTACATTTCTCGCCTCCTGGTCTTCCTTTCTCATGCACAGGACCCAAACCAAACCATCATGTAGACCAGGCAGCTGCTGCAAATATAGCAATGTGGGACAACTTCCTTGAAAATTGTCCCACAAAGGTCCCTAAGTCCATGCCCCACACTATATAAGGCTGCTTACATAGCGGCTGTGTGTAGTGTTGTTGGCATGGACAGAGAGATATCTTGAGTTAGATTAATCAGGCAGGTTATTCAATTAGTGGCAGTGTATTTTATTGTGTGTGTGTGTGTAATATATATATATATATATATATATATATATATATATATATATATATATGTCAGTGCAGACAGTGTATTAAAAAAAATATATATATGTATATATATATATACATACAGTCTAGTAGTGCTCCTCATCTGGGATCTCCAACCCTACTATACCTCCAGTCCTCTGAAAAACCTGCACTGAGAGGAATGAAGGTATAGCAATAGGTGTCCCAAGTACTTGCAGCCAAACTGCTAACAGTACACCACCAATTGATTTTAGTAGGCAAATTTTCCTACCCCAGTTGCTGAACCGTAAAAAGAAATTCGGTCCCAGTCATCAGCATCTAAATGCTAGCTTGGCCAAATTGCTATATTTTTTTATATTTTTGATATAATACTTTTGATATAATATTTCACAGCAGGGCCTGTTCCTGCGCCCAACAAGAGTAACTGTGAGGGGTTACAGTGTTCTGGCACCACCAACACCTAAGGCCCAATTTTTCTGCAGAGTATATAGGGCAGACTGTATAGTGTATATATACTGCTGTTCAGAATATATAGAGCCTGGGGGACCCCCACGCCATTTTTTTAAGATTTTGGTGTGTGGTTCCCCTTTATAGCTATACCAGACCTGAAGGGCCTGGTATGGATTTTGGGGGGGACATCCATGCCATTTTGTTTGGTATTTTTGGCAAGGGTTCCCTTTAATATTCATACCCAAAGGGCCTGGTAATGGACTGGGGAGCCCACGACATTTTTTTCAATGATTTTTATCTATATTGCCGGGATACAACAATACATTATAGCCATGAGCAGTTTTAAATGACATTTCTTCCTTTAGAAATGTAATTTCGCTGTGGTACTGTTATAAACATGGGAAAGATGTGCTACTTTACAGACCGACTAAGGAGACCCACCAGGCACAATATTTAAAGCAATACTTCATTTTTATTTTTTCACTTTAAGCATTATTAAAATCACTGCTCCTGAACAAACTGCCGTTTTTAAAAATAAAATGTTGCATTGATCCATGTCCCCTGGGGCAGGATCCGGGTCCCCGGACACTTTTTATGGCAATAACTTGCATATAAGCCTTTAAAATTAGCACTTTAGATTTTTCACGTTCATGTCCCATAGACTTTCACAGTGTTCGCCTGTTTGCACAAATATTTTGCCTGTTTGCATGTTCTTCTGCAAATTGAACCGGGGGGTGTTTGGCTCATCCCTACTGGCAAGTGCAATCTCGCAGCAGATGCACTGGCCTGCCTCAATTTTCCTTTATATTTCTTACAGAGACCCGTAGCCGACCCAACCTAATTTCCTATCCCACCTTGGTCGCAGCTAACGATGGGCTAAGAGACCACCTTCACAACTCTACGCTGCTCATAAACTGGTCACTTTCGCCCAACACACTGAAGGCCTACCGAACTGCCCAGACCGCCTACTACAAATTCCTAGCCAGATGCTTGGGGATTGGCACAGGTCACGTCAAGCACGTCCTGGCCTTCGTGTCTTACTGCCCCACTCATCTGAGTCTGTCCCACAACAGTGTCAGACTGTACCTAGTTGGCATCCAACATTTCCTCTCTCTACAAGCCCCAGGAAATCCCTCATTGTTCGGGACCCATGCGGTCAAGGCTTTGCTGAGTGACATCCAGTAACATCAGCCCGTAGCCAGTAGCAAACGCTTGCCCATATCAACTTCCACGTTCCGGGACAGGGTGGTCATCCAAGCAGCTATCTACCTGGCCTTCTATGTTTTCCTACAGCCAGGCGAGTTTACTTACAGTGGCCCCAGTTGCCAGGTGCTACACAGGTGCAATCTGGCACGCCTTCAAGACCATTTTATCCTACATCTGATAGTGTCCAAAACTCATCAGTCCGGTACCGGGGTCGACATCAAATTCTTCCAGACCCACAACGAATGGTGTCCAGTAGCAGTTCTGGACCAGATATAATCACCAGTTCTGTTACTAATGCTGCCCAGCTCTGCGGTATTGCCTTGTACATGTGACTCACCTGCAGACCCTGTGTTTACATGTAAATAACATGCATTGATATGTAAATAGTGGTGGCATTAATATGTAAATAGCCACAGACCAGCGGCATTGATATGTAAATAGAGCTGCCATTCATATGTATATCATGCCCCCGAGGTCATATCTACCTCTGCTGAATGCTGACCACCGGGAAGATAAAGGGGCATGCTTGAAAGTCCTGCCTACAACTGTGGTCATTGAGCCTAACATCAGCCTGTTACATTTTTGGTCAGTGTAAATCCCTCCTTACATCGGTGGTTACTGTGAATGCTCCTATTACATTGGTGGTCAGTGTAAATCCCCATTACATTGGTGGTCAGTGTAAATCCCCCCTCACATTGGTGGTTCTTTGTAAATTCCCTATTAGTTGGTGGTCAGTGTAGAATCCACCACTATATACTATATATTTGCAAGATTTCCAGCTGTGCTCTACACATGATTCAGAATTTGCCACAGCATACTGCCTACTCACTACCACCACTGCCACTGATCCCAGCAACCCCCCCCCCCCCCAGCATTGCCACTGATCACCCCCCTCCCCACGGATTGCCATTGTTCCAAGGAGTTCTAGGATCCCTAGGAATTTTCTGTCTATTGATGGGTCCCATGGTGTGCAGGCAGTGAGGAGATGATTTGCTGCAATCTTTAGCAACCAACGAGTGAGCAGTAATGATGTGCACTAACCTCTTGAAAACAATCATTGAGCGGTATGGATATTGTCAGGGACATGGCCTTCACGGTGCTGACAACACCGCCCAGAGCACTCAGGGACGCCTACGGAGGATCCCAAGTCGTGCACGAGCATGCACCGCGCATCAGGGCACATTGGCGCATGCCAGCGCGCATTAGCATGCATTGACGCATACAGGTTCCCTTCAGCGTGCATTGGCGCATACGGTGCGCATCAGCGAGCATTGGCGCATATGGGTGCGCATCAGCTCACATGCACGCACAATACTGCGCGTGCACAACGGCGCACACTGACGTGATGGACTTTGGCGCCAGTGGCTCTATTTAAGCCAGCCTGTAGCCACAGGACAGCGCTGGATTATCTCCTCAGGTCCTGTGTGTACCTTGACCTTGCTTCCTTGATCTGATCTACTCGTTGTGACCCGGCCCGCCTTGACCTTGCTTCCTGATCTCCTAGCCTGACCCTTGGCCTGTTCCTGGACTCTGTTTCTGCTTCCTTACCTCCCGGCTTGACCTACGGCTTGTACCTGGACCCTGCTTTTGTTTGACCTCGGCTCACCCCTGTGTATTCTCTGGACTGATCTACCTGTGTATGACCCCTGGCCTGGCTCCTGGTTTCTCCAATAATCTGAATACAGCAAGTTCTGCCCCGCCTGCTTCAGCCATCCTTCAGCAGCCGAGCCCAGCGAACTGCAAGCAAGCACCCGGCCATCTGTGCTTCTTTGGGCACTGTTCCCAACTTCAGGAATGCACTGCACTTAGCCGCAAGGGGAGCCCTCTTAGCAACTCGATCTCCATACCCGCACCTGACAGTATAATCCAGCCATGTCAGAGATCGACAAAGGTGCTTCCCCCATAAAGGCTATGTGTCAGCAAGTTGCCGCTATTACCCAAGTAGTGAACAGTTTGCAAGGATCCTATGTTCAACTAGAGTGTCATCTACAACACTTATTTTCTGATCCCATGTCTCCTGATCCAGGACCTACCTCCACCTGCACTCCTTCTGCTGCACTATCTCAGGAATCTCCCCGCACATTTTGTATTCCTCTTCCTGAACCACGTGTGCCAATCCCTGAGAGACTTTCAGGGGACCGAAGAAAGTTTAGGGCTTTTAGAAATGCCTGTCTGCTACATCTGACTCTGCAACCAAGAACTTTTTCTCTTGAAAATATCAACGTTGGATTCATTATATCCCTGCTCTTGGCCGATCCTCAAGCCTGGGCCCATAGACTACTAGAGCAGAAAAGCCCCATCATTGATTCTGTGGACTCTTTCTTCAGGGCTATGGCACAGCTATACGACGACCCCCAATGTACAGCTACAGACGAAAATGCCCCGCACACCCTGCAGCAAGGGCAACGTCCCGCAGAGGACTATACAGTGGACTTCCGCACCTGGGCTGCAGACACATGCTAGAATCAAGCTGCCCTAACATTCCAGTATCATCTGGGAGTCCCTCAAGAACGAGTTGGCCAGGGTTGCAATCCCGGATACTTTAGAGAGCCTTATCCAGTTAACCATACAGCTGGACAGGCGCCTCCATGAACGTTCCTCTGAATGGTCTCAGAATCTCTGACCAGCCCAAAGGCTGTCCGAAGCCAAGTCCAGACAAGTTAGTCTGTTACGCCCTGCTCTGTCACCTGAGGGAAGACTTTATCGCCGACAGGCGAATTGTTGCCTCTATTGTGGAGAAAATGGCCATTTCTTGCAAAATTGCCCCCTTAGGCCGAAGAATCCACCCTGCCGACCTTCTACACACTGTCAAGTATCTGGACTTAACTCATCTCACCCTGTTCTCACTATCACCCTATCTGTGACAACGGAAGGAGTTCGGCTGTCAGCCATCGTTGACTCGGGGGCCTCCAGCTGCTTCTTAGACATAACCTTGGCCAAAGGACTTGATATTCCCCTTGTTCCCAAGAAGCAGCAGTTAACTGTTCGTTTGGCTGTAGGATCTCTACCCAGTTCTGGATTGATTACCCATGAGACCCTGCCTATCCTTATGACAACCAAATCTGGCCATAAAGGACTAGCACGTTTTGACGTCTTGTCTTGTGCTCTCCTCTCTTCCTGGTCATTCTCGGAATCCCCTGGTTGCGAGCACACAACCCCCACATTGACTGGCTTAAAAACAAAGTTCTGTTTTCATATGCCTATTGTCAGCAGCATTGCTTTGCCCCTAGTCCTAAGGACCTCACCAGCTGCCTAACCATACAACCTGTTTCCTGTGCCAACCCACATGTGCCCTCTGCTTACCAAGAATTCTGGGATGTCTTCGATAAGAAGGGAGCGGACTCTCTTCCACCCCACCGTCCCTACGACTGTCCTATTGAATTGCTTCCAGGTTCCGAAATTCCCTTTGATCTTATTTTTCCTTTGTCAGAGACTGAGCTTGAAACACTACGACTGTATATCGATGAAAACTTAGAGAAAGGGTTTATCCATCCCTCTTCATCTCCTACAGGAGTGGGCATCTTCTTTGTGGAGAAAAAAGATAAAACTTTAAGACCTTGTGTGGACTACCGAGAGTTGAATAAAATCACCATCAAGAATGGCTACCCACTCCCCCTCATCCCAGAACTTTCCCAACGATTCTGCTCTGCTCGAGTTTTCTCTAAACTAGATTTGCGAGGTGCCTACAACCTTGTGCGCATTCGCAAGGGGGATGAGTGAAAGACGGCGTTCCGAACTTTTTTCGGTCATTTCTATAACTTAGTGATGCCATTCAGACTCTGCAATGCTCCAGCCACGTTCCAGCATTTCGTGAACAAAATTTTCCGAGAACATCTTGATAATTTCCTCGTTGTGTACCTGGACGACATTCTTGTTTTCTCCGCCACCCTAGAGACCCATCGAGTTCACATGAAAAAGGTGCTAACCATTCTGGAAACGCATGGATTGTACGTGAAAGCCGAAAAAGAGACTATCCAGTTCTTGGGTCTGGTCATTTCCAATAGAGGAGTGGCCATGGATCCCCAGAAAGTGAAAGCGATCCTGGAATGGCCGGTCCCTCAGACAAAAAAGGCCATTCAAAGATTTATGGACTTTTCAAACTTCTACAAGAGGTTTATCAAGAACTTTTCAGCCATTATATCACCCATCACCCAACTAACCCATTTGAATTCCAGGTTCCAGTGGTCCCCGGAGGCTCAGGCAGCCTTTGACAGGCTCAAAGCAGTATTTGTCTTGGCACCAGTTCTTCTGCATCCCAATTCTGCATTGCCCTACGTGCTAGAAGTCGATGCATCAGAAGTGGCCACAGGAGCTATCCTTTCCCAACAACAAGGCCCCAAATCCTTGTTACATCCTGTAGCCTTTTTTTCTCGAAAAATGTCACAATCAGAAAGAAACTATGATGTTGGAGATCAGGAGCTTTTAGCCATTAAAACAGCTTTGGAGGAGTGGAGGTACTTACTTGAAGGTGCAGCACATCCCATCATGATCTTCACAGATCATAACAATTTTGAGTATCTTAGGACTGCCAGACATTTGAAGCCATGCCAAGCGCGGTGGGCGCTATTCTTTTCAAGATTTAATTTTCACCTTACTTATCGTCCCGGATCCAAGAATGGAAAGGCCGATGCTCTGTCCAGGATGTTCCCAGACAACCCGGAAGAAACCACTCCTGGCACAATCCTGTCCACTCAAAGTTTTCTCCTAATCCAGCCTGACCTAAGAGCCTCTATCATTCAAGCCTCTCTCCAGTGCACAGAGCCAGGAAGTTCAACCTTAAGGAAGCATGAGGGGTTCCTGTGGAATCAAGATAAAATTTTTGTTCCCCAGGAAGTCAGACTACAGGCTTTAAAGAGATTTCATGACCATCTGTTGGCCGGGCATTTCGGGGTCCAGAAGATGACCGACCTTATTCAACGATACCTGTGGTGACCTTCCCTAAGATCTGACTGCAAGACATATGTTGAGTCCTGTCAAGTTTGCCAATGGAACAAGGGTCCCAAAACCAGGTCTTGGGGTCTGTTAAGACTCTTACCAGTCCCAGAGCAGCCATGGAAGAATATCTCTATGGACTTTATTGTTGATCTCCCTCCGTCAGAAAATTTTACTACAATTTTGGTAGTAGTGGACAGACTATCAAAAATGGTTCACTTCTTACCCATGCTCGGTACACCTTCTGCTATGAACACAGCCAAAATCTTTATCAAAGAGATTGTTAGATTACATGGATTACCTGATAACATAGTCTCCGATTGAGGGGGACAATTTACCTTTGGTTTCTGGAAGAGTCTCTGCAAGATCCTGTCAATTGAGTTATGTTTCTATACTGCGTTAGACATGGGAACCGTCAAAAAATTTGTTTCGTTTCGTTCCGTTTTGTAAGAAAAAAAAAAAATTATAATTCGTGTACGAAATTCCGTTCGAATTCGTACGAATCGGTAAAAAATTTTGTTAATAATCACTCGCGGCTAATGAATTGCCGGTTCCTGTAACACAGAGAACAATTCGAATCCAACTACCAAATATCAAATTTCAACTAATACGAAAGAAATTATTATAGCGAATATAACGAATGATTCGAATGATTCAAATGAATTTGAGATTCAGTATATCTAATATCGAGAACTGTCCCTGTACAAAGTGTCATTTTTGCAGGAAAAAAAGCTATTTAAAATCACTTGCGGCTAATTAATTGTCAGCTCCGTAACACAGAGAACAGTCATTCATTGAAAGTCATTGATAAAAAAAAAAAGCGTGGGGGTCCCCCCAAATTCAATAACCAGGCCTTCAGGTCTGCTATGGATATTAAGGGGAACCCCACTTCAAATTTAAAAAAAAAATGACGTGGGGTCCCCCCTAAATATCCATACCAGACCCTTCAGGTCTGGGATGGATTTTAAGGGGAACCCCGGCCAAAAAAAAATGGCGTGGGATCCCCCTCAAAATCCATACCAGACCCTTTATCCGAGCACGCAACCTGGCAGGCCGCAGGAAAAGAGGGGGGGACGAGAGCGGCCCCCCTCCCTCCTGAACCGTACCAGGCCATATGCCCTCAACATTGGGAGGGTGCTTTGGGCTCCCCCCCAAAGCACCTTGTCTCCATGTTGATGAGGACAAGGGCCTCATCCCCCCAACCCTGGCCATTGGTTGTGGGGGTCTGCGGGCGGGGGGCTTATCAGAATCTGGAAGCCCCCTTTAACAAGGGGACCCCCAGATCCCAGCCCCCCCTGTGTGAAATGGTAAGGGGGTACAAAAGTACCCCTACCATTTCACCAAAAAAGTGACAAAAATGGTAAAAATTACAGGAGACGGTCTTTGACAATTCCTTTATTAAAATCTTCTTTCTTCTGGTCTTCCTTTCTTCATCCTTCGGTTTCTTCATCTTCTCCTTCCGGCATCTTCTTCTTCATCCGATCCGCTTCTTCTTGCTCTGGTCTTCTCGTCCGGCATCTTCTTCCATGGCGTTGGCGTCTCTTCTTGGGTTGCTCCTCGCAATGGGAGGTTCCCGCTGTGTGAGGCTTCGCTGCGTCTGACAGGTCTTTTATAACCCTTATGACGTCCCCGTGCGTCAGAGGGGGGCGGGGTCACCAGGTGGCCCCGCCCTCCGTTATAAAAGACCTGTCAGACGGAGCGAAGCCTCACACAGCGGGAGCCTCCCATTGCGAGGAGCGGCCCAAGAAGAGACCCCGACGCCATGGAAGAAGATGCCGGACGAGAAGACCAGAGCAAGAAGAAGCGGATCGGAGGAAGAAGAAGATGGAAGAAGAAGATGCCGGAAGGAGAAGATGAAGAAACCGAAGGATGAAGAAAGGAAGAAGGAGAAAGACCAGAAGAAAGAAGATGAAAGAAGATTTTAATAAAGGAATTGTCAAAGACCGTCTCCTGTCATTTTACCATTTTTGTCACTTTTTTGGTGAAATGGTAGGGGTACTTTTGTACCCCCTTACCATTTCACATGGGGGGGCGGGATCTGGGGGTCCCCTTGTTAAAGGGGGCTTCCAGATTCCGATAAGCCCCCCGCCCGCAGACCCCCACAACCAATGGCCAAGGTTGTGGGGAAGAGGCCCTTGTCCTCATCAATATGGGGACAAGGTGCTTTGAAGGGTCACAGACCCCCAAAGCACCCTCCCAATGTTGAGGGCATGTGGCCTGGTACGGTTCAGGAGGGAGGGGGGCCACTCTCGCCCCCCCCCTCTTTTCCTGCGGCCTGCCAGGTTGTGTGCTCGGATAAGGGTCTGCTATGGATTTTGAGGGGGACCCCACGCCATTTTTTTTTGGCTGGGGTTCCTCTTAAAATCCATCCCAGACCTGAAGGGTCTGGTATGGATATTTAGGGGGACCCCTACGTCATTTTTTTTTAAATTTGAAGCGGGAGTTCCCCTTAATATCCATAGCAGACCTGAAGGGTCTCGTCCGGCATCTTCTTCCATGGCGTCAGCGTCTCTTCTTGGGCCGCTCCTCGCAATGGGAGGCTCCCACTGTGTGAGACTTTGCTGCGTCTGACAGGTCTTTTATAATTGTGGGCGGGGCCACCTGGTGACCCTGCCCCCCTCTGACGCACGGGGACGTCATGGGGTTATAAAAGACCTGTCAGACGCAGTGAAGCTTCATACACAGGGAGCCTCCCATTGCAAGGAGCGGCCCAAGAAGAGACGCCGACGCCATGGAAGAAGATGCCGGGCGAGAAGACCAGAGCAAGAAGAAGCGGATCGGAGGAAGAAGAAGATGGAAGAAGAAAATGGAAGAAGAAGATGAAGAAACCGAAGGATGAAGAAAGGAAGAAGAAAGAAGTCCAGAAGAAAGAAGATGAAAGAAGATTTTATTAAAGGAATTGTCAAAGGCCGTCTCCTGTAATTTTTACAATTTTTGTCACTTTTTTGGTGAAATGGTAGGGGTACTTTTGTACCTCCTTACCATTTTCACACAGGGGGGGTCAGGATCTGGGGGTCCCCTTGTTAAAGGGGGCTTCCAGATTCCAATAAGCCCCCTGCCCGCAGACCCCCACAACCAATGGCCAGGGTTGTGGGGATGAGGCCCTTGTCCTCATCATCATGGGGACTAGGTGCTTTGGGGGGGCCCCAAAGCACCCTACCAATGTTGAGGGCATGTGGCCTGGTACGGTTCAGGAGGGGCGCTCTCGTCCCCCCTCTTTTCCTGCTGCCTGCCAGGTTGCATGCTCAGATAAAGGGTCTGGTATGGATTTTGAGGGGGGGCCCACGCCATTTTTTTTTGCCCGGGGTTCCCCTTAAAATCCATCCCAGACCTGAGGGGTCTGGTATGGATGTTTAGGGGGGACCCCACGTTATTTTTTTTCTTTGAAGTGAGGTTCCCCTTAATATCCATAGCAGACCTGAAGGGCCTGGTTATTGAATTTGGGGGGACCCCCACGCTTTTTTTTTTTTTATCAATGACTTTCAATGAATGACTGTTCTCTGTGTTACGGCAGCTGACAATTCATTAGCCACGAGTGATTTTAAATAGCTTTTTTTCCTGCAAAAATGACACTTTGTCATTCGAATCATTCGTTATATCCACTATAATAATTTCTTTCTTATTAGTTGAAATTCAATATTTGGTAGTTGGATTCGAATAATTTGAAACCAAAATTCGTAAAACGGAATTTTGTATTCCGTACAGAATTCGTATTCGAAAAAATTCATACTACGGATTCGTACGAATGTACGAATTTCGAAAAATTTGTACGAATTTCGAATTCGTACGAAACTAATCGCACATGTCTATACTGCGTATCATCCTCAGAGTAACGGCCAGACAGAGAGGACAAACCAAACTCTGGAACAATATCTGCAAAGCTTCTGCTCCTTCTCTCAAGATGACTGTGTTTCCCTGCTGCCTAGTGCTGAATTTGCCTATAATAACACCATTCACACGGCCACCAACCAGTCACCTTTTTGGGCAAATTATGGCTTTCACCCATCCTTTTTACCCAACACCATCCCTGAATCTCCGGTACCAGCCGTCCAGGATAGACTAAGCTTCTTCCAGACTAATTACCAGGTCCTCCAAAGAACCATGTGAAAGGCTCAGGTAGACTTCAAAAAACAATATGACAGAAGAAGGAGAAAGAATCCCATCTACAAGGTGGGTGACAAGGTATGGCTGTCCTCTATTAACCTCAAACTTTCTTGTCCTTCCAGGAAGCTTGGTTCAAGATTTATGGGTCCATTTGAAATCAAGAGGGAAGTGAACCCTGTGGCGTTTGAACTCACTTTGCCGGCCTCCTACAAGATATACCCGGTTTTCTACATCTCCCTACTGAAACCAGCTGTGCCAAGTCCATTTTCGGGAAGAGAGGAGTTGCCACCTCCACCAGTTACCATAGGTAATGACACCGAATACGAGGTTGAAGCCATCCTGGACTGCCGGCGGAGAGGTAGGCAGACTCAATTTCTTATAAAAAATGTAGCGCTAAAGTAAACACAATGTGTAAAGTGAATACCATATAAAAAAAGAAACATAGGACGTGTATGCAAATAAACACGATATTGGAATGAGTATCACCACTGATGTAACATATGTGATATGTAAAACAATGAAATCCAAGTCAAAACTCAATATGAGAATAAACAAAAAAAAAATTGGTGTAATAAAAAGTCCAAATCAATCAAGTAAAACGCTGATGCCAGCGGATCCTTATAGTTGACTCAAGAACGAGAAGAGACTGGACGGGGATGACTTAAACAACTTGATAGATGGTATATAGAGATTAGGTACGCTTACCGCAAAGGTTGGACACAACTGCCATATGACATTTGTATCATGTAGGCTTGTGCGCTAAACCTCTTGCGCTAATGGGTACCGGATCGGGCAAGCAGGAACCAGATGGCAGACACCGCGGCAAGCAGGAACCAAACGGCAGATACCACAACCATTGAGCCTCGTATAGTCAAGTTGAGAAATCCCAAAGCAGTCCACTCAATGAAATGCCAAGGACCAGGGAAAAAAGAGAAAATGGAAGCGACTCCAATGGTGCAGGTCAAAAAAACTAAAATTTATTCACATTGGCATGTGACAATAAAATCTTGAGAATAAAATGAAAAGGGTCAGCAATGTGAGAAGTATGAGATAGCTGACCCGACACGTTTAGACACAATTCGGTCTTCTACTGGGTCATATCTCCAGGAGACGCATCAGTGGTGATACTCATTCCAATATCGTGTTTATTTGCATACACGTCCTATGTTTCTTTTTTTATATGGTATTCACTTTACACATTGTGTTTACTTTAGCGCTACATTTTTTATACTTATTGTTTTGGACTTTGTTTGTTTTGTATGTTACCTGCTTAGATTTATTATTCACTAGGGTAGCGCAGTTTTTTCTCCAATCTAGACTCAATTTCTTGTCAAATGGAAGGGGTATTCTTCAGAGAAAAATTCCTGGGAACCAATGGGTAACATACATGCTCCAAGACTTTTGCAGAATTTCCGCAACAGGTACCCAGAGAAGTGGTCTAGATTGGGCATCCGGAGGCTGCCCCTTGGGGGGGCACTGTCAGGGACATGGCCGTCACGGTGCTGACAACACCGCCCAGAGCACTCAGGGACACCTACGGGAGAAACCCAAGTCATGCACGAGCATGCACCGCGCAGGTTCCCATCAGCGTGCATTGGCGCATACGGGTGCGCATCAGCGTGCATTGGCGCATACGGGTGCGCATCAGCGCACATGCACGTACAATACTGCACGTGCGCAACGGCGCACGCTGACGTGATGAACTTTGGCGCCAGTGGCTCTATTTAAGGCTGGATTCACACCTATGCAGTTTTAGTGCTTTTTGCATTTTGCAGATTTGCACTAGAGTCTATTTAACATTGTTTCCTATGGAACACGATCTGTAGTGCAAATCTGCAAAATGAAAAAAAAGCACAAAAAATGTATAGGTGTGAATCCAGCCTTAGCCAGCCTGTAGCCACAGGACAGCGCTGGATTATCTCCTCAGCTCCTTTGTGTACTTTGACCTTGCTTCCTTGATCTGATCTACTCTTTGTGACTCGGCCCGCCTTGACCTTGCTTCCTGATCTCCTAGCCTGGACTCTGTTTCTGCTTCCTGACCTCCCGGCTTGACCTACGGCTTGTACCTGGACCCTGCTTTTGTTTGACCTCAGCTCGCCCCTGTGTATTCTCTGGACTGATCTACCTGTGTATGACTCCTGGCCTTGCTCCTGGTTTCTCCATTAATCTGAATACAGCAAGTTCTGCTCCACCTGCTTTGGCCATCCTTCAGCAGCCGAGCCCAGTGAACTGCAAGTAAGCACCCGGCCATCCGTGCTTCTTTGGGCACTGCGCTCCTGTTCCCAACTTCAGGAACGCACTGCACTTAGCCGCAAGGGGAGCCCTCTTAGCAACTCAATCTTCATACCCGCACCTGACAGATATGCAGCAACCTCTAGCAACCAATTAGTGAGTGGTAAGGATTCCAGTAACCTCTAGCAACCAATCAATGAGCAGTAATAATGTGCAGTAACCTCTATCAACCAATTAATGAGTGGTAAGGATGTCCAGTAACCTCTAGCAACCAATCAGTGAGCAGTATTGATGTACAGTAATCTCTAGCAATCAATCAACAAGCAGAAGTTGTGTGCTGTAGCTTCTAGCAAATAATCAGTGAGGCATAATGTGCGCTGTAACCTCTGGCAGCCAGTTAGTGAGTGGTAATGATACACTGTAACCTCTGGCAACCAATCACAATCGCTGCCTGATCTGATACAGTTAACAAATTTTGAGTCTAGCTGCTATTTATTTTATGTCTCAGAGCAGGTGGAAAGCGAAATTTCATGGAAGGGAGGGGTTGCTAAATGTTGGCCCATGGTCCAATCAATATTAAAGATGGCCCTGCCCCCACCAATTATAAATTCAGATGGTATGTGGCGCTACCCTTCCAGGAGGAATCCCGTAAAAGTAAATAAAATAAATGATATATATTTCTTAAATCTTCCAGAAAAATAAATGAAGTAAATACTGATATTAATAATAATGACAATACATATAAAATGCAAAATGTGCAATCCTTATGTGAAATAAAATATGTGTAATCTCAGAAAATAAACATCCAATGTGTACCGCAAAGCTACTCCAATTAATAATGTGCAATAATGATCTTATTATTATCAATAAAGTGCCAAACTTCTTACAATCATCTAAATTGTGCAAAAAGAACATATCGTGTATAAAGTGCAATCCGTGCCACAGAGATTCCTTGACAGAAAAAATTCCAAAGAACATCCAATGTGATATAAAAAAATATATATATAAAAATTAAAAATTATGAAAAAATGAAAATAAAAATCGAAAATATTAAATAAAAAAATAATTAAATAAAAATTTTAAAATAGAAATAAAAATAAAAAATAAAAATTAAAACCAAGTCCAAGTGACTCCACATGTAAACAATTCCACCAATAATTTTCCTTAATAGTTCATTCACAAATGTCTGTAGAAAAAAATTTGGTGCAATCAGTGTTCAAACAGTGCTGATCCATGCATCCATGTGATCCGTGCCTTTCGGGGTGCCCTCCACTGTTTCCCCCAGCCTCTCACCTCTAACTATGGCCCCTACAGACCTAGTTTCGCTGTGTATATGCTGTCAATCCTTCCAAGCAATCGATCAATTCCCTGTATATTGGCTTCCCAGTGACAGTAATGCTCTGGTCTCAGAAGGCAACAATTTCCAGATTAAGGTAGAAAGGAAGAAGGAATAGGGGCTCCAATGTGTAGTATGTCACTTAAAATATTTTTATTAAACAAATAGCAACTTACATTAAAATTTTGCAGCAGTGAATGATGAAGGTTCAAAATAGCTTCCGGTCTCGGCCGCGACTGAAAGCACAATAGTGACACCTGGCTCCTTCCCTGACGCGTTGCGTCACTGATCATGTGACTTTCTCAAAAATTGCCCCCACCAATTTTGTTTATACTGCAATGTCTCTTTATATCCCCTTGCGTCAGTAGAAAGTGTGCAGCAGGACCATCAAAAGAAAGGGGACAAGTCTCACATAGTGTAATAAATGTATTAAGCTCAATAATAAATAAAGGTACATGTATACAGGTGAGATCTCAAAAGAGAAACCATAACCACTATGGTGCCCTCTGGTGTGAGTTCACTTTTTAAACATACGTCAGCCTGCCCACTGCACCCAAATTGGTCTATGCAACATTGCAATATCTAACATGCATTGGAACCTTCTTGGCTTCAAAAGACATGGTAATGTAAACATTTCCAGAACAAATTTTTGTAAAATATCATTACAATCGCCCATCTCAGAAAAAATACCAAAAAAAAAACAGAACAAACAAAACTCAATGTTATATTGTATGGGACAGAACTACACAGCATCATCCTATGGGCTTAAATAACTACTGCATATTTTATAATGTATATATAGACCTTCACCCAGTCTTCCTTCTGGGTTTGTGGCCTCCAGTTGCTTGAACGGCCAAGTTATGGCCACGGCAAAGCTCTCTTAATGGACGGCATGCTGTCCGTTGAGAGCGCAATTGTATAATAATGAAAGTAGGGAGAGTGGTGTTATAGGTGTATTGCCAACATACCAAAATTACAATATAGCATGAACAAAAGAAGAAAACCCCTGTGGGACTTTGTAGGCAAAATACACCAAGGGAAAAATTAAGCAATTTCAAAGGTAAGTATATCAACTTTATTACAAAACCATTTTTAAAATATTAAAATTTGCATACAAAAGTAATACATATGTGTACAATACATAGTAATTAGCAGTCAAAGATACCCTATACAGTATGTCCATGCACTGGTGACATCACCCGCTACTACTAAAGTAAATATCTCTTAAACGGTGCATGTTTAGAACATATTTACTGTACCTTATTATAGGCTTACCTTTAGGTATAAATAAATCAGAGTTTACTACCCCTTTAAAGTGACTGCTTTTCCTCACTCTTCTTGTCACCATTCTACATGGGATGCATCTGACAAATCCCCAAAAAATTGATCTGGCACATTATGTACCACTTTGGCCCTAAATTGGGTGTTTTTCTGTATATAAATTGTGGTTTGCTTGGAATGATATTAGTAAGTGTTCTATCAATAAGTCTCCTGTTTCCACTTACTAAGGAATATTGGCCACACTGGGAGCAAAGAACACCCCGAGCCGTTTTTTTACAAGAGGTATAAAGATGACACAATTATTATGTTGAAAGGATTAGTGGAAGCATTGGAAGAATTACTTAGAGAAATTAATAGAAACAGGTATAGTATTTCTTTTTCAGGAAGTTGAAATTTGAACCAAGTAAATTTTTCCGGACCTGGTGGTGTATAAACATAGCTGAAAAAATTCCCAGCTCAACTTACAGACCCGTTAATAAACCAATAAAATGCCACGCTATCCAAATGAAATCATGTGGTCATCATACTAAAACCTGACACTGATAACTCCAACTAAGATAATATTGCAGGATTGCAGCAAATGTATATAGAGTTGTGTATAGATACACAGGTTGCCAATGGTAGTATTGCACAGGATTGCAATTTTTTATCGCGTAGGATCGCATTATATGCACATTTATTAATCGCATAACATTTTATTGGTTTATTAACTAGGTTGGCACGAGCATATGGGATGTGATCAATGTTAGCATTTGTCCTTTAATACATTTTTGGATCTTGGTAGCTCGCAAGATGTTGCTTGTTTTTCAACTTACAGACCAGCCTGCTAACCAACCAAATTGTCCTGTCTAACAGTATGCATTAAAAACAGGGGTTTAACTTGCACAAATTTGCAAATACATGCATAAGCTAGAGAGTCCCATCAAGGCACCCCGGTATCTGTAGTCCTAATTCTAAATTTTGAGAGCCTCCACACTAAAGGCAACTGGTGTATAAACAAGCAAGATGGTTGAATACCTGCACATATTTTAGAAAGGCAGATTATAATGGTTATATCCCCACAGCCAGCTGCCATCATCCTAATTGGATAGGGGTATGCCCAATGGGCAGCTCATGCACAATAATAGAAATTGTGGGGAAGATCGTGATTTCAATGAACAAGTGGAAGTCTTACGACAGAGGCTTAGGGATTAAATATATAAAGATATATTTTTAAAGGTGGTCAAACAAAAGGTCCAATCCATGGATAGGAGCGAGTTAATAAAAGATAGAGAGAGAACGGATAAGGATTTCAGTGTGTCATTTATTACAGACTATAATCAGCAATGTAAAAGATTAAAATAAAATAATTAGACAACATTGACCACTCCTTCTCAGGGATAGAACACTTGCTGATATTATTCTAAGAAATCCCAATATATATATATGTATATATATCTTCAATGTAGTTGAGGAAAGCTGCACCCGGTCTGCTGTCAGTGCAAAGCAATCTGGTCTTCCCACTGACCATACATATGAGAAAAAAAATCTGGAAGATTGCTGCACTTAAAAACTTTGTTTATTTGTTCAAAGATTTGTAAAGTTACATCTCAAAAAGTGTTCAAAAAGATTTCAGTTTCGGGCTTACATGCTTATGCCCTTCCTCAGATTGGAACACATCTCATAACTTTACACATATCTCGGTATCTTTACAAATCTTTGAACAAATAAACAAAGTTTTTAAGTGCAGCAATCCTCCGGATTTTTATATTCAATCTTATTTTATTGTACATTAATTATACAAACTGAAAAATTTTTAACCGTTACATAATCGCTCAAAAGTTACGTTGATTAGATAGTCCAACATGTTTTCTTTTAAATTTCTTTACACATACCTAACCATACTACATATAACTAACATTACTACACTAAACATAACAATACAGATAATAAACCAACACACACAACAAAACAAAACAAAACAAACAAAATCCTCCGGATTTATATATATATATATATATATATATATATATATATATATAAATGCCCCAATTTAAGGGAGAAAGTAGTCCATAATATGCCAGATCTACGAAAAACTGATCACATTTTTGGATCAAACTGCCTTCTTCATCCCATGTAGAATATCGAGAGGAAGAGTGAGGAAAAGTAGTCACTTTAAATCAAATACTACCGAACAACATTACTCTATAGATTAGTTAATTAGTAACTCATGTTACTGACTAGTTGGAATTCCAATGTGGGTTTCAGTACTGTATGTGGGCTGAACCACCAGAAAACTGGGTATCAGAATAGGTGAATACATCAATAATATATAAAAGAGGCATTGATATGAGGAAAGTGTTTTTTAAGACTAAAACCCAAGAAATCTATGAGCTACATACTTTGAACCCAGATGGTCTAAATATAGGCATAGATCTCAATTGTTTTATGTCAAATTATTATTATTCCCCCTTGTATTTTTCTATTAGACTTTTTTTTTATTTGTAGCTATTTATATTTTATGAAGGTTTTGAGGTTATTGATATAATTGTATATGTTTGTTTTTAGAAATAACAGGACCTCAAATGTGAATATATATATATATATATATATATATATATATATATATATATATATATATATATATATATATATATATATATATATATATATATATAAAGAATGTGTCCTATATATACACACATTATAAAAGATGCAATATTTATTTAGGTCCACAAGATGGTGCTGTTTAGTTCTGTCCTATGGTATAATATTACATTGAGTTTTGTTTGTTCTGTTGTTTTCTCTATGGTCCACAAAATAATAAATATTTTTTCTGAGATGGGCGATCTTCTTAGTATTTTACACAAATTGGTACTGGGAATTTTTACATTACCATAATGTTTGAAGCTGATTAGGTTCCGATGCATGTTAGACGAATTTGGGTGCAGTGGGCTGGCTGATGTATGTTTAAAAAGTAAAGGTGAAGCTGACAGGTCCTGCGCTTGAGGACATTGCACAACAATGATGAAACGTGTAGGGTAGAGCTTCTTGTGATGTTATTTTTGTTTTTTGAAACACACACTGGAAGTCACAGCAGAAGTTCTGATTTCTGTTTTGAGATCTCGCCTTCTGTATAGGTGTAAGTACATAACTTTATTAACTATTGAGCTTAATACATTTTTTTACACTATGTGAGACTCTTCCTCTTTCTTTTGATGGTCCTGCTACACACTTTCTACTTCTGCAAAAGGATATACAGGGACATTGGTGTATAAACAACATTGGTAAGGAACCCAGTGAGTGGTACATCCTTTACTTAGCCACAGTGACAGTATTGTTTAAGCAAGAAGTCAACACCATCCATTAAAGCAGCTGTATACCCTTAATTTCAACTTGCACCTACAGGTAAGCCTAGATTAAGGCTTACCTGTAGGTACAAGAAATATCTCCTAAACCTGCACGGTTTAGGAGATATTTGCAAAGAACGTTTTACAACGTTGTCTAAGGCGCATGCGCGCCGTAGACAACGGTGCATTTACAGGGTTAATCCCCATTCACAACTACGGCTCGCCGCAGTTGAAGTGTCCCGCGCGCATGCGCTTGTTTTTGATTTGGAGCTTGTTTTTGATTTGGAGTTTTAAGTTGATAAAAAACACTAATATCATATGGACTTATCATAATTTTGTAGATAATTATATGTTCACAAGCTGTTCATTGGGATATGCTTTATTTATGATATATTTATTGTAAGCACTGTCTTTCGTTTTATAGGGGATTTGTCCATTATGGTCTGTTTGATATCTGACCTGTTGGTTGCATCTAGTTAAATTTACTTTTCTGTTACCATATGAAATATTTTGAAAATGCAAAGTGTTAATGTTTTGTGCAAATTGTATGCTAAAATCTATTTTAATTTTAGGTTTTAACATTACAAAATATTGACAAGTCTAAAAGTATACTTACATTGTAAAAATCTGCATACATGTTAGTCATAAGTTTATATGTTATACAATGCCCCTTTGTAAATTTCCCTCATGCACAGTTAATATTTTCTACTTATATACAGTGTCAGTAAATGAGTTGTGCTTCGTTTCATAGTTTTGATTAAATGCTTTTAAAAAAAAAAGTAATATGAAGTAATTTTGAATCATGTAATATTCCTTTTCTTCATAGTTTTATATTTATGAAAAAGTACAGTACTTACAGCGCTCATTAATCTGTACATAAGAAAGGTAAGAATAGCAGTAGACAGTTTTATGCATCAGTTTAAGGATTTTGATTTAGAATAATGTCAGTTATTTAGCAATTGCTGCGTGCCAGATGGTTGCTTTGGTTCATTTCAAAGACATGTTTTAAACATTTAATAATACCTTTTCTGCTCCTTATCAGAACTTGTTAAAAAGAACAATACATCATATACATGAGAATAAACTTTTTAAAGTGAACCTGTCCTCATTGTATGGTGGTAAACTTCCTACAAAAATTAAAAAACTCACATCTACATAAACTTGAAGAGTGTATTGAAAGCCCAGGAACTTGGCTAGCTATTTCAGCACATCAACGTGCACCTTCGATGTCAAGCTCTAGATAGCACCATCCCCTCTGCCCATCAGTTGAAGCCTAAGAGACAGAAGGAGGTGGGCCAAAGCTTTAACTCTTGGGGCCACCAGGGAGCTTTGGAAACAAAATAAGGGAATGTGCAGGCATCTCCCAAACTCATATACAGGCTAACACATTATACTGCCAGCTTCAGCAAAAACTAATTATTACTATGTTACTGGACTTTGCAAAGCAAACAAAGCTTTAAGTGAGTACACTTTGTTATTGTAAGGTTACATTAACTGGGAGCAAGCCAGTAACATTTAAATCAAAGTGAAGACACAACTTAGTAGTAGAATAACTACCATTTTCTGTCAGAGAGGTCAGCAATGCAGGCCAACTTCTTTGCCATCACTAGAGGTTTCCTTTAGGGCTATTTTACACCTGTCATTTTTTATTTTTTTTGCAAATCTGTTTATTGAGTATTAAAACATTTAACAGAAAAACAACATACATTGGTCATGACGAGAGTTGGTACGTACAAAATTATGGTATAAGGCAACAGTTACATGAAACGCGGCAGGGGGCTGGCTCCATGGGTAGTAGGACAGCGTGGAGCTAAAACATACATCTCAGAAATATATGTTACATTCACAATTGCAGATTACTATTCATTAGCAGAAGATAATGGGTTAAGTAGGGTGTGAGTCTGAGGCTGTGTAGGTATCCACCAGACATTTGGACCAAACCTTGTCATATTTTTGCAGGCAACCCCTATTAGCATAACAATCTTTGTAAAGAGGCAGGCTGTTGTTGACCAATTGTTTCCACGGGGAGGGAGGAGGAGGAGTAGGCTTATGCCAGCTGAGGGCTATGGCTTTGCAGGCATAAAAGAAAAGTAGCCCGACCAGGGTGCGGCGTGCCACAGTGGGAATTATTTGTTCTATCAGGCCCAATATACAAATTTCTATGGAGGGTTGGAGCGATATGGTGGTGACCTGTGTTATGACCTTTAATATCTCCCTCCAATAATCAACAATGGCTGGGCAGATGTGATCAGCGCAACAGAATTTAAGATATGAACTGACAAAAACATATTTTCTGTAACTGCTGCCCCTATTCGAATACCGTCACCGAAGTGAAGTAGATTTTATAGAAAAAGGAAGGAGTGTGGTAGGATAGGCGCTGCTCCAATTTCCAAATATTGCTGTGTTATACCCCCTGCGGGTTGCACTCGGTTGAATGGAGCGCAGGAATAGAAATCTCTGTGTGTCTAGTGGGGCCACGTATCCCTTTCTGGAGTTTTAGTTAGAATCTCATGTTATCTATTGGTCTTAAAACAAAAGAAAGTATATAAAATGTGTTAGACCCTCCAGCCTGTGATATGCTGGTTTATTGTAAAGGAGTGTTCCTTTATTAAGATGAATGACCTCTATAAATGAAATAGAATAGAGTGGAGAAACCCCAAAGCGCCCAATATACTTTGTGAACAGGATGGAAATATGACCTGTGTTAGGCCCTCAGCCAATGATGGACTGAACTCCTGCAATATGGCCCTTGCGATCAAATGTATGGTGGAAAAGGGAAAAACATATGTTTTTTAATTACCATTCGAGGCTAAAAGGAGCATGGATTTTAAAATAAATGAAAAAAAAATATATAGAAAAACTGTGTTACACCCTCTGTGGTGTGTTTGTGGATTCTAATATAAAAATGCTTATGAGAGTATGTCAGAGATTACTGAGACAACATATGCCCTTGGAATGGCTCCAAATAGACATACAAAATTCTTAGTGTCGCCTGATGGTGTGAAACAATCTATACGTTATAGAAATTAATTTATGATGTAGTTGTGTAACCAACTGCAAACAATTTGTGCAGTGCAGAAATGATTTTTGTGTTGCTGCATAAACCAACTGTGTGAACATAAATTTGTTGAACTGTGTAAACAGAAATGTATTAGAGTGACTTTTGCGGTGCCCTGATGCAAAATGGAAAAGCTGGTGATAACAGCTGCTTTAGAAAAAATGATTAGTAAATGTATAATCCTGACAGTGACTACTGCTTAAACAAATAGTGTGAATAAATGAACAATTGGTTTTAGCTAAAAATTCAATCACACAAAAAACAATTGAAATAGATAAAATGTAAAAATTAATATAAATAAAATAGTATATAATAGTTACTGTGCTTTATAAAAAGTGTCCAGTGCTTGAGAAACTTTCTCAAAGGTTTTTCTTCTTATATAGGTGAAAACTTCTTATATGAGTGATACTTAGTGCCGTGATCCTTATCCGTGCTCCTATTTCAGATACACTCACCAGAGAGCCTCACCCCTCCTGGGGTACTGCGCATTCACAGTATGTGCCACTGTGTAGCAATCTGTGGATCCTGGTCTTTTGTGTAACAACACTATCTTTATTGGTATCTCATATATTCACCATTT
Organism: Lithobates sylvaticus; assembly: GCA_028564925.1. Taxonomy (NCBI): domain Eukaryota; kingdom Metazoa; phylum Chordata; class Amphibia; order Anura; family Ranidae; genus Lithobates; species Lithobates sylvaticus. The sequence continues at coordinate 672,009,448 of CM053026.1, read as the reverse complement.
GGTAAAGAAAAAACAAGCGATTTGTGCATGAGACAAAATGAGCCGTCAGACCGGAAGTGACGCAATCACGCAATGGCTGAGTAAAGTCACCCGGTATTGTTCCACAAAGCCAGCATCCCGAGGGGGGAGGCAGGGTTTATTTTGTGTAATCTGTGTGGGGTAAAATATGCGCGATGGACCATCTTGAACTGTATTAGTCAAAAGTTGGGAATGTCGTGTAGCCATTTGTTTCAGAGTTTTTTCAAAGTAGGGAGGGAAGTCATTATCAAATGAGAGTAACGTTTCGGGGTGGGCTTATTTGCACATCTGGACTTGAGGAGGTCCTCTAATGTGGATTGGATGACGTGGAGGGGAGAACTGGAGAACTGGCAACTGAAGGCATGGGAGAGTTGTAGATATTTAAAAAAAATAGCTCTGCGGGATGTTGAAATCAGAGATCAATTTGGGGAGTGGAGCCAGAGATTGGAGATTACTTGGTCCACTGTTTTAATGTTGAATTTAGTCCAAGCATGGGGTTCAGATAGTTTTTAAATATACTCCAGGGCGGGGTTCAACCACAAGGGGGCAGCTGGAGAAAATGCATTTTTAGGGTATTTTTCAATCTTAAGTCCCGCCCCCCATGCACGCAGCGTGGTGCACATGGAGGGGGTCAGCGGGTATGGTGCTTTTGGGCCACGGAAAAGTAAAAATGTCAGCGCTTCCAACGATTTCCCCACCACCGCCTCAACCAAGGTGGCGGGGTTTGTCCTATCGGGGGTGAGTCACCAAGCCGCTGTAACCATAACCGTATTTATATAGGTCAGGACCCGCCAGTCCTCCCTGGGAGGACGGCTGTGTAAGTGTTGACCATCCGTATCTGGGGGACTGGTTTCCCCAGATAAAGGAGGCAAAGAGGCTATGCAGTCGGGAGAAAAAGGATTTGGGAATCCATTGTGGAGATGGGCGAAGTAGGTAGGTAAATTTGGGTAGGATTTTCATTTTTATCAGATTTATCTGACCTAGCAATGATAGGGGTAGTGCCTCCAATGCCTTCAGTCTCAGCCGTGTCTCCTGAACCACTGGGGATAGATTCAGGGGCAAGAAATCTGAAGCCTGCCTTGAGACTACCACACCAAGGTACTTGAAGCTCTCAGCCCATTGTAGGGGTATATCGGAGAGGGCGTGGTGCAAGTTACAGGGTCTATAGGGAACAAAATAGACTTTGACCAGTTAACCTTGAGGCCTGTGATCATGGTGAATGAGTTCAGAATCTGAAGTGCCCCTTTGAGCGAGGAGTCTGCATTGTTGAGGAAGAGAAGGAGGACGTCCGCATACAGGACGACCCTCTCCTCCAACCAGCCAACATGCAGGCCTTTGATGTTCAGAGAGGTGCGTGCCTCTGGACAGAGGGAAGGGCTGTGACAGACTCCCCCAACTTGATGGCTGACGTGGGGTGCTTGTAAAGTGTCTGTAACCACGTAATAAATAATAAGGGGAACCCCATTTTACGGAGGACATCCCACAGAAAAGGCTATTCCAAGGTGTCGAAAGGCCTTCTCTATGTCTAAGAGGCCACCACCCAGGAACCCTCATTGAGGTGTTGTGCATGTATGTTGGTAAATAAGCATCGTAGGTTGACATCAGTGGCTCTGTTAGCCATAAAACTGGTTTGGTCAGTCTCTATCACAGACGGCAGTAGGGGCTGTAGTCTCATAGTGAGCAATTTGGTAAGAATTTTGAAGTCTGTGTTTAGTAGGGTGATAGGCCTATATGAGGCGCAGGATGCAGGATGTGGGGTCCTTAGAGGCTTTGTGGATTAGTATTATGTGCACATGACTCATGGAGGTGGGAAGGGCACCCTCCGTCAGACAGTGAGAATAGAGCTGGGCCAGTTTGGGGGCAGCAGGTCCCCATGGGTTTTGTAGAACTCTATAGGGAGACCATCTGAGCCGATGGCCTTCAGAACCTCCTCCGGGGTAATGGGTCTCACCAAATTTTCTGTCTCGGCATCCGAGAGCCAGCCGAGTGCCAGGGGGTCCAGCCAAGGTGCCAGGTTCTGTGGCCTGAGATCTGAGGGCAACACGGAGGTGTAAAGGGAGCTATAGTATTGCCGAAATACGTCCAATATGACTGGGAGAGAAGAGACCAATTCACCCGAAGGAGACACTATGCTGGGTATCACCATCAGGGGCAGGTCATGTTGTGCTAACATTGCCAGGAGACGACCATTTCGGTCCCCCTGTTCGAAAAATCTTTGCTTATTACGGTAGAGATCTAGTCTGGTAAATTCTGTTACATGGAGGTCTAGTTCCCTTTTTCGCTGTGTTAAGGACATCAAAGCCAGAGTCGGTGGGGTCGGCTGCGTAGGCCTCAGTCTGGGTATCTACCTTGTTCTGTAGTTCAGTTGTGGTAGCGGCTTGTTCTCTACGGATCCCAGCTATTGAGGAGATGTATTGACCCCTACTGAAGGCCTTGAAAGCGTCCCAAGGGACCTCTGGGGAGGAGGACCCTGTATTAAGTTTCCAGTATTCAGTAAGGTGAGGTGGGATAGTGTTGGTCAAGTCGGCGTGGGAGAGCCAATGGGTTCCCAGACGCCAAAGGGCGGAGGTTCGGGAAGTGGGGTGGATGTTAAGAAGGAGGGGGCAGTGGTCTGACAGCCCGCTAGGGAGGTATGTGGCGTCTAGCACGTCTGAAATCATGACCGGATTGGCAAAAGCTAAGTCAATGCATGAGGATGTTTTATAGGTGGCAAAAAAGCAGGAGTAGGCCCTAGTCGAGGGGTGTTTCCACCTCCAGACCTTGGCCACTCCCATTGCTTGTGCCCAATTGGATAAGTCTGAGAAGCATTGTTTGGGGGGGACTGGTCTGTCTAAGTCTGAAGCTAGAATGGCATTAAAATCGCCCATAAGTAACAGCCTAGCGGGGCAGTATGGGGTAACCTTTTCCAGGCTAGTGTATAAGGTGGATGTTGAGAAGGGAGGAGGAATGTATATATTTACCACATTATATCTCGTGCCACAAACTGTGAAAACCACTATCACATATTTGCCCTGAGGGTCGGTGTGAATTTGTTCCATTACATATGGAAAGGATTTGCTGACCAGCACGAGACCCCTCTGGCATAGGTGGAATAGGAGGCATGAAAGGCTCTCTGGATCCATGGCTTCTTTAGTGCCAATAGTTTGCTGCCCATGAGGTGCATCTCCTGAAGAAGTATCATGTGGGGGAGTGTAATTTAAGATACTTAAATAGTACTGCTCTTTTAAATTTAGAATTGAGCCCCCGGACATTCCAGGATAAGATATTGAAAGTGGACATGTCACGTGTGGCCATTAGATGGTTCCATTATGTTATCAAGGAGACGCACATGAACATTAATAGCATGTAACAAGAGCTGCATAGAACCAGAGAGCCCATTGTAGGAAGAGTCATGACCAAGCATTAACCATACAAACAAAAAAAACACATACATTAACAAAAAACAAAAGGGGGCGTGGCTTGGCACGCAACGCGGATGGAAGCATAGAGACGAGGCTCCGCTCTTCCCGCGGCCCTTTAGCCCAATACTGACCATATCGATCCGGATAATGGGCAAAACGAACAGACATCTAACTGGTGCTCTAGCCAAGAACTCACCGGCGGTGCAACGATCTCATAGCATACCGGATCTCTTCAGATCCAGGCCTCAGCCGACCCAGAACGTGGAGGCTTCCAAGATGGCGCCGGACGAACACGAGGACAGCGAGGACTCCCAGGATACATGCGAGGACCGGGTAAGACACCGTTCCTCCTCTGACCAACCCCTGACATACGCAGACATGTCTGCATTTGTAGCAGACATAAAGAATGCCTTCTCATCGGCAGTCACAGAACTGAAGGCCGACATGCTGGCGCTGACGGAAAAGACCCGGCACTTGGAGCGCTCGGGGCAGAAGAGAGACAAAACACTCATTAGGCTGGAACATGTCACGGACACACACACAGCCCAATTAATCGCAGTTAATCGCCACTTAGAAGATTTAGACAACAGGGGCAGACGCCACAATATTAGGGTACGGGGGGTCCCAGAAGAAGTCCTGCCGGACCAAATAATCCCTGCTCTGACCTCCATTTTCAACAATCTGCTAGAGAGGCCAGCAGACACCAACATTGAATTTGAGAGGGCGCACAGGGCCCTCCGTCCCAAGCCGCGCGAACCTGCACCACCCAGGGATATAATCTGTTGTCTTACTGATTATAAACTCAAAGAGGACATCCTATCTCATGCCCGGCAAAATGAACTAATCACCTTTAATGAACAAACAATCTGCCTGTTTCAGGACTTGTCCCCAATCACTCTCAATAACCGCAGGGCCCTGCGTCCCTTGCTAGAATCTCTGAGAGAGCACCACCTCGCATACAGATGGAAGTTCCCCTTTGCTCTATCAGTCACACTGGATGGAACAACACACACGCTCAGATCTCCAGAGGATCTGCCAATATTCTGCTCAGCCTTACAACTACCACCAGTTGACCTGCCCGACTGGTACAGAGAATTCCGACACCCACCAGAGCCCCACAGCCCACCGACTTCTCCACTCTCCACGCCGACCAAGCCTGACTCCAAGAAGGGAAAATTCCAGAAGAGGCAAGACACAGCACCAACGAGGTCCTCGCGAGTGTCCAGGAGCACAAGGGCTAAAGAATACACTTGAGAGGGCGATATGGCAAGTACCTGTCTGACATCTCCTCTTCTTTTTTTTTTTTTGTGTGTTTGATGGTCAGCGGGTGGGGTGGAAGCCTGCACTGTTATCAGTGCGGTAACTCTACTGCCTGACCGGACTCCCATTCTGGAGCACCCACCCGTCTCTTATGGACGAAGGGTCCCCACACATGTTATCTGGCTAATACCAGGGCGGGCACATGTACGTTGCTTCCTGACTCCAACCGCCATTATCCTGGGCCCCCCTTCTTTTTGTTGAAGGGCCTTTTGTCACCCAAATTTTACCCAGGCGGGCACACGAACGTTGCTTCCTTTTACTTACCGCCTGCACACTGTTACAGGTATGACCTAAAGGGGCTTGCTAGCCGCACAACCCTGAACGATTGTAAGTTTTGAAACTTCCCCCTAGGGGATACAGGTATTCTCTCTGGCTCACCAGGTTCACGTTTATAGATGTTATATGTTCCAACTGTTATTATGCTTTAATCATATTTTCTCTGTTTTTTTTGCACTATTTACTTGCGGTGGCTATGCTGTCTCTGTGCTCCCCTCCCTTTGTGAGGGGGCCAGAGACAGCATACTCACAAGAAAGATATATGCACAAGAGCTTATTTGCACTTCCGGATCCCTAGACAATATCACTGTAGGCTCTATCTATAGTGGTCAGTATTTCAGTTAAACGTAAATAATGTGCTTCTATTGGCTGCGGGAGGAGTATGCTGCAGATCTAACTCATAGACAGTTATTTTCAGGTTTTTGATATATCCGCAAGCTACTCCCACGCACCCTATCCTGTGTTCTCACTTGGTTGACCTGCGGGCTCCAAGAGAGACACAATTGGAGGAGCCCCTCTGTGGATAACAGAGGTGTGCTCGTTCTAAATCTTTAAACTTAATCCTCCTGTACACCAGGAGGACTCTATCTTTCTGCCCCACCACCTTATCACTCTTCCCCACCCCAATCCATCCCCTCCCACCCATCCCTCCCCCCTTCCCTCTCCTTTTTATTTTTATTTTTTGGTATCTTAAGTCTCCCCCTTCAACCTAAATAAAAGATCCGTATATTGATAAGCTAACGTCGCAGTCTTGAGACAGACAAACATGGCATACTCATCTCTGGGCAAACGCCCTACACTGATCTCACACAACATAAGAGGCCTTAATATACCAGAGAGACGTGTGTCTCTACTAAGGGAATTAAAGAAAGCTCAACCTACCTTTGTGTTCCTGCAAGAGACGCATTTCTACACCCAAGCTATCCCGAGACTGTTTGACAAACATTTCCCTGAGGTGTTCCATGCGCCAAACCCAGACAATAAATCCAAGGGAGTATCGATATTACTACATAAGCATGCTAATTTTAAAATAACCCACCGCTATGCAGACCCTCAGGGACGATTTTTATTCCTTAAAGGGATCTGGCACAACAAGCCACTTACACTTGCAAACGCATACTTCCCCAACACAGGACATCTAGCGTTCTGTCGCCGCATGGTTGATGAACTTAAAAGTTTTGCTTCTGGATGTATCTTGCTGGGTGGGGATTTTAATATCCCATTACTACCTCTACAGGACACTTCCAACGGCAAATCCAGCATATCATACCCCATTCTGCAGAAAATTAAATCCCTACTGAACTCCCTAACTTTGGTAGACACCTGGCGCCTGGCACACCCGACAGGAAGGGACTTTACCTACTACTCGGCATTACATAAAAAATCCTCTCGTATTGACTATGTCTTCATCACACAACGTGACTTGCCCATATTGCATTCAGCTTGTATTGGCATACAAACACTTTCAGATCATTGCCCTATATCAATCTCCCTGACGCAAACAGACAAACATCATAGACCTTGTAACTGGAGACTGAACCCTGCGCTACTAACTGACCCTACAATATGCCCACAAATATCCGCAGCACTCAAAACATACTTTCAGCTCAACGAAACAGGGGATATGTCACCCATGACTATATGGGAGGCACACAAGTGTGTCATACGTGGAGAACTGATTCGCTTGGGTGCACACAAGAAAAAAGAGGCCAACAAAGACATCGCCTCACTAGCAGACAGAATCACACTACTAGAAACTCAACACAAACAGTCCAGAGCAGAAGATGTATCTGCAGATTTGCTTGAAACTAGAGAAAAGTTAAATTCATTACTCAACCTTTAAGCTAAGCGCATTCTCTATTTTAGAAAAGGTTTTTACTACGAACATGGGGACAAATGTGGCAAATTCCTAGCAAAGGCCCTCAAAGAAATCACACATTCCAATTCCATTTTGTCCATTAAAAACCGAGAGGGGCAAGTACTACATGAATCAGACCAAATTGCGGCACAATTCCATGACTACTATTCTAAGCTATACAATTTGCCTCCACCACATAAACCCCCTGACTTTGAAGACACCAGAGAACGCAATTTAGATACATATATTAAGGACAGCGGCATGCCTACACTAACTACGCCCGAACGCGAATCATTAGATCTACCCATCACAGAAGACGAACTCACACTAGCAGTCAGAAATCTCAAAGCAGGCAAGAGCCCAGGCCCTGACGGGTTTACGGCCCATTACTATAAGACGTTTACTGATATACTCAAGGGCCCCCTCCTTCGTGCCCTAAATCATCTCAAAACCTCACCGCCGACATCAAACACCTTTACATCAGCACATGTCGCGTTGCTCCCCAAGCCGGCAAAGGACCCCACAGACTGCTCGAATTACAGGCCAATTTCATTATTGAACCTGGACCTAAAGCTCCTGGCCAAAATTTTGGCCACCAGACTTACAGCTTTTCTCCCTCAACTTATAGGCCCAGAACAGGTGGGATTCATGCCGGGTAGGGAGGCACGTGACAATGTTACAAAGACACTCAACCTAATTCACTGTGCCCACACAAAGGGCATTGAAGGCCTTCTCCTGTCCACCGATGCGGAGAAGGCCTTCGACCGAGTAGCCTGGGACTATCTTTTCGCCACATGCAGACACATTGGCTTAGGCAATCACATGCTGGCTTGGCTGGCGGCCTTATATCATAAGCCTCAAGCAAAACTTAAAATAAATGGCACTCTCTCCGAAGCAGTGAACATACACAACGGCACGAGACAGGGATGTCCCTTATCTCCACTCTTGTTCATCTTATCCCTTGAACCATTCATCCGTACAATCAATAACAACCCTGACGTGACTGGTTTCCAGATAAAAGACCGCCATTACAAAATAGCTGCATACGCAGATGACCTTCTTTTTGCCCTTACGCGACCTCACACCTCCATCCCAAACCTGATAAAAGCTTTCCAACTATTTGGCTACATATCCAATATGAAAATTAATTACGCTAAATCAGAAGCCCTCAACTTGACGTTACAACCTGACTCCCTAGAAATGGCACGTAAGGCAAGCACATTTAAATGGGTATCCTCCTCTATCACCTACCTTGGAGTCAAACTTACAAGCAACCTGTCTGACATATACAATGCTAACTACCTACCATTACTGAACAGAATACAAACAGATCTTAAGACCTGGACAATTAAACACTTTTCGTGGTTCGGTAGGGCGGCAATACTTAAGATGGTAATACTGCCCAGAATCCTATACCACTTCCACACCTTACCTATCTCACTCCCATGTCAGTTTTTTAGGAAACTCAAAACCATCATACGCACCTTCATTTGGGCTGGGAAAAGACCACGTATCAAACTTTAAACACTTACACTACCAAAAGAGGAAGGAGGTATTGGACTCCCCGACTTTAGATTATATCACTATAGTACACATCTAACTAGGATCCTGGAATGGAATTGCCACAGGAAGCAAAAAGACTGGGTCTCATTGGAAGAGGCATCGTCCCCATTGCACCTGCGATTCCTCCCCTGGATCTCTTGGAACAAAGTACCACAAGAACTACAGCGTCACCCACTCATAGGAACGACACTGAAGACTTTCCAAACACTGATCAAACATCACAAGTTGTCCTCATCGCCAAGCCCTCTTACACCCATAACCCACAATCCAGACTTTACACCAGGCATGGACTTGCAACTAACCTCTCCCCACGACCGACAGGTACCTCTCTTAATGCTGCATTGTATTACTGCAAACGGAACAAAACCATACAGGTCTTTGATACAGGACCTGCACTCCCAAACACTCACATACTGGACCTACCGACAAATCCACAACTACGTGCAAACCTCCCCAAACAAAATACAACTAAGCAGACAGACCACCCCGTTCGAAGACTCATGCCACTCTGGAACCCCAGTAACTAAATCTACTTCGCTAATGTATGCATGGCTACAAGAGGGCAGGAGGGGAGAAACAGCGGGAGCACGAGTACAGTGGGAAAGTGCCTTCGGCACCAATATTACAGATAACCAATGGCGTCAAGCTTCGATTTTTGCACACAAGTGCTCCATTGGGACGAAATTACAGGAAACGTCCTATAAATTGTTGACGCAATGGTATGCAACTCCAGTTAAGCTCAGGAAATGGTACCCACTGTCCTCGGACTCCTGCTGGAGATGTGAGCAGGATACAGGCACCTTGTTCCACATCTGGTGGGACTGTCCCACACTACAACCCTTCTGGAACGTGGTGCGCGACCTGATCAAAGCAATTACAGACACGAAAATATCCCTCACTCCTCCATGCTGTCTATTACATATGGCTGATTGCTCTATGAAACGATACAAAAAATCCCTAACAAGACATCTGCTGAACGCAGCAAAAATTCTGATACCGAGACATTGGAAATCCAGAATCGCTCCCTCTATCCCAGAATGGTTTAATGCAGTAAATGACATATACTACATGGAAGAAACAGCCGCCATGGCCAAAGAAACTACTGAGAAATTTAATAGCACATGGTCACCATGGGTGATCTTTCGGTATTCTGATCAATATATACAACTTGATACAGGATGAAATGGTTATATTAATAGAAGCAGATTTTATTTCTTACTGATAGAAAGGTATATGATATGTACGGTTCTCTTAGACATAGAAGACTGTGGCTTACACGCAAACATAGAAAGGTTGAATATTTACTTTGACAACACAATGATCCCCAAGCTACTATAGCCTGGTTCTTTTTTAACACCACCCACCTCTCGTTTCCTCCCCCCCCCCCATATCTCCCCCCCCCCCCCTCCACCCCCTCCTAATGAATGCTCCTATTTCATAGACCTCACCAGATGCAACCTAACGCATTATTTTTGACCTTATGGTAAAGCTCTAATTGGTTATCTTACTTAGACCTCATAATTTAATCAGTCCTAGACAATGTTTGCCTTAAATCAACATATGATTGTATTCATATTATTATTTTCTTCCTTCTCCCCTCTCTTGTTACTTTAAATGTTCTGTAAGGATACTCATACGATCGCTGAAAGTTTTGAGCGACTATTCTCATTGTAATGTGAAATATCCTGTATGCTGTTATTTTTTCAATAAAATTCAATTGTTCAAAAAAAAAAAAAAAAAAAAAAGTACCCTTGTTGATAGCAAGGCGTCAACCCTGCCCTTATCTGATGGCATCCCTGGGAACTTAGGAGTGATCAGATTGGGCCTATACCCAGGAAATAACAATTTAACCCCTTAAACTTTTCTCAGCAACAGTTCAATGCCGTGCGTAAGAACTTGTGGAAGTTCTCCGGGGGGGCAAGCAGGTGCAAGTTAGCAACAACACTCCGTGCTATATTGAGTTCCAAGTGCTTCTTTTTAAACAAAACAAAAAACTTGGTAAAAAAACTAAATAAAAAAAAGGGTTCCAATAGCTTCAACGGTGTATTCCAGCCAGGATGAAGAGTTACATCCCAGGCACAACTTCAATCGTCACTGAGACAAGCCAAAGAGGGGGAGCAACAAACTTATCTTGTAGAGTTCCGTGTGAATAGCTCGCTTAACGTAGGATCTCTCAGACATGTAAGGATGATAGGCCAATACTTAGGTCTGGAATAACATTGGAGGTTAGTTTTTTTTATTTTCTTCCCCCTGGTGAGCCCCAGCTGCCCCTGGGGCCAACACAGTAGAGTAGTACACGTGTCTTCAAAGCAGCCCAGTAAACCAGGCATCTGCCCCAGCCGGTGTGTCAAAAAATTTGATAGTACCCTCATGCTGAACTCGCAGGAGACTAGGATAGAATATTCCATATTTAATGTTGCGGTCTCGTAGTCTGCGCCGAACATCAGTGAAGATCTGTCGTTTTCTTTGCAGTTCCGGAGAGAAACCGGGGAACAGCATGAAATGTGCATTGCCATATTTCATATTTGGGTGCTTCCTGGCCTCTGAGAGTATACGATCCCGATCTCGGTAGTTTAGGAAATGTACCAGGAAGGGACTCGGGGGTGCACCCGGTATAGATCGACCCATCGGAACACGATGAGCGCGTTCTGACACATATGTAGGAGGGACATCAACCAGTCCCAGTAAATCTTTGAAGAAGGCTTCTGCAAAGTCTGCCGGGTGATCTCCCTCTGAGCCCTCGAGAATGCCCAGCACCCTAACATTGTTACGTCTCATTTGGTTTTCGGCATCATCAGACTTCACCACTAAAGCTTTAATTGTGTTTTGCATGTCATTGACGGCATGTTGTCCCATTTTATCCTCTACCTCTGAGGTCCGGTTTTCGGATTCCAAGAGGCGCCCCCGCATTGTATCCAGATCATTATGGATAAGATTGCACTACTCTGCCAGATGATCGATCCGTACCAATAGAGATGTCCTGCTGCTTTTAATCGCTACTAAGATCATGTTAGTGTCACTTGTGGGGGACTGGGGTGAGGGGGGCATGGGGATGTCAGCAGGGGAACTGTCCTCCATGTCAACCAACAAGGCCTGTAGTTTCTTGAGTAAGGTGGAGTCCCCGCGTGTCGGTGGGGCTGCAGCCTGTACCCTGGGCTGTTGTTTAGTTTTGGGTTGCTTCTTTAAAGGCATCAGACGGCTCCTTGTCCGGCAGGAAATCTCTGGAGCTGGGGTAAAGCAAGAGTCAGGGACAGCGGAGACAGGGGGCCAGAAGTGAGTGCTGTGGTGTAGCAAGATGGCCGCTATGTGCAATGCTGGTGTTGTGGATAGTCTTTCATTTGGCTACAAATATAGAGAGGAGTGCTGTTATGGAGGCTGCAGGTGGCAGTACAGCCAGGGGGCAGCTCTGGTGGCAGGGAGCTAGGTGTAAAGGAGTCAGGAGGACTAAGATTGAGTGTGTACCCTGTAGTTGGTTGGAGCAAGATGGCCACCACACGTGGCCCTGGAGCCAGGGGTTAGGGCCACAGCTTGTTTGTAGATGGAGACAGGCCAAAGCATTGTTAGCAGGGGCTTGGAGCGGGTGCAGAGGAGGTATGAGGACTGGGTGTAGCAAGATGGCCTACACTCACCAGGCTGGATCTGTGACTTGTCCTCCAGAATACCGTGCAGGAGAGCCACAGTGTAGGCTGCAGGCAGCGATCGGCCAGTGGTGGAGTTGGGTCACTGAATGAGGAGGAAATCGGGTCCAGGGTGATAAGGAAGGCCGAGAGTGAGCACCAGGGCCGCAGGCAGGTGTACCAAGATAGCCACCACCCTGGGAGCAGGGCCTGAGCCTCAGCCTGTCAGTTCGGCTGTTTTTGCAGGAAGATGGAAGGCTGGTAGGGCGGCCAAAAGCGACAGCGTCTGCGCTCCCGAGTCCGGTGTCGGCTGCGGTGCTCGCCCACCGGCCGGCAGCGTAGGAAAGTGCGGTGGGCTGCAGGCTTCACTAGGCCATACTAGGCCGCGGCCTCGATAGGCGGCATCAGTGGCCCCGCGGACCACCGGGCCTCACCAGGAACGTGAAGAGGCAGACTGGATGGTGAGAGGGGCCCCTTACCTCGATACCAGTCCAGGAGAGGCTCGTTCCCGTAGGGCACAGCCCAGGAAAATGGCGGCGGTCACAGGCATGCAGGATCGATGGTTCCCCAGCTGATCAATTGTGTGCAAGGATGGCTGAGGATAGAGCCTAGGATTCTCGGAGCTCTTCACTGAGACATCCGCCGCCGTTCACATCCGGACACGCCCCCACACCTGTAATTTTTTGTACGCTGTTGTAGGATGCATGGCAAAGCAACACACGTTATATTACAGTGCCATTCATTTTGAATGGCACCCCATAGCACTAAGGCAACACATCTCTGATATACATGCATTGCAATGCACTGTAGTTCATGGTAACACATGACTATTCATTGTATCCAACTTTTTGTTTGCTATGGTTAATGTGAGACATAACACACATTAATATGCATCAAAACATACTGCCAGACAGTTTACCTTGGTATTGGGACATGGCATCCCTTTGTTAACATAATGCCTTTTTGGGATATGGAGACGCTTTAGTGTTGCCCATAGAGCTCTTCTCCTGCAATATTGTGCTACCTGGTTCCAATAACATTTCACTGTGGAGCAAGTCACCCATAAATTTCACAGCGCAAGTAGTGAATTTGTGCAATTCATTGTGACTGTAGCTCAGCTCCCACTAGTCACCCATCCCAGAGCATCTGCTTTGTTTTTACATTAGAGATTAAAAGGCAGGAAAGCAGCAACGTTATTTCCACATGATTGGAGCAAAATAAGCTGACCTACTGAGAGAAGAACTTGAACAATGTCTGTGCTTTTGATGTGAACTTTAAGGGATGGATTGCTCAACAGTGCCTGCGGCTAAATAGAGCAGAGAGGGCTTTTTTTTTTATTATTGTATTTTATTTATTTTATTAAAGGTATTCAAGAAATGCAAAATTTGCATAATAGAAAAAAAGAAACAATACAATAGGAGATATCAATAGACAAAACGAGTTACAGAACAAGACAGAGAACTCGTTTATATGTAATAAGTAGATCATAAACGTATACATAATAAGGGAAAGGAAAAAATTATTGACATGGAATAAGGGAGCAGATACAATAAGCATACACCAGGGGTAATTGCAATAACGTGAGGTCATGGAAAGAAGAGGATCTATCCTCAGGGGATGTTACCTAAGACCCAAGTTCAGCAAGACACAGGAGGGGAACCATATTCAGATTGGTCCCAGGGATCTCATATCCTGTTGAATCGGGCCACGGCATCACCAACCAAAGCAGTCATATAATCCATTCTCAGAATCTCTGAAATGGTGTGTAAAATTTGGGCTTGGGATGGGGGTGTAGAAGATAACTAATGTATTGGATAGTTCTCTTGGCTGCTAATAATATTTATGAGATTAACTTGTTTGAAAGTTAACCAATATTAGGAAATGGGAGGCCTAATAGGTAATGTATCGGTTCCAACTGAAGTGATATTTCAAACAGCCGCTGGACGATAGACATCACCATTTGCCAGAAGGGGGTTATAAGCTCCCATTGCCAAAAGATATGGGTACCTTTTTCCTTGCCACATCATCAGCATAGATAGGAAAGTGAGGGATCTAGGCGATGTACCACCTCAGGTGTTCTATACCAGATTAGTAGGATTTTAATAGCTGTCTCTCTCTGTGCCACATATCTGGAAGCGTTGGATATCTTGTCCCATCAAGGTATAAAGAGAAGGATGGACGACCATTTCTGCATATAGTTGTGCAAGTCTTCAGTGAGAGAGGGGGTTTCATGGAGGATTTTATAAATAGAAGAGACTAAACGCAATTGATGTGGACCTGTGCACATAGATATTCAAAAGTGGTGGGCTTAGGCAGTGTCAGAGTCGGGGAAATAGTGAAGAAGTAATGATTAATTTGATGGTAGGAGAAGAGCATATGTTTAGGAGTGTGGTATTTGGCTTGGAGGTCATGGAAGGTAAGAATTCTGAGCTTAACTGGGTTCACAAAGTGACATAGCTGGAACAGTGTAGCCTGAGCCCAGGGCTCCATCCAGTTGTGAGAAAGGCTATTGGGGATAAGGGGGTTTAAAAAGCACATTGGATAAAGGGGGATGTGGTGAATAGAGAGAGAACCGGGCAGAGCATAAATGTCATATTTTCTAGGTAAAAGCATTGGGGCCAGACATAATTCATGTAGTCTAGAATCCTGATGAGTAGAGGGAGACCAGAGCATAGAACAAGGATGTGCAGGGTAAAGAGATCCCATTTCAATTTCCAAACATCTGTTCGGGGCCGCCTGGCTAGACTAGGAGGCGACCGACCTGAGGTGGGATGCATAATAGTACTTGAGAACATCTGGGACTTCCAAACCTCCTTGGTTCCTAGAAGAGAAGACCACTGAGCTGGTAATCCGATGAGCTTTACCATTCCACATAAAGTCCAGAAACCAGCGTTTGAGCAGCTTAAGTTGAGACATACTGTAGGTACTGCCACTGGGAGTGTTTCAAAGAGGTACAGAAATTTAGGCACAATGGACATTTTAAAACCGTTTATCCTACCCAACCATGAAATAGGATAAACGTTCCAGCGTTTTAGCATGGCATTAATAGTTAGAAGCAGGGATGTAGTTGGCCTGGTACAGGGATGAGTAAGTAGCTGGGATCTGCACCCCTAAATATTTCAAGGAGTAAGGACACCATCAATATGGGTATAACTGTTGTAGGGAGGTTAGAACATCAGGGGGAACATGGATAGGTAAAGCTTCCATCTTGGTGGCATTGATTTTGTAACTGGAAAGGGAGCCAAATTGAGACATTAGACTATGCAAGGTAGGTAAGGAGACAAGTGGGTGTGTCAGAGTCAGCAAAATATCATCAGAAAACAAAGGCATTTTGTACTCTCTCTGTCTCATAGGGACCCCCCAGATGTCCGGATGGGCACGGATAGCAACAGCCAGGGGTTCTAGACATAAAATGAAAAGTAAAGGCGATAGGGGACACCCCTGCCTTTACCTTTACTTGGACATCTGAAAGGTCCACTAGAGAAAAGAGGACATACGAACCTGGGAAGAGCCTGGAGTGCAGAAATAAATGGACCCCAAAAGCCATATTTAGATAATATTGCAAACATATAGGGCCAGCTTAGCCAATTAAATGTTTTCTGAGCGTCCAAACTCAAAATCAGAGCTGGACGGCAAACTCTATTTAGCATGTCAATAAGGTATGCCTATATTGTCCCCTGCATGTCTAGCCGGGACAAAGCCCACTTGGTCCTTATCAATAAGTTTATAAAGCAGATGTGAGAGGCGATTTGCCAGGATCTTTGTAAAAATCTTGTAGTCCGAAATTGAGGAGCGCAATTGGTCTATAATTATCTGGGATAGATGGGTCCTTATCTGGTTTCGGTATAACAGCCATGTAGAAATGCATAACGGATGATTGATGAGCTTTACCCCCAAGTTGATTATTATATAGGGATAGTAGGTGGGGAGCTAGGATTTGAAGACAAGTTTTATAATATGAGTAAGGAAGCCTGTCTGGGCCAGGAGATTTATGGGTTGGTAACTCTTTGACAGTGGCAGTGAGTTCTTCAACAGTAATGGAAGCATTTAATTTCTGAAGGTCTGCTGAGGATAACTTAGGCATACATATGTCAGTAAGAAATGCATCAAGGGCCTCCTGTTTAAATGGGGGGGGGGTGAGCTGGAGTTAGGCAATTGTAAAGCTTACTGTAGAACTCCTCAAAGACCCTAGTCATAGACTGGGGATAATGTGTAGGCGTACCATCAGATTGTGTCAGAAAATCAGGGAATGAGTGAAAAGGGTGGGGATGAAGTCTAGAGAACAACATTCTATGGGGTTTATTGGAAAACTCATAGAATTTTTGTTTTGCCCACAGTAACAGTAACAGGCTATGCCTGTTGAAGCTATAGATCTGAGTCGGTTTGCTTAGTAAAGTGACCGTGCAAAGATGGGTAACTGTGGGGGAGAGCGCAAGGAGCCACTCCGCGGTTCTCAGTTTAGTCAACAGTGAGTTGTTTTTCTGGCAAAACCCCTCAGAGATACACTGCCCTCAGAAGTAGGCTTTGTGCGCCTCCCACAAAAGGGACGTGTCCTCCACAGAGCCCTCATTAAGCTGAAAGAATTCAGAAAGGGACCAAGAGAGTTTCTCTAAGGTGTCCTGATTGAATAGCGATTCATTGAGTCTCCAATGGCATGTTTTGGGAAAAGCATTTGCCAGAGCGAGATCCATAAAAAGGGGGGCATGATCAGACCATGTTATCTGATCCAACTCTGATGCTACTACATTAGACAAAAGGGTGCGGAAACAAAAAAAATTGTCTAGTCTAGAGAACATTTTGTGGGGAGGGGAGTAAAATGAATACTGCCTCTCAGTGGGCTGTTTGATCCTCCAAGAGTCAAAAAGGTGATGGTTTCTGATTAGTGTTGAGTGAACCCGAACTGTAAAGGTTTTTGGGTCCCAAACCCAAACAATTTACTGTATGTTCGGGTTCGTTGTTCGGCAATGTAATGGCGCTTTTTAAAAAGCTGCAGGGCAGCCAATCAACAATTGTTTAACTTGTGTGCCCTTAGAAGCCATAACAGCCATGCCTACTAATGGCATGGCTGTGATTGGCCAGTGCAGCATGTGACCCAGCCTCTATATAAGCACACAGCACAGCACGTCACTCTGCTATAGATAGTGTAGGGAAAGGTTGCTGCTGCTGCTTTGAGGGAGAGAATTAGATAGGAGTCCTGGTTCAGAAATCTATTCGAATTACTCAGCGATCTACCTTGATTTTCTTGTGTGGGTGCAGTGCACAATCTTTTTACACTGCCCTGAGGCCAGTGCCAGAGAAAAGATAGATAGTGTAGGGAAATGCTGCTGCCGTTTTGAGGGAGAGAATTAGATAGGAGTCCTGCTTCAGAAATCTACTTACTCAGCGATCTACCTTGATTTTCTTGTGTGGGTGCAGTGCACAAACGTTTTACACTGCCCTGAGCCCAGTGCCAGAGAAAAGAAAACTTTTATCTGTCTGTTAGTTAGGTTGGCGTCGGCGGGCATTTTATGCATGCTCAGTGCACCAGCACTGCATATGTTACTGTGAGATACACCCTTTAGATACTGTTGGTCATTTCTGCTATTCTAAAAAAAAAAAAATTAGGGCAAAATTTATTTTTTTTGAACAGCATTTTCTGCATATCTGTACGTGTGACATACACCCTTTAGATACTGTTGGTCTATTCTGCTATTCCAAAAACACACATTTAGGGCAAAAAATAATAGCAGTGTTTTCTGCATATCTGTAGGTGTGAGATACACCATTTAGATAGTGTTCTTCTATTCTGCTATTCCAAAAAGAATAATTTAGGGCAACAAATATTTTTTTGAATAGCATTTTCTGCATATCTGTACGTGTGAGATACACCCTTTAGATACTGTTGCTCTATTCTGCTATTCTAAAAACACCCATTTAGGGCAAGATCCTAAATTTGAGAAATATGAGGAGAATGTCAAAGAAGGGAAGTGGCTCCGGTCGTGGTGCTGCTGGTGGAGCTCCTGTTGCAGGGAGAGGACGTGGTCGATCTGTGCCAGCTACACGCACAAGTGAAACACCTTTCTCAGGTGCGAGTAGGCGAGAGAGCCTGCAGCGGTATTTGGTCGGGCCTAATGCGGCTGTACAAATGTTGAGGCCAGGACAAGTACAGGCGATAGTAGATTGGGTTGCTGACAGTGCCTCCAGTTCCTTCACATTGTCTCCCACCCAGACTCCTGCTGAAAGATCAGAGTTGGCACCTGCAGCCGATGTCCATCAGTCTTTCACCTCACCCCCTTGCAAATCAGCCAAGCAGTCTGAGCCCCAAATCATGCAGCAGTCTCTTCTGCTTTTTAATGACTCTGTTAGCAGGGTTTCCCAGGGCCATCCACTTAGCCCTGCCCCAGAAGCGGAAGAGATTGTGTGCACCGAGGCCCAACCACTTATGTTTCAAGATGAGTACATGGGAGGACCATCGCAGCACGTCTCGGATGATGACGAAACACAGGTGCCAACTGCTGCTGCTTTCGCAATTGTGCAGACCGACAAGAAGGGCAGGGGTAAACACTGGGTGGAAGATGATGTGGAGGACGATGAGGTCCTTGACCCCACATGTAATCAACGTCATGCAGGTGACCAGTGTAGTTCGGAGGAAGAGGCAGTGGCCGCACAGAGCCACCAGCACAGCAGAAGCGGGAGCAGGGTGCAAAAGCGGAGTGTCCGTCCCCTAGACAGTATGGCTGCTACTGCCCAATGCAGCAGGGGACCAAGCACACCAAAGCCCTGTCCAAGGAGTTCCCTAGCATGGCAGTTCTTCAGACAATGTGCTGATGACAGGACACGAGTGGTTTTGCACGCTGTGCAATCAGACCCTGAAGCGAGGCATAAACGTTCTCAACCTGAGCACAACCTGCATGACCAAGCATCTAAGTGCAAACAGAGGATCTGCCAGCAACACTATCACCTGGGTCACCAACCATCTCCACGTCCCATGGAAGCGTTCAGCTCTCTATCTCCCAAACACTGAAACGGAAGAGGAAGTACCCCCCTACCCACCCACGATCCCTGGCCCTGAATGCCAGCATTTCAAAATTCCTCGCCTTTGAAATGCTGTCATTCCGTCTGGTGGAGATGCAGAGTTTTAAAAGCCTGATGACATTGGCTGTCCCACAGTACGTTGTGCCCAGCCGCCACTACTTTTCCAGGCGAGCCATCCCTTCCCTGCACAACCAAGTGGGGGACAAAATCAGGTGTGCACTGCGCAACGCCATCTGTGGCAAGGTCCACCTAACTACGGATGCGTGAACCAATAAGCACGGTCAGGGACGTTATATCTCCCTAACAGCACACTGGGTAAATGCAGTGGCGGCTGGGCCTGAGGCAGATAGCAGTTTGACGCGTGTCCTTCCACCACCGAGGATTGCAGCTCCTCCTACTCCGCTTCCTCCTTCTATACGACTCCTCATCAGGTCAGCGTAACACCTTCACCACCAGCTTCAGCACAGCCAGAGGTAAACGACAGCAGGCAGTTTTAAAACTTTCCTGTTTGGGGGAAAAATCCCACACCGCGCAGGAGTTGTGGAGGGACATGGAACAACAGACTGATGAGTGGTTGGTGGCAGTGAGCCTCAAGCCCGGCCTGGTGGTGTGCGATAATGGGCAAAATCTCGTAGCAGCTATGGGCCTAGCAGGTTTGATGCACATCCCTTGCCTGGCGCATGTGCTGAACTTGGTGGTCCTGAGGTTCCTTGAAAATTACCTCGATATGCCAGAGCTGCTGCAGAAAGTGCAGGCCGTCTGTGCGCACTTTCGGCGTTCTCACCCTGCTGCTGCTCGCCTGTCAGCGCTGCAGCGTAACTTCGGCCTTCCCGCTCACCGCCTCATATGTGACGTGCCCACAAGGTGGAACCCCACCTTGCACATGCTGGCCAGACTGTGCGAGCAGCAGCAGGCGATAGTGGAGTTTCAGCTGCAGCACGCATGCGTGAGTCGCTCTGCGGAACAGCACCACTTCACCACCAATAACTGGGTCTCCATGCAAGACCTGTGTGCCTTGTTGCGCTGTTTCGAGTACTCCACCAACATGGCCAGTGCCGATGACGCTGTTCTCAGCGTTACTATCCCAGTTCTATGCCTCCTTAAAAAAACGCTTCAGGCAATGATGGAAGAGGATGTGGAACAGGAGGAGGAGGAAGAGGGATAATTTCCAAAGCTTTCAGGGCAGTCATTCACAAGTGGCTACGAGGGTGGTTTCCTGCACTAACACACGCCAGGTACACAATTGACCAGCAAGGGCACAGTTCTGGAGGATGACAAGGTGGAGGATAAGGAGGAAGAGATGGAGGAGGAGGAACCATGTTCACAGCAGGGTGGCACTCAGACCAGCTTATGGCCATCACTGGTGCGTGGCTGGGGGGATATAGAGGACACAGATGATACACCTCCCACAGAGGACAGCTTTTCCTTGCCTCTGGGCAGCCTTGCACACATGAACGATTACATGCTGCAGTGTCTCCGCAACGACCGCCGAGTTGCCCACATTCTAACTGGTGCTGATTACTGGGTGGCCACCCTGCTGGATCCCCGTTACAAGGACAACGTTCTGTCCCTTATCCCCTCACTGAAGCGTGATCATAAGATGCGCGAGTACGAGTGCGCATTGGTAGGCGCGCTGCTTGTGGCATTCCCACCTGACAGCGGAGGTACGGTGGAAGCACAAGGCGAAGGCAGAGGAGGAGGAAGAGGTCGCCAACGCAGCTGGGGCACCGCCAGCATCTCAGAAGGCAGGGTTAGCATGGCCGAAATGTGGAAAAGCTTTGTCAGCACGCCACAACAACCAGCAAAACCAACTGAGATGGAACGTCTTAGCAGGATGCAGCATTTCACCAACATGGTGGAGCAGTATGTGTGCACACGCCTACACGTACTGAATGACGGGTCTGCCCCCTTCAACTTCTGGGTCTGCAAATTGGGCACATGGCCTGAGCTTGCCCTTTACTCCATGGAGGTGCTGGCCTGCCCTGCAGTCAGTGTATTATCTTAACGTGTATTTAGCATGGCATGGGGCATTATCACAGACAAGTGCAGTCGCCTGTCCAGAGCCAATGTGGACAAGCTCACGTTCATTAAAATGAACCAGGTATGGATCCCACAGGACTTGTCCGTACCTGTCAGGGCTCTACTCGCGCTGTGTGGGCGAATCGGCGTGCGCGCATGCGCGCCACTAGGCTGCCCAGGCATACCTGAGACTCTGCTACCTGCTTGTTTTGATACCTAACCTCTGACCCGGCTTACATCTGACTCTGCTGTTCTCTCCTGCCCTGATCCCGGCCTGCCTGACTCTGCTTTTGGACTGCTTACCTGATATTGACCTCTGCTAGCCTTTGACCTTGCTCCTGCCTATACGCATCTGCCTGATTGCCTATCAGATCGAGACCCGGCTTGTCTGACCATCCCTCTGCCTGTTCCACGTGTGCTGAGCTGCATCCAGAGTCCGCTGTCACTGCTCCTGTGCCATCTTCCACCCGGTCGCTGGTCTACTACCTGCTCTGCCAGTTCCTGCAGTTCCAGCCTTCCGGAGGGTCCTCTTCACTACCTTCACCACCAGCTCAGACACTCCTACAACGCTGTGCTCACGGGACCACTGTCTCCACTCCAGTGGGCCCTGAACCAGAGCCGTGAGAGAGATCTTCTCCCACCAAGTCAGGCTCTCCACCAAGGTACCTAACAGTACAAACAGCCATGTCCGAGCCTGCGGGAAAAGTTACTGCTATGAAGGAGATCTGCTCACACCTTGCAGCCCTCACTCAGGCTGTGAAATCTCTCCAAGAAGGATACACGAGATTGGAGGGACAGGTCCAGCAACTTTCCGGTTCCAGCGCCACGGCCACCGCACCACCTCCACTCGCAGCACAACCTGCTTCCCCACCTGCAGTAGTGATGCTTCCACCTGAGCCAAGGGTGCCTGTTCCAGAGAGATTCTCGGGGGACCGTTCCAAGTTCCGGATTTTCCGCAACGCCTGCCAGCTATATTTTTCTCTCCAGCCCAGGACTTTTTCTTTAGAAGCTACCAAAGTGGGGTTTGTGATTTCACTGCTGCAAGGAGAACCCCAGATCTGGGCCCATCATCTCCTGGAAGGAGACAGCATGCTTACACAATCTCTTCCGTTCTTTTTTGAAGCTATGGCGCAGTTGTATGAAGACCCCCAGCAAACCACCACAGCCGAATCTGCCCTGTCTGCGCTCCAGCAAGGTCGCAGAGCGGCCGAGGACTACGTTACAGACTTTAGACGCTGGAGCACAGACACCCAGTGGAATGATTCAGCTTTGAGACATCAATTCCGCATGGGCCTTTCAGATGGACTTAAGGACGAACTTGCTTGTGTTGGTACTCCAGACACTCTGGAGGGCTTAATCACGCTGGCCATCCAAATTGATCGCCGGCTCCGGGAACGCAGATCTGAACGGGCCGCTCAAGTTCATCGCCCCAACTCCTGCTACCCGCTACCAACCTGCTCCACAAGTGGGTCCTACCCACCCTACTCCAGATGCTGATGAACCGATGCAGCTTGGACTTCTGCGACCTACCCTATCCCTGGAAGAACATGCTCGTCGCCGGCAGTTGAACCTGTGTCTCTATTGTGGTGGGTCCGGACATTATGTAAACAAGTGCCCTGTTAATACACGTAAGTGCCTTTCCTCTGTGTCTACCAGTCCTGTACCCTTGCCAGTCAACGCCACCCACATTGCTCTTCCTCTCTCATTTCAGTTCCAGGAAAAGACGGTCTCCATCAACGCCATCCTTGATTCAGGAGCCTGCAGCTGCTTTATTGATGCCACCTTTGCCAGTCTCCATACCATACCCCTTCGGAAAAAGGCTCGTGGACTATCTGTTTTTCTGGCCGATGGTTCCCGCATTAAATCGGGTCAAGTAACCCACGAAACTCTGCCCTTTTTTGCCGGTTCTCTCCCTCACCACAAGGAACTGTTGACCCTTGATGTAATTTCATCTCCTCTGTTCCCTGTTATTCTGGGCATTCCCTGGCTTCAGGTTCACAATCCTGCTATTAATTGGTCCACGGGGAGGTAACGTTTCAGTCTCCTTACTGTTTGGAACATTGCCTGCATAAGGCTCCTGCCCAACCCACTACGCTTCTCTGCCTGGACTCTGATCAGAATGTATGCCAATCGGTGTCAGAACCATACCACAATGTTTTTTTTTGGATGTTTTTAGCAAACGAGGGGCGCCCCACCGTCCCTATGACTGCCCCATTGAACTCCTTCCGGGAGCTGAGATCCCGTTTGGGCACATTTTCCCCATATCTGAGAAGAAGCAGGAGACTCTGAAGATCTACATCTCGGAGAATCTGGAAAAGGGGTTCATCCGCCACTCCACTTTACCAGTGGATGCCGGAATATTCTTCGTCACCAAAAAAGATCAGTCGCTCCGGCCCTGTGTGGAC
The DNA here is from genome assembly GCA_028564925.1 of Lithobates sylvaticus. Classification (NCBI taxonomy): domain Eukaryota; kingdom Metazoa; phylum Chordata; class Amphibia; order Anura; family Ranidae; genus Lithobates; species Lithobates sylvaticus. Next base: position 671,985,957 of record CM053026.1, on the reverse strand, counting down.
TATCGTAAACTAAACAAGATTGCGGTCAAGAACCGTTACCCTCTACCCCTGATACCGGAGCTTTTCCAAAAATTAAGAGCAGCCACAATCTTCATCAAGTTGGACTTAAGGGGGGCCTACAACGTGGTCTGCATACGGTCTGGAGACGAATGGAAGACAGCATTCCGAACTCGTTTTGGGCACTACGAGTACCTAGTCATGCCCTTCGGTCTCTGTAATGCCCTGGCCACATTCCAGCATCTCATAAATTAGGTGTTCAGAGACTTTCTGGACATTTTTGTCATCGTCTATCTGGATGACATTTTGATTTTCTCCGGATCCCTTAAGCAACCCCGGGGGCATGTGGGCAGAGTATTACTTTGTCTCCGCCAACACGGACTTTACGCCAAGGCCGAGAAATGCACATTAGAACAGCAAAATATCCAGTTCCTTGGACTTGAGATCTCCCCAGCAGGTATTAAGATGGACCCGCATAAAGTATCCGCTGTATTAGACTGGCCAGCACCCACAGACAAAAATGGAATACAACGTTTCGTAGGTTTTGCAAACTTTTACAGAAAATTTATCAAGGGGTTCTCTGCCATAATCACTCCAATCACCCAGTTGACGAAGCAGAATGTACGATTTCGTTAGGGTCCAGAGGCCCAGGAAGCCTTCAGAAAGCTCAAGAGTCTGTTTACCTCTGCTCCCATTCTCAGCCACCCTGACCCGTCTCTGCCCTACATTCTTGAAGTCGATGCTTCTGAAGTAGCGGTGGGGGCAGTGGTGTCCCAACGTCAAGGCAGCAGTGACCTAATGCACCCCGTAGGTTTCTTCTCTCGGAAACTCTCTCCTGCTGAAAGGAACTACGACCTCGGGGACCGGGAGCTGCTAGCCATTAAGTCAGCATTAGAAGAATGGAGGTACTTGTTGGAAGGTGCGGTTCATCCTGTGTTAATCTACACCGACCACAAGAACCTTGAATATTTAAGAACTGCCAAACGCCTAAAACCCCGACAGGCCCGTGGGCCCTGTTCTTTTCTCGGTTTTGCTTCCACATCACGTACCGCCCTGGGTCAAAGAATGTGAAGCCAGACGCGCTCTCGCGCATGTGAGACTGCTCCAAAGACCCCACGCCCCCGGATACCATTCTACCCGCAAGCAACTTCCTACTCATGCAACCGGACCTGCTGTCTCAGATCTGGGAGGCATCCCTGAACCCGTCCATTCCTCCAGGAATCACCTTGACAACCAGGAAGGGTCTTTTATGGAAGGACAGTCAAGTCTTTGTCCCTGAAGCTATCCGAGTGAGAATTCTTGCCCTTCTTCATGACCATCCACTAGCCGGGCACTTTGGGGCTCGCAAGACTTTGGAGCTTGTGCAGCGCACCTTCTGGTGGCCTGGCTTAAAATAATTCTGTAAGAAATACGTCAGTTCCTGCCCTGTGTGCATCCGGAGTAAGGCAACTAGGAGTCGAGCCTGGGGTCTACTGAAACCTCTTCCTGCACCTGACCGGCCCTGGCGAATGATCACTATGGACTTCATAGTTGAACTCCCATCCTCCGAGGGTTGCACAGCCATTTTTGTAGTTGTAGACTGACTCTCCAAGATGGCTCATTTCCTACCCCTAAAGGGGACTCCATCGGCAGCAGAGACAGCCCGTATCTTTATAAAAGAAATTATTAGACTACATGGGGTACCCGCCAATATAGTACCAGACAGGGGGGTCCAGTTTACATCCCGGTTTTGGAGGGCCCTGTGCGAAAGTTTGAAGATTGAATTGGCTTTATCATCTGCTTACCATCCCCAAACCAACGGGCAAACTGAACGTACAAACCAGACTCTTGAACAATATATTAGATGCTTCACGTCCTTTGTACAGGACGCCCCTAGCAGAATTTGCATATAACAATGCCAGTCACTCAACCACAGGACAGTCCCTGTTTTTTGCCAATTATGGATTTCACTTATCATTTCTCCCTGATTTTCTTTCAGAATCCTCTGTTCCAGCAGTCCAGGACACGGTGACCTTCCTCAGCCGTAACAATCAAGTTCTGCAAGAAGCAATAACTAAGGCCCAAGCAGATAGTAAGAAAGCCTTTGATCGAAAAAGGAGGGGAGAACTAGACCTTCAAGTCGGAGATCAGGTATGGCTTTCCACTTCTAATCTTAAGTTAGCCTGTCCTTCAAAGAAGCTGGCACCCAAGTTTTTGGGCCCCTTCCCGGTGAAAAGGAGCCCAGGCATCGGCGCGTGTGTGCACGCCGGCGTGCTCCTCATGCGCCGCATTGCGCGGAGGGGAGAACTAGACCTTCAAGTCGGTGATCAGGTATGGCTTTCCACTTCTAATCTTAAGTTAGCCTGTCCTTCAAAGAAGCTGGCACCCAAGTTTTTGGGCCCCTTCCCGGTGAAAAGGAGCCCAGGCATCGGCGCGTGTGTGCGCGCCGGCGTGCTCCTCATGCGCCGCATTGCGCGGTTTGGTACCAGTGGCCCTATTTAAAGGTGACAGTTGCACCTTGACAGTGCTGTTTGTCTGCAGCTTGTACCTGAGACTCTGCTACCTGCTTGTTTTGATACCTAACCTCTGACCCGGCTTACGTCTGACTCTGCTGTTCTCTCCTGCCCTGATCTCGGCCTGTCTGACTCTGCTTTTGGACTGCTCACCTGATATTGACCTCTGCTAGCCTTTGACCTTGCTCCTGCCTATACGCATCTGCCTGATTGCCTACTAGATCGAGACCCGGCTTGTCTGACCATCCCTCTGCCTGTTCCACTTGTGCTGAGCTGCATCCAGAGTCCGCTGTCACTGCTCCTGTGCCATCTTCCACCCGATCGCAGGTCTACTATCTGCTTTGCCAGTTCCAGCCTTCCAGAGGGTCCTCTTCACTACCGGCACCAGCCGCAGCATCCAGCTCAGTGACTCCTACCCTGCTGTGCTCACGGGACCACTGACTCCACTCCAGTGGGCCCTGAACCAGAGCCGTAAGAGAGATCTTCTCCCACCAAGTCAGGCTCTCCACCAAGGTACCTAACAGTACCGTATACCGGTGTTCTGACAAAAACTGTACGGCCATCGTACTGCGCAGGCGCATCGCTTGCGCAGTACGGAGGACAAGGAGATTCAGAAAATCTCTGAAGATGAACGTCGCCTGCGCAGTTGCAGAGTGCAGGTTCAAGCCTAACCATCCAAGTGGACATACAGTAGCACATAGTAACAGGGCCCCTCACGGGGTCGCATCGCTCGCCAAGCTTTGGGCATGGCTTTGCTTCGCTCGGCTTGAACCTCGGATGGTGGGGCTTGAACCTAGACTCACCGCTCATCCTCTTGTCCTACGTACTGCGCAAGTGCAGTACAGGGCGGACACTATCCGACGGGGGACAGAATTCGACACATCACCGGCCTTACTCTAACTCTCTTTTCTCACTCTTTTGTACCCTAATTTAAAAAAAAAAAATTTAAAACAAAAACCAGTGTTGGCTACCTCGTCCTCCTCCACCGCTTCCACTTACACCGCAACATCCACTGCCACCTCAACATCCTACTCCATATGGACCTCGTCCTCCTAGGTCAAGATTTTTATTTAAATTTTTTTTTATTTCAAAGTATTTTATTTTCCCACAAGCTTATTGATTAAATTGAATATTTTTTTCCAGAAAGGGCGTATTCTGGGGCATTCCCACCATATGTGTGGCATCGTGCCGTTGAGTTTCTGAGGTTCTTAATGACTTCCTGTACCTCTTCTTCTGAGAAGGGGGCCTCCAGCATATTATTTTAATTTTTTTTATGTATTTTATGTTATTTTAAGTTATTTCCCTATCCACATTTGTTTTCAGAGCAGTTGCCATGCTCTTAACAACACGTTGCTGCCATTTGCAGCCCTCTAGCCATTTCCAACAATTATTTAGAGTCATTTTAGTCCTCAAAAGTTTGGGTCCCCATTGACTTCAATGGGGTTCGGGTTCGGGTCAAGTTCGGGTCAAGTTTGGTCCCGAACTCAAACTTTTTTGCGAAGTTCGGCCGAACACGTCGAACCTCAACATCCAGGTGTCCGCTCAACTCTAGTTCTGATTAATTTGTGGAAGGAGGTTGCTAAGTTTTGTGTTGAGAAGTGTAAGCCAGATTGGAAGAGGGACTTCCTATCAGGTGTGGCGGGAAAACACAGCATTAAAGTCCCCCCCAACAATCGTAAAAGGTTGAGCGAAATGTTGTAACACTTCAAAAGCCTTTATTAAGAAACTTATTTTGACCAGTATTGGGAGCATAACCATTCATCAGTGTGAAGGAGGTGGACAGGTAGCTTCAGCGCAGAATCACGTACCAACCATGGGGGGTCCAAGTGGGATGACTGGATCCGGAGAGGACAGGGGCGTTTAATTAGTATCACCACTCCGGCTTTGCCAGATATGTCAGACGCCATGTAGGAAAGGGGGAAATGTTTAATGCAAATTTAAATTAGTCCCAATATCGTAAATGCGTCTCCTGAAACAGAACCACATCTACCCCAGAGGCCTTAAACTCCTTAAGTGCCAGCCAGGGTTTCTTAATGAAGTTTAAGCCTTTTACATTATATATATACCCAGGTGCTTCTATAAGTACCTATACATACTAAAGCAGCGCCACTTTCATTTCCTAATATGACCAGCTTTCATATGATTTTAAGCACATGAGAAATGATGAATGATAGACGGTGATGAAAAAGTCCAAAAGACACAGGCTGTGGTCCTAATGCTGAATAGTTGTAGTGCACCTCACACCAAGATCCTCAAAACCATGCGTCAAACTCCCCTTAGGGGTTCTCACTCACCAGATATAGGCATAATTCAAGCCTTAATATGCCTAGATACACGTCATCCACATATTGAGTTGGATCAGAACCATAAAACACCTCTGCAGGTACTCACAAAAAGGAGCTCTCTGAAGACATACAATCAAGAGTAGTCGATCTTCATAAGGCTATGTTCAGTTAAGAATAAGAGGTACTCGTCTCCAGAACTGTCACTATCGCACAAAAAGGAGATTTCTTCATTAAAATCCAGAATGGGGCACAGCGCAAGTCAAGAGACAACCGGCGGTGTTCTGGGTGCTCCTCTCTGTCTCTCCCCGAACTTTCCAACACTTGTTCCTCAGTACTCTGTCACTCGGTACTCTGTTACTCGGTAGTCAGCTCTCTTCCGCAGACATGATCCGCTGTGACTTCCCAGCCAGTCCGCTTACAAAAGCTCCTCATGAGGGGGCAGAATAAGGAAATGCCAGGCGGGGTGTGCACACCACCCTAGGCTATGATCACACTGATGACACTACACCTGGGGAGTTAAGGAGCAAGAAGAGGCACTCTCTCTCTCTCTCACACACACACACAGTGAAGAGCTCACTCCCTCCCCGGCTGGCTGCACACAGGCACTTGATTGTATGTCTTCAGAGACCTCCTTTTTGTGAGTACATGCAGAGGGGTTTTACGGTTCTGATCCAACTCAAGATGTGGATGACGTGTATCTAGGCTTATTAAGGCTTGAATTATGCTTATATCTGGTGAGTGAGAACCCCTAAGGGGAGTGTGTTTTTGAGGATCTTTGTGTAAGGTGCACTTCAGCTATTCAGCATTAGCACCACAGCCTGTGTCTTTTGGACTTTTTCCTCACCATTTGTCATTCATCCTTTCTCATGTGCTTAATTTCATATGAAAGCTGGTCATATTAGACAGTAGCGCTGCTTTAGTATTTATTGGTACTTATAGAAGCACCTGTGGACTTGATGCTACCTGTTGATACAAAATGTCTTTATTTAAGCAGCTGCTGATTCACGAACTGTATGTGATTCATATTTATATTTACTTGTAAGTGGGTTGTTATCAACATTTAAGCTTCATAGCGCTGAGATAGTGGAAGAAGGCCCATTTTTCACTTTTTTATATATATACTTTTACATTATATGATAAAAAATGTAAAGCCATAACAATCTAATGACAAAAGGCAAGTGGAAGCAAAGCAAGAGGGGCTTAACCCCAGTGGTGCAAGAAGGCATTTGGTAATGTAGATCAAAATGGGTATAAATGATGTTAAAAAAAAGAAAAAACATATACAAGAACAGTCCAATGAAACAGTAATTAGCATAGAAACTAAAGGCCATATTGTCCAGAAAAAAAAGGAAACCAAACATTGTAGGCCTTAGAGGCAACAGCGTCTCAGGAAACCAAGGCTACAGCCTTGGGGTTTGGAGGGAAACATGGAACCTAAGAAGAAATTGCGGGGCGAGGGTCTGTGCCCCACTCTCCACATTGTTATCACGGATAATTTAAATAAAAGGATGTCCCCTTGGAAAGAACTTCTGAAATTTAGCGTAAACAAGTGTCAACACCTCAATAAGGGGAAGGAAAGAAAGGAGAAACTCTTCCTCAGGGTAGGAGCAACCAAGGAAGTCAAACAGACCCATGTCAAGTGCAGTCCCTCTAAATCTAAGGGGTAGATCTGAAATGAGTGGAAGCTCTGCTGATTTTATCATCAAATCATGTGCAAGCTAAAATGCTGTTTTTTATTTTCCTTGCATGTCCCCCTCGGATCTACAGAGACTTTACTTCCAAGTGCACTTTCAATTGCACTTGCAGTGCAAAGTGGATTTCCCTTTAGTAAATGTACTGTACATACTGAATCATATCATCAAACTTAGTCTCTAGCACATCAGTACGTTCCCCAAATTGGTCCCGTTCTCCCCTCAATTCCTGACATATTTTCCCTACCTCCTGAGAAATGTTGTGGGTTATTCGATGTAAAAGGGTCTGGAGCTTTTCATCCAGCAGCTCAGGGGTTAATAAGGATTGGGATGCAGGGATCTGTGAGGGGGTGAAACTCTGTGTGTTTATCTCCCCCGTCACGTCGGCGCGATCTTGCTTGGTCGGGTCCACTTGTGAACTTGAGGCCGGGGATGCAGACCTAGTTAAGAAGCCATCTATGGTGGTGAAAGGCGGCGGCTCAGATTGCTATTGGGGAGTGGGTATTTGGTACCCAATTTTTACCATGAGTTGTGTGGGTGGTGCAGAGGGATCAATTTGCTTACCTCTGGAGCTATCATTTACTGACTATTAGGTTTATGTGAACATTTTAATGTCCATAGCCTGCCACAGGTTCTCTTTAATGTTCACATTTGACTAGAATATACCATTGCATTTTAATTTGTGTTTTGATGGAAGATAGCTATTTGAACGGAGGAGCACTATACCAAAATTTGGCACAGGGTGCTGTGTAACCCAAAACCACTTTTGTACTTACACTGCTATATTTTTTTTTTTTTTTGCCCATTCAGCAATCTTCTTAACACTGCATGCATAGATTATTACTTACAATTAAATGTATCTTGTCATATAACATTATGATGATCTATTATTTGAGAAGGACAATTTACTGATTAAAGGATGGTGCAAGTAATGTTCTAATGAGTCCACAGTGACTATTTAAAGGAAACTTTAGAAAAGAACTCTTTATATGCTCCATAATAATGTGCAAATTATTCCAATTGAATAACGTGAGCAGAATTCAGCAGCATAAATCTCGCTAATTCTTATCATGAGGTACATTTTGTATGTTTTATAGCACATGCAGAACTTTAATTTACCGAATTTTGGAATGCCCAGTTTCCCGCTAGCAGCTCTAAACATGCTGAATGGAGCAATTAACTGGAGAAAACGGTTAGAGATAATATTAATTGCAGGATTATCATATATCTGTGATTCTCATGTAAGCTGTTGGGTCTAAGAAAATTAAGAAAAAAATAAAGAAACGGCAAAATAAATTGTAACACTAATTGGTAACAGTAAAAAAATACAAACCAATAATCCAAATGTCTTGCAAATAAAAATTAAAGACAATTTCTATACTTTGTCTTTATTTAAAATTATTATTTATTTACAGTTTTTAATTTACCGAAAATCAATACCTTATTGCATTATTTAAGAGAATCAATCCATCAGCTCTTATATTAACTGTTAACAGTCAATATAAGTCTAGGTCACTTTACAGTCAGGTAAAAGCACACATTTATACCAAATCCATGCACAACTGTAGTACAATGCAAATTCCAGTCACAATAGAAAAATAAATGTTGAAATGCATAAAGGAAACCCAATCGAATTGTTCTGGGTTGTAGTTATTCATCCAGACATAGATTTAGCACGCAAAGCTACCTCTTGTTGACAACCTGGTTTTCTCTCTACCAATTTGGAAATATAATGAAGTATTCCATGCCTTGCCAATTAAGTAATGCAGCTGCTAGAGGAAGCTATTATCTTTATGCCATTGAGTTACTTTCTGTTTGTAGGCTGCAACAAATGCTACCTCCTGGCTAAAGGCCATTTACCTCTGCCCTTTTTTTTTTGCCCTTACTGTAGATCTAAAGACAATAATCCCCTTCTCCTTGAGTTGCTCACACTTCTGATGACTGAATCTGTTTTGGAGAGAAATAGCAACTGGCTGACTGAGAGCCTTGTCGCCAACATAGTGCCTGATTTGTCAGTAAAAGTTTACTTTTACTTTTTTCAATTTGGCAATTTAAAATGTAATCTATCACAAGTCCATGAAAAGACCCAACTCCTTTCTCAAATTTTAAGAGGATATCGTCAATTATCATTCGCTCTGATGCAGTGAGCAAGCTGTATGAGCAACATTTCCCAGAGAATATTCCACCCACAGAAACAGGCCCAAGACCCCCCTCCCAAAAAAATGGTAGACACCCATTTTCATTGTCCCCAATGTCCCTCCTAACTGGGCCTATGCATAGGAGAAAGCTTGCGATAACACCACTCTTCATTAAGATAATAGTGAAGGTATGGTAAACATCTTTCTCACAACCTATCATTTCCCTATTGCTATTGTCCTCTGTGCTCATTATTTTCCTTCTGCCTGGACTGACCATGCCTCTGCTTGCCACCTGAACTGACCCTGGCCTTTTAATTGACCATGACTCTGCCCACTGTCTGTACTGACCCTGGCCCATTTATGAACCATATTCCCGCCTGCTGCCTGGAGCAATACTTTGACTGTGCTGACCATGTATCTGCCTGCTACCTGTATTGACCCTGGATTGTTTATGGACCTTGTTCTTGCCTTCTGCCTGGACCAATACATTGGCTGTGATGAACGTGTTTCTGCCTGCTGCTTGTACTGATCGTGAAAATGGAAAAGAAATTGTGCTATAAATTTCAATTATCCTAAAAAGCAGCAACTCTGCTGTAAGATATATACAGTCTAAAATTAGCAGTTGTAAATAGAGCTGCGCTAAACCACAAACATAAATTGTGAAAAACTAAAACAAAAGATATAAAAAAAAGTTAACCAATTAGTGAAAATAAATGTCCCAACATGGAGTGACCATCCTTAAAGTGGGGTTGTGGTCAAAAAAACAAAAGGGGCTTAAAAATCATAAAAAAAATAAAAAAAAAAAATTGGAAAAAAAAATTTTTACTCACCTCTAAATGCCTGTTGCTAGGGGGGTCCCTCGAAGTCTGCCACCTTCATTGCCCGGGCAAAACGTCACTTCCCCCTCGGCGCCGCACAGTCATCTGGGACCTGTCACGTGTCCCAGATGACTGAGCGTCAATCACGGCGCACGGCGCCGCTCGCGCATGCGCAGTGGGTGCTCGGCTGTGAAGCCACAGCCGGGTTCCCACATTAGGAATGTCGGCGCCGTGAGCGGCTCGGGGAACGAGGGGGGGTCCTCGTTCCCCTGCATCGCTGGACCCTGGGACAGGTAAGTGTCCGATTTTTAAAAGTCAACAGCTGCAATATTTGTAGCTACTGACTTTTAAAAAAAAAAAAAAAAATTTTCCCCAGGACGGAGCTCCACTTTAATAAGTAGTCAAAATTTGATGTTACACCAAAATCGTGATGAAGTCTATAGAAAGTCCAGATTTAATAAAAAATATACTTCCAATGATATTAACACCTCCAACACCGCAAATAAAGTGGAACCTCCACAGTAGGAAATGCACGCTCACCAGCTTGCGTGGACCTTCTATCACAGGAGGTCTATCGCACTTGTGGCTAATACCCAGCCAAGGCCTTTACAAAGGGATATGTATATTGCGATTCCCACTGTATATAAACTTCCCACAACACAGGTACAGCAACAATCACAGCTCACACTCAGCAGGAACCCTCCACGGAGTCCACACGGCACAAAATCCCCCTTCAAAATTATATAAGGCTCGCCATAGTGTAAAACCATATAAACTTTAATCTATCATAAAAAAATATTGCACTTATGTAGCGCCATAACCCCTGGGGGCGGCTGTGTATTTTCTGGGCTTACCAATTACCTCCTCCTTGTAGCTCATCGTTCGTTGTCTAGGGGTTCCCAGGGTTAGTACCCAGTAATTTCAGAAGCTGACACGCAAAAGTCCTTTTGAGGATTTTTATTTGCAAAGGGTAACGTTCAAATATAACACAGTCTCTCAGTTGGGAATAGAGGGTATGGGTGATAAAGCCCAGGCACTTTAGAACTGCTGACATCAAATGAATGTCTCTTTAGGAAAACCCAGAGAATAGCCACTCGCAACTGTGCGCTTCACTTCTGGATAAACTTCTAACTGTAGATTTAGCAGCCAATAAGTGATTCAAAGATTTGCAAAGTCTCTGCCACAGACTAGGTTGTAACCGAAGATGAATTAGGAACTTTTCCTACGATACCTGGATCTTCCAGCCGCTTCAGCGATACCGTAAGAAATGCGGATTCACTAGTGTCCATACAACAGGCTCTTACCGAGCAGCCAGCTTCTTGGCCCTCCTCCAAAGGGTCCTCCCCTGGTCGCTTGTACAAGTTGCAGTGCCTCTCCAATCCTGATAGAACACCGGGACACCTCAGAATCCTCCTTCAGTTACTGGGCCTCAAACTAGCCAGTTCCGAGGCTCGGGAATGGACGGATCCCCACCCCAGACCATGAGGGCCTCTGGAGCTGGTCAGGGTGACCAGGCTTATGGGGGCAGCAGACACTCCTGGGTCCGGGACCCCTCACAGGGCTGGCCCGGACTGGAACCAGGAATCAAATTGTATGCTGAACCACTGAACACGTGAATTCAGCCTCTTAAATACCCCTTTCCAGACTACGCAGCGGGGCCTGATTGGCTCTGGGATATATTGGTACTTAACACGTCCAACCAAGCTGTATTCTCAGCCTGTCACATGTGCTTCACTGCACCTATGGCCAGGCAGAACTCCAGTACACCCCAGTCAAGCTGATGCCAAAGTAAATGACCTAAACAATTAACCCCCAGAACTCTGTTACAGTTCTGGAAAAACTAAATTTACACTATAGCGCACACTTTAGAAAAGTATCGGCGCTACACTTACATCAGAATCGCATTAAAATATTCATGAGCATGACTAGCTGAAGGGGGATTTCCTGCTGTATGGATTCGGTGGAGGGTTCCTACTGAGACTGAGCCACGATTGTTGCTGTACCTGTGTTGTGGGAAGTTCATATATGGTGGGACTTGCCATATACATATCCCTTTGTATGGATAGGCCCTGGCTGGGTATTAGCCACAAGCGTGATAGGAGGTCCATGCAAACTGGTAAGCTGGTAAGGTAAGTTTTTACGAGAAAATTATTTTGGTGGGCAAGTAGGTGGGACATCAAATGGTCTATCGCATCCCAAAATATGTATAACAGTTTTAATAGGCCATGATATGCATAAAGTAAAGGCCAATACCCCTGGGGGATGCTTAGGGTTAAGATAGACACTTATAAAACGATGTATGCATGTGAAGAAGTAAACGTTTATTCAAATAATGTACATAGTGAACAAGGAAATGCTCAGAAAGGCATGGTATGTTTGCAATGAGAATACAATCAGTTGATACAGTTTATAGCATGTCAAAAAAGCAAAAACATACAAAGCATTATGACAAAGGTATAAACTTGCTTGGTACATAGGATAAGGAAGATGCCGACATGTTTCGGACTGTGGTCCTTTATCAAGGCAATTTGTATCCTTAGAAACTCATCTAGATAGATGAAAGGTCATAAAATTAGTCTCAACATATCAATACATTATATTTGCACTGGAGAAAATCTATATTGCTGGAGGGGAGGAGATTTATCTCAAGGATAGAAAATACAGTGAAGTACTCACATGTCCAGCCAAGGCTCAATTGTTTGTCATGTGGGGAAGCCACTGAGCGTGGGATCCGGAGGATCAGGGGTGTATGCACTAAAAGCAGAGTGTACTTGGACACTGGGGTAAAGAAAGCCTGCTGGAAAACCCCCTCAGAATACAAGGTCCAACATACAGGGATTAGGGCTAAAAGCCCACGTCCTGTATTTTCGTGGAGGGTCTTTTGGATTAGAGCAGATGTTGTATACTGTATTGGGAGATGTATATAATTATGGAGGAAAGGTTGAATTGCATAGTGGAAGAGTACGTCAATTTGTTGTTGGTAGTTGTGGTTAAGTCATAGCCACAAGCTGATAGAGGTCCTAAAACTGGTAAGGTAGTGTTTTACGAGATTTTTGTGAATAGTGACATAGCAGATCAAAATAGTATACATAATACCTGTATAAAAGTAAGCCAATACTGGGATGCTTAGGTTGAAATTTAAGGTTGAAGTAACTTCATCATAGAGACAGGAACAGAACATGATGTTGTGAGAACAATATACGTTAGGTAAGCAACCAGAAGGTCTGGATAGGAAGGGTGAGGCAGCTATTATATCAGAAGGTAAGCTATTATCAATTAAGAGCTCATCGGTCATGTTCAGTGGAGGACGGTGCAAGAAGTTATAGTGGGTAAGTAAGATAGTAACATACGGTCCACAGATCGATGTTACATAGGAATGGACACATGCTGACGAGTGGTGTATCAATGTGAGTGAGGATGAAGAAGTCATGCAGCGACTACAGTGTGATTAGTTTACACCGAGGTGGGTATTAAATCCGAGCTCAGTCTGTAGCGCGGTTGTGGAGCGGCCAGAGCGTGCTCATTGGATACGGGCGGCGTCATAGCGCCGTCGCGTCTACGTACGACCAGCGTACGCTGTGCTCATGTAGCAAACAAACAACATAGTGCTAAGAACAGTGACCTGCGCATAGAACAATCGATGGCCAGTTAGATTCAATAGAGGACATGCGAATTAGTTTGAAGGTAATTAAGGGGAGAGGCTTAATAAAGCCTAATTGTAAATGCTTGTAACAGAAAGGGAACTGTACAGTTATGATACATTCATAGAAATGTCATTACAGTACTAAGTAAATTGAGGCATACTAGTCATGTAAAGGCATATCAATAGATCAACAATGTAAAATGGGGGGTGTTAAGTTTGTCACGGAGAGATGGGGCACGTCGATAAGTGATCAAAGGTTTGGGCGGAACAAAGGGGGAAAGGGCTCTGTCTGTGGAAATAATGTGCCAGTGTTTAAGTAGTATTTGAGTAATTTCATTGTGTTGTTGACAGTAGTTTGTAATGATTCTGAGGGGTGGTTGTGCGGAGGGCCCAGATGGTTTAGGAATAAGCAGAACGGAGCGTGGTTTGGATTTCGCTTTTTTGTAAGCGTTCTTTAAAACGCTGTTTTGATAGCCACGTGCGCGAAGTCTGTCCCTCAATACGGAGGCCTCGTGTTCAAAGGAGGTATCCGTGGAACAATTACGTCGGGCACGTAAATATTGGGCAAAGGGGATGGATTTGAGTAGGGGTTGGGGGTGAAAACTGGAGGCTGCAAGAATGGTGTTACCTGCAGTTGGTTTACGAAAGAGTTGGCTTTGTAGTTGACCATGTCTATCCTTGCTAAGAGTAAGATCAAGGAAAGAAATGGAATTGTAGCTGTATGTCATTGTGAATTTAAGATTAAGTGAATTCGAAGTATTGAGGTATAGAAGAAAATGATGTAGGGTATCAATAGGGCCCTGCCACAGAATCAAAATGTCATCTATATAGCGGCGGAAAGACGCTATGTGTTTGGTATAGATGCTGGCAGCATCAGTGATAAATAAATTTCGTTCCCACTCCCCCAGGTACAGATTGGCGTACGCCGGTGCACAGCAAGTGCCCATGGCGACGCCCTGTACCTGGAGGTAGTGGGAACCATTGAAAGAGAAAAAATTATGGGTCAGAATAAATTTGAGTGCTCTGATAATGAAGAGCGATAACTCATGGGGATAAAGGTTGGCATTGAACAAGGTATGTTGAATGGCAGTGAGTCCTAAAGTGTGAGGAATAGAACTATAAAGGGCCTCGACGTCGATGGCAACCAGGACAGTGTTGGCATCGACGTGGAGGTCCGAAAGATCTTGAAGTAGGTGTGTGGTATCACGTATATATGAGGGTAAGGCCTGTACTAAGGGTTGGAGTAATTTGTCTATGTAGCGACTAAGATTATCAGTAAGGCATCCACGTCCGGAGACGATAGGTCTACCTGGTGGTCTGGGAAGGTTTTTGTGTACCTTGGGTAAAGCATAAAAGGTAGCTTCTCTCGGAAATTTAGTTCTGACGTAGTCAGCAGTAGATTTGTCAATAATATGTTGTCTGAGGGCATCATCAACAAGAGTATATAATTCCTGTTGGAACAACCTGATTGATGTACTGGGAATTATGGCATACCATTCGCGGTTGCGTAGTATGTTCAGACACATGTCAAGATAGTCTAATTTGTTGAGAACAACAATGTTTCCACCCTTGTCCGCCGGTTTAATCACTATAAGAGGGTTGGTTTTTAAATTTTGTAAGGCCAGGTGTTGGTTGTAAGTGAAGTTTTTTTGTTTGGGGTGGGTAGGATGGATTTGCAAATGTCGAATTTCGTTAGTCACTGACTGTAAAAATAGTGCAGCACGTGGGTTGGTGCTGGGTGAAGGAAAAAAGCTTGATTTTTTCTTGAGCGAGGTGTGGTGTAGAGAATATGAGTTGGGAGGAGGAATGTCGTCCTCAAGGTTATTGAGCACATTATCAAGGTCAATGGTGTCAATCAAATCTGGTGGGTTGTTTTCCTCCAGTAATTCAATGAGCTGCTGAAGGGCAGTAGTCTCAGTGGCAGTGTGCAAGGCATTGTCAGAAAAAGGGTTGGGGGTGTACATACTGTGTAAAAGTAACTTGCGGATAAAGAGATGTATATCTTTGATAGCTGTGAACTTGTCAAGCTGTGAATTTGGACAGAAAGTAAGTCCCTTCTCAAGGACTGAAATTTCATGTCTAGTGAGTATGTGAGAGGAAAGGTTGATAATGTTGTTGGAGGGTATTTCTAGCGTGTTGGTCGTTTGGTTTTTGGGTTGAGAGAAGTGGATTGGTGATGTGTCTGCAGTGAAGTTCGCATTTTGTCTAAAAAATCTGCACGTTGAGATGCAGATGGGAGTGAGTGCGATCTATGTGTCTTGGCGTTAGAGGGGGCCACCGGCGAGTCCCCAGAGGGGGAGGCGCCGGGGGTCCCCTCCGCGTCAGACACATCGTCACTCGAAAAATTTGGTGTGCGTCCACGTTTGGGCTTACGAAGCCCCAAAGGGAGATTGGGTTGGTGGGGTACGTGAATGGAGGTATAAGTCTTGTCAGTGGAAGAACGAGGATTCGGTGGCCGAGGGCCGGAGCGTGTGGAATTGTCGGAGCGATTTGTGCGATTTGTATCGCTCCATTTGTATGCACGTTCCTCATGAAAGGCTTTCTTGTCGCGAAAGAATTTTTTATCCTTTTGCGCAAGAATGTCATGGTTAAATTTGTCAAAACGGGTTTTTAACTGCTCATCAAGTGAGAGATATAAAGGGTGTGTCTGAAATTGCTCGAGCTGTGTATTAATCAGTTCAAGTTTAATATCTAGAGCAGTCATTTGAGACTCATATTCAGTAATCAGTAATTTCATAAGTTCATTAGAACAATTTTTTAGGACATTTTCCCAGGAGGCCTTGAAGTCTGGGCGAATGTCCTAAAAGGTGGGAAAGATTTGTACCCGGAGGCCAAAGGGATTAATACCATGGGCAATATATTCTTTGAAAGATTTTATGTGCCAGAAAAGGGAGGCCTTCTTTTGGACGGTGTGGGTAAGGTTGAGAAAAGTATACTTGAGTTGTGACTGAACATACTCATTAGACTCAAAGTGGTGCATGGTGTTGGACATGCGTGTGTCCCATTCATCTCCAAGGTACAAAGCCATGATTGAAACTGGGTATAAGATATGTGATGGAGTTCACAATGATAGATACCTGTGCAAATGTATGATATGAAGAGCAAGGTTGGGTATATGGTATAAATAATATAAAATATATAATGTGTATGGTAGAGAGTACCTAAGTAGAAGGTACAAGAGATAAGTAAAGTATTAAATGAGGTGTCACCTAGACTTGCCCGGGTGGGGATTTGGATGGGGTAACCATCAATGTAAGAGAAAATTATTTTGGTGGGCAAGTAGGTGGGACATCAAATGGTCTATCGCATCCCAAAATATGTATAACAGTTTTAATAGGCCATGATATGCATAAAGTAAAGGCCAATACCCCTGGGGGATGCTTAGGGTTAAGATAGACACTTATAAAACGATGTATGCATGTGAAGAAGTAAACGTTTATTCAAATAATGTACATAGTGAACAAGGAAATGCTCAGAAAGGCATGGTATGTTTGCAATGAGAATACAATCAGTTGATACAGTTTATAGCATGTCAAAAAAGCAAAAACATACAAAGCATTATGACAAAGGTATAAACTTGCTTGGTACATAGGATAAGGAAGATGCCGACATGTTTCGGACTGTGGTCCTTTATCAAGGCAATTTGTATCCTTAGAAACTCATCTAGATAGATGAAAGGTCATAAAATTAGTCTCAACATATCAATACATTATATTTGCACTGGAGAAAATCTATATTGCTGGAGGGGAGGAGATTTATCTCAAGGATAGAAAATACAGTGAAGTACTCACATGTCCAGCCAAGGCTCAATTGTTTGTCATGTGGGGAAGCCACTGAGCGTGGGATCCGGAGGATCAGGGGTGTATGCACTAAAAGCAGAGTGTACTTAGACACTGGGGTAAAGAAAGCCTGCTGGAAAACCCCCTCAGAATACAAGGTCCAACATACAGGGATTAGGGCTAAAAGCCCACGTCCTGTATTAAACACAGTGAGTCAGCCGATGTATCACTATAAAATAGAGTAAAATGGAAATAGTCAAAGCCAAGAAAAACAAAGTAAAAGTATCTGGCTACAGAAAAGTAGGCCTTGTATTTACCTGAGTATAATTTGTGAGTGGAGGATGAGAGGTCAACTCTGGTCAGTCAGCAGCAAGAGACTGAAGCCAGAGTGTGGGAGATTTATATGTAGTTAGATAATGGACAACAGCTGAGGGTGGGTGTATGTCAACCATCCTGAAGCCTCAGTGCTGATTAGCTGCTGTGTTGCTGGGAGGCGGGCGCCAGAGGGCGCTGTGATAACCTCCCAATGTGGACCTCTGACGGGGCGGTGCCGGGCGCGGCCGCGTCATAGCGGCGCGGCCGCGTCCGGCGTCGTGACGTCACCGACGCGGGACAGACGGTCACCAGCTTCCTGGTGCGCTCCATGGTGGAGCGCAAACAGGAAGCAGACCAGAAGGCTGGTCTAGATGGAAGGCGAGGGGGTGACGCGTGCGCAGTAGAACAAATGCGCATGCACACCTAGTCTTACCCGCGCCGGGTATTCAAAATAGAGGGAGAGGACAGATGCAGGCGGAATGTTAGTGGGTTGGTCCACGAAGGACATGTGATCACACATTGAGCAATGGGGGACAGGCAGGCTTGTTGCAATGAACAGCCTAATAATGTAAATGGCTTGTATGACATTGGAGGGAAGGGGGGAGAAGACATGTAACAGTTTAATGCACAGTACATAATACATAGATGAAATACATGTGTCAATGGTACATAGTAAGAAACATATATAGATACATATACAGTATGGAGTGCATAAACATATGTTCCTATATGTTATATAGAGGCATCCAATCCACAGAGTAAAGAATACAAGCAATGTAAAATGGGTGTGGGTGCTTAAACGTGGGGGACTGTGGTTAGAGGTCTAGTTCACAGACTCCGGTCTCGAAGCCCTCAAGGTAAGGTTTAAAATTGAAGGCCTCGTTGAGGCCAGGGGGTAAAGTGGCATTTAGGTGGAAAATCCAACGAAGTTCGCTCTGGAGGAGCGCTTTGTTGTAATCACCCCCTCGGTTGGGGGGGGGGAATATGGTCTAGAGCTCTAAACGAGATCTTGGGAATAGTGTCAGAGTGGACAATGGAAGTGTGTCGTCCCAAAGGTAGATCAGGGTCTCTTTGGTTTATACTGGTAACGTGTCCATAGATTCGTTTCCAGAATGGTAGTTTCGTCTTGCCCACGTAAAAGCACCCACATTCACATTCCAAAAGATAAACAATGCCAACAGAACGACAGTTTACATAGTGTTTAGGAAAGAGGCGTTGGCCATTGGGTAAAAGGTTGTGTAGATTGGATTTGGGTAGGTATTTGCAGTAGTTGCAATTGCCACATGGGAAGGTGCCCTTAAGCTGTTTCTGGGATTTATTACTACTCTTGTATTCACTAGTAATAAGTTTGTCACGGAGAGATGGGGCACGTCGATAAGTGATCAAAGGTTTGGGCGGAACAAAGGGGGAAAGGGCTCTGTCTGTGGAAATAATGTGCCAGTGTTTAAGTAGTATTTGAGTAATTTCATTGTGTTGTTGACAGTAGTTTGTAATGATTCTGAGGGGTGGTTGTGTGGAGGGCCCAGATGGTTTAGGAATAAGCAGAACGGAGCGTGGTTTGGATTTCGCTTTTTTGTAAGCGTTCTTTAAAACGCTGTTTTGATAGCCACGTGCGCGAAGTCTGTCCCTCAATACGGAGGCCTCGTGTTCAAAGGAGGTATCCGTGGAACAATTACGTCGGGCACGTAAATATTGGGCAAAGGGGATGGATTTGAGTAGGGGTTGGGGGTGAAAACTGGAGGCTGCAAGAATGGTGTTACCTGCAGTTGGTTTACGAAAGAGTTGGCTTTGTAGTTGACCATGTCTATCCTTGCTAAGAGTAAGATCAAGGAAAGAAATGGAATTGTAGCTGTATGTCATTGTGAATTTAAGATTAAGTGAATTCGAAGTATTGAGGTATAGAAGAAAATGATGTAGGGTATCAATAGGGCCCTGCCACAGAATCAAAATGTCATCTATATAGCGGCGGAAAGACGCTATGTGTTTGGTATAGATGCTGGCAGCATCAGTGATAAATAAATTTCGTTCCCACTCCCCCAGGTACAGATTGGCGTACGCCGGTGCACAGCAAGTGCCCATGGCGACGCCCTGTACCTGGAGGTAGTGGGAACCATTGAAAGAGAAAAAATTATGGGTCAGAATAAATTTGAGTGCTCTGATAATGAAGAGCGATAACTCATGGGGATAAAGGTTGGCATTGAACAAGGTATGTTGAATGGCAGTGAGTCCTAAAGTGTGAGGAATAGAACTATAAAGGGCCTCGACGTCGATGGCAACCAGGACAGTGTTGGCATCGACGTGGAGGTCCGAAAGATCTTGAAGTAGGTGTGTGGTATCACGTATATATGAGGGTAAGGCCTGTACTAAGGGTTGGAGTAATTTGTCTATGTAGCGACTAAGATTATCAGTAAGGCATCCACGTCCGGAGACGATAGGTCTACCTGGTGGTCTGGGAAGGTTTTTGTGTACCTTGGGTAAAGCATAAAAGGTAGCTTCTCTCGGAAATTTAGTTCTGACGTAGTCAGCAGTAGATTTGTCAATAATATGTTGTCTGAGGGCATCATCAACAAGAGTATATAATTCCTGTTGGAACAACCTGATTGATGTACTGGGAATTATGGCATACCATTCGCGGTTGCGTAGTATGTTCAGACACATGTCAAGATAGTCTAATTTGTTGAGAACAACAATGTTTCCACCCTTGTCCGCCGGTTTAATCACTATAAGAGGGTTGGTTTTTAAATTTTGTAAGGCCAGGTGTTGGTTGTAAGTGAAGTTTTTTTGTTTGGGGTGGGTAGGATGGATTTGCAAATGTCGAATTTCGTTAGTCACTGACTGTAAAAATAGTGCAGCACGTGGGTTGGTGCTGGGTGAAGGAAAAAAGCTTGATTTTTTCTTGAGCGAGGTGTGGTGTAGAGAATATGAGTTGGGAGGAGGAATGTCGTCCTCAAGGTTATTGAGCACATTATCAAGGTCAATGGTGTCAATCAAATCTGGTGGGTTGTTTTCCTCCAGTAATTCAATGAGCTGCTGAAGGGCAGTAGTCTCAGTGGCAGTGTGCAAGGCATTGTCAGAAAAAGGGTTGGGGGTGTACATACTGTGTAAAAGTAACTTGCGGATAAAGAGATGTATATCTTTGATAGCTGTGAACTTGTCAAGCTGTGAATTTGGACAGAAAGTAAGTCCCTTCTCAAGGACTGAAATTTCATGTCTAGTGAGTATGTGAGAGGAAAGGTTGATAATGTTGTTGGAGGGTATTTCTAGCGTGTTGGTCGTTTGGTTTTTGGGTTGAGAGAAGTGGATTGGTGATGTGTCTGCAGTGAAGTTCGCATTTTGTCTAAAAAATCTGCACGTTGAGATGCAGATGGGAGTGAGTGCGATCTATGTGTCTTGGCGTTAGAGGGGGCCACCGGCGAGTCCCCAGAGGGGGAGGCGCCGGGGGTCCCCTCCGCGTCAGACACATCGTCACTCGAAAAATTTGGTGTGCGTCCACGTTTGGGCTTACGAAGCCCCAAAGGGAGATTGGGTTGGTGGGGTACGTGAATGGAGGTATAAGTCTTGTCAGTGGAAGAACGAGGATTCGGTGGCCGAGGGCCGGAGCGTGTGGAATTGTCGGAGCGATTTGTGCGATTTGTATCGCTCCATTTGTATGCACGTTCCTCATGAAAGGCTTTCTTGTCGCGAAAGAATTTTTTATCCTTTTGCGCAAGAATGTCATGGTTAAATTTGTCAAAACGGGTTTTTAACTGCTCATCAAGTGAGAGATATAAAGGGTGTGTCTGAAATTGCTCGAGCTGTGTATTAATCAGTTCAAGTTTAATATCTAGAGCAGTCATTTGAGACTCATGTTCAGTAATCAGTAATTTCATAAGTTCATTAGAACAATTTTTTAGGACATTTTCCCAGGAGGCCTTGAAGTCTGGGCGAATGTCCTGAAAGGTGGGAAAGATTTGTACCCGGAGGCCAAAGGGATTAATACCATGGGCAATATATTCTTTGAAAGATTTTATGTGCCAGAAAAGGGAGGCCTTCTTTTGGACGGTGTGGGTAAGGTTGAGAAAAGTATACTTGAGTTGTGACTGAACATACTCATTAGACTCAAAGTGGTGCATGGTGTTGGACATGCGTGTGTCCCATTCATCTCCAAGGTACAAAGCCATGATTGAAACTGGGTATAAGATATGTGATGGAGTTCACAATGATAGATACCTGTGCAAATGTATGATATGAAGAGCAAGGTTGGGTATATGGTATAAATAATATAAAATATATAATGTGTATGGTAGAGAGTACCTAAGTAGAAGGTACAAGAGATAAGTAAAGTATTAAATGAGGTGTCACCTAGACTTGCCCGGGTGGGGATTTGGATGGGGTAACCATCAATGTAAGAGAAAATTATTTTGGTGGGCAAGTAGGTGGGACATCAAATGGTCTATCGCATCCCAAAATATGTATAACAGTTTTAATAGGCCATGATATGCATAAAGTAAAGGCCAATACCCCTGGGGGATGCTTAGGGTTAAGATAGACACTTATAAAACGATGTATGCATGTGAAGAAGTAAACGTTTATTCAAATAATGTACATAGTGAACAAGGAAATGCTTAGAAAGGCATGGTATGTTTGCAATGAGAATACAATCAGTTGATACAGTTTATAGCATGTCAAAAAAGCAAAAACATACAAAGCATTATGACAAAGGTATAAACTTGCTTGGTACATAGGATAAGGAAGATGCCGACATGTTTCGGACTGTGGTCCTTTATCAAGGCAATTTGTATCCTTAGAAACTCATCTAGATAGATGAAAGGTCATAAAATTAGTCTCAACATATCAATACATTATATTTGCACTGGAGAAAATCTATATTGCTGGAGGGGAGGAGATTTATCTCAAGGATAGAAAATACAGTGAAGTACTCACATGTCCAGCCAAGGCTCAATTGTTTGTCATGTGGGGAAGCCACTGAGCGTGGGATCCGGAGGATCAGGGGTGTATGCACTAAAAGCAGAGTGTACTTAGACACTGGGGTAAAGAAAGCCTGCTGGAAAACCCCCTCAGAATACAAGGTCCAACATACAGGGATTAGGGCTAAAAGCCCACGTCCTGTATTAAACACAGTGAGTCAGCCGATGTATCACTATAAAATAGAGTAAAATGGAAATAGTCAAAGCCAAGAAAAACAAAGTAAAAGTATCTGGCTACAGAAAAGTAGGCCTTGTATTTACCTGAGTATAATTTGTGAGTGGAGGATGAGAGGTCAACTCTGGTCAGTCAGCAGCAAGAGACTGAAGCCAGAGTGTGGGAGATTTATATGTAGTTAGATAATGGACAACAGCTGAGGGTGGGTGTATGTCAACCATCCTGAAGCCTCAGTGCTGATTAGCTGCTGTGTTGCTGGGAGGCGGGCGCCAGAGGGCGCTGTGATAACCTCCCAATGTGGACCTCTGACGGGGCGGTGCCGGGCGCGGCCGCGTCATAGCGGCGCGGCCGCGTCCGGCGTCGTGACGTCACCGACGCGGGACAGACGGTCACCAGCTTCCTGGTGCGCTCCATGGTGGAGCGCAAACAGGAAGCAGACCAGAAGGCTGGTCTAGATGGAAGGCGAGGGGGTGACGCGTGCGCAGTAGAACAAATGCGCATGCGCACCTAGTCTTACCCGCGCCGGGTATTCAAAATAGAGGGAGAGGACAGATGCAGGCGGAATGTTAGTGGGTTGGTCCACGAAGGACATGTGATCACACATTGAGCAATGGGGGACAGGCAGGCTTGTTGCAATGAACAGCCTAATAATGTAAATGGCTTGTATGACATTGGAGGGAAGGGGGGAGAAGACATGTAACAGTTTAATGCACAGTACATAATACATAGATGAAATACATGTGTCAATGGTACATAGTAAAAAACATATATAGATACATATACAGTATGGAGTGCATAAACATATGTTCCTATATGTTATATAGAGGCATCCAATCCACAGAGTAAAGAATACAAGCAATGTAAAATGGGTGTGGGTGCTTAAACGTGGGGGACTGTGGTTAGAGGTCTAGTTCACAGACTCCGGTCTCGAAGCCCTCAAGGTAAGGTTTAAAATTGAAGGCCTCGTTGAGGCCAGGGGGTAAAGTGGCATTTAGGTGGAAAATCCAACGAAGTTCGCTCTGGAGGAGCGCTTTGTTGTAATCACCCCCTCGGTTGGGGGGGGGGAATATGGTCTAGAGCTCTAAACGAGATCTTGGGAATAGTGTCAGAGTGGACAATGGAAGTGTGTCGTCCCAAAGGTAGATCAGGGTCTCTTTGGTTTATACTGGTAACGTGTCCATAGATTCGTTTCCAGAATGGTAGTTTCGTCTTGCCCACGTAAAAGCACCCACATTCACATTCCAAAAGATAAACAATGCCAACAGAACGACAGTTTACATAGTGTTTAGGAAAGAGGCGTTGGCCATTGGGTAAAAGGTTGTGTAGATTGGATTTGGGTAGGTATTTGCAGTAGTTGCAATTGCCACATGGGAAGGTGCCCTTAAGCTGTTTCTGGGATTTATTACTACTCTTGTATTCACTAGTAATAAGTTTGTCACGGAGAGATGGGGCACGTCGATAAGTGATCAAAGGTTTGGGCGGAACAAAGGGGGAAAGGGCTCTGTCTGTGGAAATAATGTGCCAGTGTTTAAGTAGTATTTGAGTAATTTCATTGTGTTGTTGACAGTAGTTTGTAATGATTCTGAGGGGTGGTTGTGCGGAGGGCCCAGATGGTTTAGGAATAAGCAGAACGGAGCGTGGTTTGGATTTCGCTTTTTTGTAAGCGTTCTTTAAAACGCTGTTTTGATAGCCACGTGCGCGAAGTCTGTCCCTCAATACGGAGGCCTCGTGTTCAAAGGAGGTATCCGTGGAACAATTACGTCGGGCACGTAAATATTGGGCAAAGGGGATGGATTTGAGTAGGGGTTGGGGGTGAAAACTGGAGGCTGCAAGAATGGTGTTACCTGCAGTTGGTTTACGAAAGAGTTGGCTTTGTAGTTGACCATGTCTATCCTTGCTAAGAGTAAGATCAAGGAAAGAAATGGAATTGTAGCTGTATGTCATTGTGAATTTAAGATTAAGTGAATTCGAAGTATTGAGGTATAGAAGAAAATGATGTAGGGTATCAATAGGGCCCTGCCACAGAATCAAAATGTCATCTATATAGCGGCGGAAAGACGCTATGTGTTTGGTATAGATGCTGGCAGCATCAGTGATAAATAAATTTCGTTCCCACTCCCCCAGGTACAGATTGGCGTACGCCGGTGCACAGCAAGTGCCCATGGCGACGCCCTGTACCTGGAGGTAGTGGGAACCATTGAAAGAGAAAAAATTATGGGTCAGAATAAATTTGAGTGCTCTGATAATGAAGAGCGATAACTCATGGGGATAAAGGTTGGCATTGAACAAGGTATGTTGAATGGCAGTGAGTCCTAAAGTGTGAGGAATAGAACTATAAAGGGCCTCGACGTCGATGGCAACCAGGACAGTGTTGGCATCGACGTGGAGGTCCGAAAGATCTTGAAGTAGGTGTGTGGTATCACGTATATATGAGGGTAAGGCCTGTACTAAGGGTTGGAGTAATTTGTCTATGTAGCGACTAAGATTATCAGTAAGGCATCCACGTCCGGAGACGATAGGTCTACCTGGTGGTCTGGGAAGGTTTTTGTGTACCTTGGGTAAAGCATAAAAGGTAGCTTCTCTCGGAAATTTAGTTCTGACGTAGTCAGCAGTAGATTTGTCAATAATATGTTGTCTGAGGGCATCATCAACAAGAGTATATAATTCCTGTTGGAACAACCTGATTGATGTACTGGGAATTATGGCATACCATTCGCGGTTGCGTAGTATGTTCAGACACATGTCAAGATAGTCTAATTTGTTGAGAACAACAATGTTTCCACCTTGTCCGCCGGTTTAATCACTATAAGAGGGTTGGTTTTTAAATTTTGTAAGGCCAGGTGTTGGTTGTAAGTGAAGTTTTTTTGTTTGGGGTGGGTAGGATGGATTTGCAAATGTCGAATTTCGTTAGTCACTGACTGTAAAAATAGTGCAGCACGTGGGTTGGTGCTGGGTGAAGGAAAAAAGCTTGATTTTTTCTTGAGCGAGGTGTGGTGTAGAGAATATGAGTTGGGAGGAGGAATGTCGTCCTCAAGGTTATTGAGCACATTATCAAGGTCAATGGTGTCAATCAAATCTGGTGGGTTGTTTTCCTCCAGTAATTCAATGAGCTGCTGAAGGGCAGTAGTCTCAGTGGCAGTGTGCAAGGCATTGTCAGAAAAAGGGTTGGGGGTGTACATACTGTGTAAAAGTAACTTGCGGATAAAGAGATGTATATCTTTGATAGCTGTGAACTTGTCAAGCTGTGAATTTGGACAGAAAGTAAGTCCCTTCTCAAGGACTGAAATTTCATGTCTAGTGAGTATGTGAGAGGAAAGGTTGATAATGTTGTTGGAGGGTATTTCTAGCGTGTTGGTCGTTTGGTTTTTGGGTTGAGAGAAGTGGATTGGTGATGTGTCTGCAGTGAAGTTCGCATTTTGTCTAAAAAATCTGCACGTTGAGATGCAGATGGGAGTGAGTGCGATCTATGTGTCTTGGCGTTAGAGGGGGCCACCGGCGAGTCCCCAGAGGGGGAGGCGCCGGGGGTCCCCTCCGCGTCAGACACATCGTCACTCGAAAAATTTGGTGTGCGTCCACGTTTGGGCTTACGAAGCCCCAAAGGGAGATTGGGTTGGTGGGGTACGTGAATGGAGGTATAAGTCTTGTCAGTGGAAGAACGAGGATTCGGTGGCCGAGGGCCGGAGCGTGTGGAATTGTCGGAGCGATTTGTGCGATTTGTATCGCTCCATTTGTATGCACGTTCCTCATGAAAGGCTTTCTTGTCGCGAAAGAATTTTTTATCCTTTTGCGCAAGAATGTCATGGTTAAATTTGTCAAAACGGGTTTTTAACTGCTCATCAAGTGAGAGATATAAAGGGTGTGTCTGAAATTGCTCGAGCTGTGTATTAATCAGTTCAAGTTTAATATCTAGAGCAGTCATTTGAGACTCATATTCAGTAATCAGTAATTTCATAAGTTCATTAGAACAATTTTTTAGGACATTTTCCCAGGAGGCCTTGAAGTCTGGGCGAATGTCCTGAAAGGTGGGAAAGATTTGTACCCGGAGGCCAAAGGGATTAATACCATGGGCAATATATTCTTTGAAAGATTTTATGTGCCAGAAAAGGGAGGCCTTCTTTTGGACGGTGTGGGTAAGGTTGAGAAAAGTATACTTGAGTTGTGACTGAACATACTCATTAGACTCAAAGTGGTGCATGGTGTTGGACATGCGTGTGTCCCATTCATCTCCAAGGTACAAAGCCATGATTGAAACTGGGTATAAGATATGTGATGGAGTTCACAATGATAGATACCTGTGCAAATGTATGATATGAAGAGCAAGGTTGGGTATATGGTATAAATAATATAAAATATATAATGTGTATGGTAGAGAGTACCTAAGTAGAAGGTACAAGAGATAAGTAAAGTATTAAATGAGGTGTCACCTAGACTTGCCCGGGTGGGGATTTGGATGGGGTAACCATCAATGTAAGAGAAAATTATTTTGGTGGGCAAGTAGGTGGGACATCAAATGGTCTATCGCATCCCAAAATATGTATAACAGTTTTAATAGGCCATGATATGCATAAAGTAAAGGCCAATACCCCTGGGGGATGCTTAGGGTTAAGATAGACACTTATAAAACGATGTATGCATGTGAAGAAGTAAACGTTTATTCAAATAATGTACATAGTGAACAAGGAAATGCTCAGAAAGGCATGGTATGTTTGCAATGAGAATACAATCAGTTGATACAGTTTATAGCATGTCAAAAAAGCAAAAACATACAAAGCATTATGACAAAAGGTATAAACTTGCTTGGTACATAGGATAAGGAAGATGCCGACATGTTTCGGACTGTGGTCCTTTATCAAGGCAATTTGTATCCTTAGAAACTCATCTAGATAGATGAAAGGTCATAAAATTAGTCTCAACATATCAATACATTATATTTGCACTGGAGAAAATCTATATTGCTGGAGGGGAGGAGATTTATCTCAAGGATAGAAAATACAGTGAAGTACTCACATGTCCAGCCAAGGCTCAATTGTTTGTCATGTGGGGAAGCCACTGAGCGTGGGATCCGGAGGATCAGGGGTGTATGCACTAAAAGCAGAGTGTACTTAGACACTGGGGTAAAGAAAGCCTGCTGGAAAACCCCCTCAGAATACAAGGTCCAACATACAGGGATTAGGGCTAAAAGCCCACGTCCTGTATTAAACACAGTGAGTCAGCCGATGTATCACTATAAAATAGAGTAAAATGGAAATAGTCAAAGCCAAGAAAAACAAAGTAAAAGTATCTGGCTACAGAAAAGTAGGCCTTGTATTTACCTGAGTATAATTTGTGAGTGGAGGGTGAGAGGTCAACTCTGGTCAGTCAGCAGCAAGAGACTGAAGCCAGAGTGTGGGAGATTTATATGTAGTTAGATAATGGACAACAGCTGAGGGTGGGTGTATGTCAACCATCCTGAAGCCTCAGTGCTGATTAGCTGCTGTGTTGCTGGGAGGCGGGCGCCAGAGGGCGCTGTGATAACCTCCCAATGTGGACCTCTGACGGGGCGGTGCCAGGCGCGGCCGCGTCATAGCGGCGCGGCCGCGTCCGGCGTCGTGACGTCACCGACGCGGGACAGACGGTCACCAGCTTCCTGGTGCGCTCCATGGTGGAGCGCAAACAGGAAGCAGACCAGAAGGCTGGTCTAGATGGAAGGCGAGGGGGTGACGCGTGCGCAGTAGAACAAATGCGCATGCGCACCTAGTCTTACCCGCGCCGGGTATTCAAAATAGAGGGAGAGGACAGATGCAGGCGGAATGTTAGTGGGTTGGTCCACGAAGGACATGTGATCACACATTGAGCAATGGGGGACAGGCAGGCTTGTTGCAATGAACAGCCTAATAATGTAAATGGCTTGTATGACATTGGAGGGAAGGGGGGAGAAGACATGTAACAGTTTAATGCACAGTACATAATACATAGATGAAATACATGTGTCAATGGTACATAGTAAAAAACATATATAGATACATATACAGTATGGAGTGCATAAACATATGTTCCTATATGTTATATAGAGGCATCCAATCCACAGAGTAAAGAATACAAGCAATGTAAAATGGGTGTGGGTGCTTAAACGTGGGGGACTGTGGTTAGAGGTCTAGTTCACAGACTCCGGTCTCGAAGCCCTCAAGGTAAGGTTTAAAATTGAAGGCCTCATTGAGGCCAGGGGGTAAAGTGGCATTTAGGTGGAAAATCCAACGAAGTTCGCTCTGGAGGAGCGCTTTGTTGTAATCACCCCCTCGGTTGGGGGGGGGAATATGGTCTAGAGCTCTAAACGAGATCTTGGGAATAGTGTCAGAGTGGACAATGGAAGTGTGTCGTCCCAAAGGTAGATCAGGGTCTCTTTGGTTTATACTGGTAACGTGTCCATAGATTCGTTTCCAGAATGGTAGTTTCGTCTTGCCCACGTAAAAGCACCCACATTCACATTCCAAAAGATAAACAATGCCAACAGAACGACAGTTTACATAGTGTTTAGGAAAGAGGCGTTGGCCATTGGGTAAAAGGTTGTGTAGATTGGATTTGGGTAGGTATTTGCAGTAGTTGCAATTGCCACATGGGAAGGTGCCCTTAAGCTGTTTCTGGGATTTATTACTACTCTTGTATTCACTAGTAATAAGTTTGTCACGGAGAGATGGGGCACGTCGATAAGTGATCAAAGGTTTGGGCGGAACAAAGGGGGAAAGGGCTCTGTCTGTGGAAATAATGTGCCAGTGTTTAAGTAGTATTTGAGTAATTTCATTGTGTTGTTGACAGTAGTTTGTAATGATTCTGAGGGGTGGTTGTGCGGAGGGCCCAGATGGTTTAGGAATAAGCAGAACGGAGCGTGGTTTGGATTTCGCTTTTTTGTAAGCGTTCTTTAAAACGCTGTTTTGATAGCCACGTGCGCGAAGTCTGTCCCTCAATACGGAGGCCTCGTGTTCAAAGGAGGTATCCGTGGAACAATTACGTCGGGCACGTAAATATTGGGCAAAGGGGATGGATTTGAGTAGGGGTTGGGGGTGAAAACTGGAGGCTGCAAGAATGGTGTTACCTGCAGTTGGTTTACGAAAGAGTTGGCTTTGTAGTTGACCATGTCTATCCTTGCTAAGAGTAAGATCAAGGAAAGAAATGGAATTGTAGCTGTATGTCATTGTGAATTTAAGATTAAGTGAATTCGAAGTATTGAGGTATAGAAGAAAATGATGTAGGGTATCAATAGGGCCCTGCCACAGAATCAAAATGTCATCTATATAGCGGCGGAAAGACGCTATGTGTTTGGTATAGATGCTGGCAGCATCAGTGATAAATAAATTTCGTTCCCACTCCCCCAGGTACAGATTGGCGTATGCCGGTGCACAGCAAGTGCCCATGGCGACGCCCTGTACCTGGAGGTAGTGGGAACCATTGAAAGAGAAAAAATTATGGGTCAGAATAAATTTGAGTGCTCTGATAATGAAGAGCGATAACTCATGGGGATAAAGGTTGGCATTGAACAAGGTATGTTGAATGGCAGTGAGTCCTAAAGTGTGAGGAATAGAACTATAAAGGGCCTCGACGTCGATGGCAACCAGGACAGTGTTGGCATCGACGTGGAGGTCCGAAAGATCTTGAAGTAGGTGTGTGGTATCACGTATATATGAGGGTAAGGCCTGTACTAAGGGTTGGAGTAATTTGTCTATGTAGCGACTAAGATTATCAGTAAGGCATCCACGTCCGGAGACGATAGGTCTACCTGGTGGTCTGGGAAGGTTTTTGTGTACCTTGGGTAAAGCATAAAAGGTAGCTTCTCTCGGAAATTTAGTTCTGACGTAGTCAGCAGTAGATTTGTCAATAATATGTTGTCTGAGGGCATCATCAACAAGAGTATATAATTCCTGTTGGAACAACCTGATTGATGTACTGGGAATTATGGCATACCATTCGCGGTTGCGTAGTATGTTCAGACACATGTCAAGATAGTCTAATTTGTTGAGAACAACAATGTTTCCACCCTTGTCCGCCGGTTTAATCACTATAAGAGGGTTGGTTTTTAAATTTTGTAAGGCCAGGTGTTGGTTGTAAGTGAAGTTTTTTTGTTTGGGGTGGGTAGGATGGATTTGCAAATGTCGAATTTCGTTAGTCACTGACTGTAAAAATAGTGCAGCACGTGGGTTGGTGCTGGGTGAAGGAAAAAAGCTTGATTTTTTCTTGAGCGAGGTGTGGTGTAGAGAATATGAGTTGGGAGGAGGAATGTCGTCCTCAAGGTTATTGAGCACATTATCAAGGTCAATGGTGTCAATCAAATCTGGTGGGTTGTTTTCCTCCAGTAATTCAATGAGCTGCTGAAGGGCAGTAGTCTCAGTGGCAGTGTGCAAGGCATTGTCAGAAAAAGGGTTGGGGGTGTACATACTGTGTAAAAGTAACTTGCGGATAAAGAGATGTATATCTTTGATAGCTGTGAACTTGTCAAGCTGTGAATTTGGACAGAAAGTAAGTCCCTTCTCAAGGACTGAAATTTCATGTCTAGTGAGTATGTGAGAGGAAAGGTTGATAATGTTGTTGGAGGGTATTTCTAGCGTGTTGGTCGTTTGGTTTTTGGGTTGAGAGAAGTGGATTGGTGATGTGTCTGCAGTGAAGTTCGCATTTTGTCTAAAAAATCTGCAAGTTTTTACGGTAGAGGTTTCACTTTATTTGCAGTGTTGGATGTGATAATATCACTGAAAGGACATTTTTTTTTAAATCTGGACTTTCTATATACTTCATCACGAGTTGCACTGTCGGTGTAACATCAAATTTTGACTACTTATTAAGGATGGTCACTCCATATTGGGATATTTATTTTCACTAATTGGTTTGCTCTTCTTTGATATCTTTTGTTTTAGTGTTTCAGTAGTTTGTGGTTTTGCGCAGCTCTATTTACAACTGCTTGTACTGATCCTGGCCTGTTTCTTGCATGTTATACTAATACTTTGGTTGTTTGCTGACCACGTCTCTGCCTGGTACTAGTACTGACCCATCAGTATGTTTTACTGAATACATTCAAGACATCAGTCCTGCTCATTCTCTCTTGACAATTGTACTACTAAAACCACAGATAATCCTTTGTTTACCCTTTGTTCATTCTCCTGTAATTCCTGGCAAGTGAACATGGCATTGTGCTAAGGGGGCAGCCACATACCAGTAGGTTAGGCCTGCATGCCTTTTAGGAACATAAACTGCTATAGGTGAAGCCACACTATGCTATATTCACTGACCACTCATACAGAGATGACCATTGCATCTCAGTATACAGTGTTGGTTGTTTTTGTGTTACACAGGTTGCAATGACAGTCCAGACATTGAAAAGGTCTTATACACATGCTATTCTAATACTCAGAAGGAGTAGCAGAATGTCACGATCAGGAGTCAGGCTCGAAGACCAGTTCCTATAGCAGTAGCAGGACTTCCACCCATCAGCAGGGTAGGTATAGAAGCGGGTCACCCTGGTAGATGACATGGGTTCATCTGAGGTGTGGGGTCTAAGTACTAACTGGTGTTCACCAGAGCTCCTGATGGTGGAGATGGGTTTTGCTGTGTGTTAGTACCAGGTTGCGGCCCTCAGGATCAGGAGGTGAGGAAGCCAGGGTCTAGAAGCCGATATAGTAGGTAAGGATCAAACAGAAGCATAGTCAGTAAACAAGCCAAAGGTTAGTAACGAGTAGTTGCAGGTTGGGATCAGGCAGAAGCATAGCCCAGGAACAATCCAAGGTAGAAAAATATAGACGGTACCAGTGAAGTCAGAGAAAGCTATTCGCTGAAGAGAGCACAATAACCTGACAAACAGGAAGTGCAGAGACATGGCTACCTTGGCGATATAGTAGGTAAGGATCAAACAGAAGCATAGTCAGTAAACAAGCCAAAGGTTAGTAATAGAGTTTAGCGGACACCTGGATGTTCGGGTCGATGGGTTCGGCCGAACTTAGCAAAAAAGTTCGAGTTCGGGACCGAACTTAACCCGAACTTGACCCCGACCCTGAACCCAAATCCCATTGAAGTCAATGGGGACCCGAACTTTTGAGGACTAAAATGGCTCTAAAAAAGTAATAGAAAGGGCTAGGGGGCTGCAAATGGCAACAGCATGTTGTTAAGAGCATGGCAAGTGCAGATAGGGAAATAACTTAAAATAACATAAAATACATAAAAATTAAAAATAATATGCTGGAGGCCCTCAGAAGAAGAGGTACAGGAAGTCATTAAGAACCTCAGAAACTCAATGGCACAATTACACACATATGGTGGGAATGCTCCAGAATACTCCTTTTCTGGAAAAAAATATTAAATTTAATCGATGCTTGTGGGAAGCCAGATCCCCAGAACCCCTCAAGTCGCCCTTCTTAATGCGCAAATCCCAAAGATTCCCAAGGCCTCACGCAGGCTGATCCATTTAATTTTCCTGGGAGCTAAACTTACTATGGCGGACTTAGAAAGAAGTCTTGACTCAAAATGATCAAGTCCGGCGGACAATCCGGCCGTCTGTGTGCTAGTCCGCGGGACTTTTGAAATGAATGGACTTGCCCACACACGGAGTAAAGTCCGTTCATTTTGAACGTGACTCCAGGTAGACGGGACTAGCGAAGGAAGCCAATGGCGAGATTGACACCTTGCTAGCCTCGTCACTTGTTATGGATTTAAAAGTCCATAGCAGACCCTTATCCGAGCACGCAGCCCCGCCGGTCAGGAAAGGTGGTGTGGACGAGCGAGCCCCCCCCTGAGCCGTACAAAGCCACGTGCCCTCAACATGGGGGGTGTTTTGGGGAAGGGGGGCCCTGCGGCCCCCCACCCCAACGCACCTTGTCCCCATGTTGATGAGGACAAGGGCCTCTTCCCGACAACCCTGGCCATTGGTTATCGGAATCTGGGATCCCCCTTTAATAAGGGGGCCCCCAGATCCCGGCCCCCCACCCTATGTGAATGAGTATGGGGTACATGGTACCCCTACCCATTCACCTAAGGGAAAAAGAGTTAAAAAAAAAACATAACACAGGTTTTTAAAGTACTTTATTAGACAGCTCTGGGGGTCTTTTTCCGACTTCGGGGGTCTTCTTCCAAATTCGGGGGTCTTGTCCCGCTCTTCGTTTGTTCTGCTGGGCCTCCGCTATCTTCTTGCAGCTCTTTTACTAGCGTTGGCCCGGTCTTCTGGTTCGTCGCTGTTGTCGCCTCTGCCGCCGTCGCCTTCTGCTTCTGCTTCTTCTTTCTTCTCCCGATGTTGACACGACGATGTCTCCGCTTGTAATGGCCGGGACGTGTTGCGCGGCCACTTATAAAGGGACAATGGGCGGGGTCACCGTCTGATGTCACATGGTGACCCCACCCCTTACGATGTCACAGTCCCGGGGGATGCTGGGACTGTGACATCATAAGGGGTGGGGTCACCATGTGACATCAGCCAGTGACCCCGCCCCTTGTCCCTAAATAAGAAACAACGCGTCCCGGCCATTACAAGCGGAGACCGCATTGTGTCAACATCGGGAGAAGAAAGAAGAAGAGGCAGAAGCAAACAAAGAGCGGGACAAGACCCCCGAAGTCGGAAGAAGACCCCCTAAGTCGGAAGAAGACCCCCGGAGCTGTCTAATAAAGTACTTTAAAAACCTGTGTTGTGTTTTTTTTTTAACACATTTTCCCTTAGGTGAATGGGTAGGGGTACCATGTACCCCATACTCATTCACATGGGGGGGCGGGATCTGGGGGCCACCTTATTAAAGGGAGCTCCCAGATTCTGATAAGCCCCCCGCCCGCAGACCCCGACAACCAACGGCCAGGGTTGTCGGGAAGAGGCACTTGTCCTCATCAACATGGGGACAAGGTGCTTTGGGGTGGGGATGCCACAGGGCCCCCCTTCCCCAAAGCACCAGTCCATGTTGAGGGCACGCGGCCTGGTACGGATCAGGACCGGCCGGGCTGCGTGCTCAGATAAGGGTCTGCTATGGACTTGGGGGGACCCCCACGCCGTTTGTTCGGCGTAGGGATTCCCCTTTAAATCCATACTAGGTGACGGGGCAAGCAAA